>PVJI01001122.1:0-200262 GCA_004026765.1 Micronycteris hirsuta | reverse complement strand
TAAGATTTTATTTATTTTTAGAGAGAGGGGAAGGGAGGGAGACAGAGAGGGAGAGAAACAGCAATGTATGGTTGCCTCTCACATGGCCCTCATGGGGACCTGGCCTGCAACCTAGGCATGTGCCCTGACTGGGAATCGAACCGGGACCCTTTGGTTCCCAGCCCGCACTCAATCCACTGAGCTACACCAGCCAGGGCAACAAAAGTAAATTCTTGCTCTTTCCATTTTTTTTCCTCCTGGCTGGGAGGCAGGCGTGAAGGCAGGAGCTGGAGCAGCTACCTTGTACCCAGAGATTGAAGTTGCATGTTGGGCATGGCTGAGCCGTCTCACCAACCCTGGATGAGCGACCCCTAAATTGTTACACTACAGGCAGAAATAAACTTCTATGTTGTTAAAAAGGAATGAAGGAAGGAGAAAGGAAAAGAAACCTCATTATCTGAGTTCTTCCCAGAAATGCCTGATTCACAGCTGCCTTCAAGTTTAGGGAGAGTGAAATGAACAGCACCTACCTTAACAACCATTTCTTTTTGTTGTTGGTTTTCTTGTGTAATGAGCCCTCGGTTCCATCTGGAGTCAAGGCAAGGCAAACATTTGTCTCTAAATAAATTTATATAGAGTCTCTTTTTCTTTTTCTCCTCCTCTTCTTTAAATATCAGGTGAACAGGCTGATGCAACTCAATACATTTCCCTTTTCACCTCAGCTTCCAGGAAACTCCATTAAAATCATTCAGCTATCATGATTGTTTTATCTCAGGTGCATGGAAACATCTGTGTCTGTGCCCTACTGCACCAGGGTGTATCACTTAACATTTCAGTTGTTCTGGGAGACTTGGTAGAGTAGGCCAAGGTTCAAATTCATCTGCCTCTCTCCAGTTTCCCTGTTGTACAATGGGGATGATAATCATAGAGCAATAGCTTCCCAAGATTCATCCTGCCCTTCCGGTAATAGGACCCATCTCTCATTTTAGGAAGCACCCCTCCCCCACTCAGCCCACGTGATCTAGGATGGCCACTGCTGGGGGCCTGGGCTGTCTGTCGTGTGGTTCCTTATCCTCAGGCAGACTAGCCCAGGCTTGTCCCCATGATGGCTATGCAGGGTCCAAAATAGAGTGCGCGGAACCGGTGAGGACTCTTGAGGCCAATGCTGGGAACGGGCACATCACCACCGCCCTGCGTTCCATCAGCCAGAGTCTCAAGGCCAGCCCGGACTCAGAGCATGTGAAATAAACTCACATCGCCAAGGGCTTGCGTCCAGGGAGTTCATTAATTAGGGGATCAATGCGGTGAAACCACCCCCATCCCAACCCCCACCTCTAGAAGTAGGCAGGAGATCCAGGCCTGGCCAAATGAGCATTCCATATGGCTCCGGGGATTAGTAAAGGGAATTGCATCTGACTTAAATAAGGCAAACCTCAGACAGCCCCAGACTTTCACTTAGACTTTTTACTGACAAAGAGACTCTCCTTCCACTGGGGCCGCTGAGCTGGCTGGATGCCGGGGCTGCTAAGAGCCATCTCACACTGCACAGGGAGAGGCTGCCTGAGGGGGAAGCCAACACAGAGGCAAGCAGAGCTGAGAGTTGGAATGAAAGGAGTCCCAGCAACATCCTTGGAGTTCCTGGGTCCTGCTGTACCTGAAGCTGCATCTCCTTGAAGCCAGGATTCTACCCCTGGACTTTCCCTGCTAGTGCCAATAAATTATCTTTATTTTTTGCTTAAGCCAATTTTGAGTGGAGTTCCTATCACTAGCAATGATAAACATCTTCACTATTACTTGTAGACGAAATGGCTCTTATACTGAACCATAAGGTAGGGAGAGAGGGAGTTTTTCCTTTCAGGATCAAGTGACAAGGGTCAATTGGAGTACAAGACCTTCGGAATCTTGTCCTGTCACTGGGAATGGGAACACACGGTTGATAGGAACAGAGAAAACCCAGGCTTCCTGGGGTCTCATGCCGCCTGCATCGCTTGCAAGCTCCCCAACATTGGTTAAGAGAGCTGTGACTCCTCCCGCCCCAGGTGGTTATAAGGGTTTCAGGAGCTCATGCGCCTGCTCGAGCACGATGCAGAGGGAGCACTCGCTAAGCGGCACTACCGAGCCTCAGTCTGCTCCCTGGAGCTCCGCTTCCCTGTGGCCAAGGTGGATGCAGGCAGGCGCCTTCCTGGAGAGAAGCGGGGGAGGGAGGGAAATGCTTGCCCCCGCAGCATCTGAGGGAAGCTGGTTTTCCCTGAATGGTTTATGTTATTAGCCCGGCTTAAGAGTTTGTATTTCTTGCCATGTGAAGCTCATGAAAAGATCAGACAACGGACAAGGGACGGTAGCTGAACTTTTGCTTGTATTTGCGACATGCCAGACACTGGCTACATGAGTCCCCCCAAGGGAAACTGCAGCCCCGAGAGGGTAAGTGACTTGCCTGAGGCCACACTGTCAGTAAGTGGCAGAGCTGGGATTTGAACCCAGGCCCTCTGACTCCAGAATATCCCTGCTCCCAACCATTATCCTAGATGACCTCTCTGGAGACTATAAAAAGCTTTTCTTTGCCTAGCCAGAGTTAAAGTGAGGACATTAGCAACCCTATTCGTATCCATGTAAATAGGGCCTTGATTTTTGCACGTACGAAGGAGCATTCCAGTGCTTACCAACAAGCCATCCCAGGCTGCCTCCAACCTGGACATGTTTTATTTGGTCCGTGCAAGTGTTTTACATATTGGACAAATTACCTTTTTTTCCCCTGGCTTCTCTTAAACATAGGGCTGGAGCTGAGGGGCAGGGCTGGATATGAAGGGGGGGTCTGTTCATTGCAGTGGGGAGGGAGAGGAGGCCTCGACCCCTGAATAAGGCTCAGTCTGAGGCAGTTTCCTGTGCTCTGGAGAGGCCTCATCGGGTGGGGCACACCCCCAGGAGCCAGCCATTCACCCTGCGGGGAGCACAGTGCTGTCCTGTCCTCCTGCAGCCCAGGAGGGGAAAGGCAGTGGCGGGGGGTGGGTCTGGTTGGCCTTGACTCCACGGTCCCCAGGATCTGTGTCCCTGCCAACCCCTTGTCCCTTTCTGGGCTTTCCATTTCTCATCTGTAAGATGGGCTTGCAGCTATCCCTGCCCAACTTCCAACCTGCCCACCTGACTTTCTGATCCTCCTTCTGGAATCCACTCTCCCACTTTGTCCATCAAGGTCAGTGGGTGGGCACATGATCCAAACTCAGCCAATCAAAGTCTCTCTTGGGAGAATCAGACACTTAAGGGGAACTAAGGCTAAGATGGGGAAACAGTTGGTGCCCTGAAGATTCTGCCCCATGAGTCCTGCTCCCTGTACCCTTGGTTCCAGCTTCTCATTCCCTGGAGGTGAACTGCTGCTGTCCTTTCCAAGTCCCAGCTGGTCAACTCCTTCCTTCCTTCCTCCCTCCCTCCCTTCCTTCCCTCCCTCCCTTTCTCCCAGCCTCCTCTGGCTCCCTCTTCATTTTCCTCCCTGGCATTTTCCCCAATACATTTTGCCTCTCTGAGCCTTGGCTTCACCATCTGAAAATTGGGAATAATAATGGCATCCATTTTATAGGGTCTTGTGCAGATGAGAGGGGCTAATACGAAAATGTGTTTCAGATGGCCTAAGATACCAACAAAGTTAGAGTTTTAAGTAGAAAAATATTTCAAACTGCCCCTCCCTTCTGGGTCTGGTTTTCAGCTTTGAAGGAGACAGCACGCATAATATTTTCCTTTCCCGACACAATTTGTTTGTGGCCTTTGGATGCAGACATGAGCCAGATCTCACTCCTGGAAGAGACGGGGCAGGGGTGTGGGAGGAAAGGGCTGCCCTTTCCCAGTCAGAGCCCCCCATTTTCTGAAGAAGTTGGGTCTTGACATTATCCTCATGGCCCTCCAGCAACCCAATCAGAGAGCGGAGGTTTGGCAGGAACAGAGAGTTGCCCAGATGTCTTGTCTCCACTGGACCGTGAACATCTGGACACCCTGAGACTCCCACAGGAGAACGTCCGGATGATTGTGACTGGGTGGCGGCCCTGGTACAGCTGGACAGAAGAAGGAATTTCCTGAGAGTCCACCTGACACGTGGGCTTCACCACCCCGATGAGGGCTTAGATGCGCCCATTGCACAGATGAGGCCAAGCAACTTGCTTAGGGTCACGTGGCAAACGAGTGGCAACGTCGGGATTTGCATTCAGCCCTCAAGCTTGGATGTCCCCGCCCTTTCGCCATGGGCTCGGGGTGGTCTTCGCTCATCTTCACTCCTGAGGATGCACCAGTCTCGCCCCCAGCAGGGCCCTGTCAGTGCTCATGGGTCAGGGGAGTTTGGAGTGTCTGCTACTTTCCAGACCCTGCCTGCCCCTGCAAGATGTTGTAGCCAAGAGAACTGGATGCTCTGTTAGCATGATAGTGCAGAAAGCCCTAGCAGTAAAAAAAGAAAAAAGAAAAAGAAAAGAAAAAAGGCAACAAAAAATAAATAAGACGAGGCAACGTTTTGAAAGCTCACCGTGGGCCGGCACCGTGACAGGTGTTTCAGATGTATTATTTACGATCTCATGAAGTCCTCTCCACATCCATAACTGGAAGGTCATCTCAGTTAGAAATGGTTTTGGCTGCAAGTAAGAGAAAATCTGACTCACGGTGTATTTACTTGATTGTCTCATTAAACAAGTCTAGCTCTTTCTGCAGACGCACTCATGGTGGTGGCGGCAGGCGTGACCTGCAGAATGACGCGGGCGAGTTTGTGAACCTGTACGTGCCCATAGAAATGCTCCGCTGGCAACCGCATCACTGGCGCCACGGACTACGCAGCCATCCCAATGATGAACGTGGCGGAGGTTGACGTAGGTTCATGGGCCAGTTTAAAACCTCTGCTATCTGCTATTGGCTGGGAGAGTCCGATGACTCCCTTCTCCAACGGGCCAAGGCTCGCGGCATCATCTCAAAGGACTTCCGGCTGCAGAGCATTAGGGATGTGAAATTTGTCATAAATAAATAGTGAACCATCCCCTCCCCGCCCCCCCCCCAAAAAAAAACAAAGGAGTCTAGAGGTAGGCAGTTCCAGGGAGGGTTGCTCTGCAGCTCCAGCTTGGGGCTGTGCAATTTTCCTGGCCTTCCCTCCTAATACCCCCACCATCACATCCTCACACAAGGGCACCCTAAAAAGAAGAAGCAAATAGGGTGGGGAAAATGTGGCAGAAGGCACTCTGCCACCATCCCGGATCAATACTTAGCAAAGAGGGGTTTCCCTGGCTGGCTCACCCTGGTGGTAGTTCATCCTGGGAAAGGGGTGAAGCCACCTTTCTGAACACCTACCGGATTCCTGAACAAAAGCGGGTTCTGTTAGCAAGGGAGAAGCCAGGGGCTCCCCAGAACATCCTCTCCTTGGTGTATGAGCACTGGTCTCCTTCCCTGGGAGGACTTTGCCCCTGGGTTTAGGGGGAAGGAGGGACATGCAATCTGGGACCCTGGTCTGCACATAAGCCAGGGGTGTGAGGTAGAATAGCTAACATTTATTGAGCACCTACTATGTGCCAGGCCCCACCGTGGGTGATTTCATCCTCTCCCATTTATTTCTGTTCTCATAGCAGCCCTGTGAGGAATGAACAGTTCATCCCATTTTGCAGATGAGAAGACTGAGCCCGAGCCCTGTTCACGCATGAGGTGAGAGGCTGAACTGGAATAAGCCCTGAGCGTGGCTGTCTCTCACTAATGCTCACTGTGTGTCAGGCACTCTGATAGGCGTGTCACCTGGATTAGGTCATTTACCTAATGACAATTTACCTAATGAGGCGCTGATGCTTGGGGAGGTGGAGCAGACTGCCCAGGGTCTCACAGCCTAGTATTGGCTGAGCCAGCCTGTGAGCCCCACTGCCAGAAGGTCGCCCATGGGCCCCCGCACTTGGGAAAAAGCCTCCAAACTGTTCTGTAGCTTTTGGGGGATTGTTGGCTTCAACAGACAAGCTGGATAAATAAACAAGAGGCTCAGGAAACTCCTTTTCCCTTTTGATGTCCTGAATCTGGTGAGACCACATGAGCATCATCTAGCTGCCTTGACATCCATCATTAAACAGGTAAATAAATGAACTTTTACTATGATAGCAGGAAATGTTAAGTACTGGCAAAGAAAATAAAACGGGATAAAGCAATAGAGAGTGATGGTGTGACCGCTTTAGAACAGGTGGTCACGGAGGGCTTCTCTGAGGAGGTAACAGTCGAGCAAAGACAGAGGGATGAGGGATGTGATGGAAAGAGCCCGCTGTGCAACAGAAGAGCATTGCAGGCAGAAAGAAGAACAAGTGCAAAGGCCCTGAGGTGGGAGTGAGTTGGGCACGCTTGCAGAAGGATGAGAGATGTGCGTGGTTGGAGCTGAGTGGGTGAGGGGGAGAGTGGGGGGGACAAGAGGCCAGGGAGGTGAAGGTGGAGGAGGCAGATCACGCGGGTCCTTGTAGCACTTTGTAAGGTCCTGGGCTGTGCTCTGAGTGGGGTGGAGCCATGGAGGGCTCTGAGTACGGTCGGTTCAGGGACAGGATCTGACTCAGGTGCTAGTGACTTAGCACCTAACTAAGGCAGGGCAGTAAGACCCCAGGAAAATTCCTGGGCGAGTGGAATGGGGAAACTGAGACAAGAAAATGAAACAAAGGCCAATCAGTTTGAGCAACTTACAGCCACCTGGTGAATCACGAGGCCTTATCTCCCCTAACCAAGGACACTTAAGAGCAAATGGTTAATACCTCTCCTCCCTAATCACAAAACACTGTAACCTCCCTGGCTGTAAACCACAGGTGTCCGGGAAGAGAGGAAGGCTGATAGAAAACAGAGAGATAACACGGAACTAAGGGAGCCAGCTCCGGAAGAGGCTGCAGACTCTGCTTTCAGCTCCTCCTCCCCTTAATCTCCAGAGAAACAGCCGGTCTGCGCTTCTCCTTGGAATTTCCTCCTCCCCAATTCCCACATTTCCCCTGATAAACTTGCCTCCAAAAGCTCAAGGTAAAGTGGGTGTTAGCGTTTTACCTGCCACCTTCTGACACTGCTGGCCTCTGAGATGAATGAAAGCGCGATTATAATCCAATCCCTGTTTCTGCTTTTTGGCCAAGCGGTGACAGGTAGCATGTGCCCTGGACTCAGTGGCCCTCCGGTCTCAAAACCGGAAAAGTCAGTGTTTGTGCTCCCTGTCACCCCCAGAACCAGTAAGTAGAGGACAAGCAAGGATTGCATCTTTACGGGCTATTCACGGGCCAGTGGCCTGAGAAGATGGCAGGTTGTATACCCTCAAAAACTGTCAACATTTCCTCTCAAGCTGGTCCTTGTATAAGAAGAAGAAAGGGTAGGTAAGGGGTCTGGAAAAAAGCTTAATTGCATAAGAGTTGCAGTCGAGTTTCCTGGTACTTCTTTATCTGTCGATGAACAATTCTTTATCTGCACTCCCTCTCTGGAATGCAATGGCTCGGATGTGGGATATCTCGGCTTGCAGACCTGCAGGGGCACAGCTGATCGACCTCCATAGGTCCTGTAATTCTAATTCCTGGAATAACAGCTTTCCACATGCATTAATCATTTAAGCTTATCAACTCTAGCTAAGGCTAAAATCTTTAACTCTTGAGTTCCCCCATCCCTAACAGGATCCTTTTGACTACTGGGGGGAGATGAGGGCTGAAGCCAGGAGCTCCTAAAAGGGCTACTGGGAAGAGGACGCGAAACCTGCCTAAATCCCCCCAGCACTGAGCAGTAAACACAGGACTAGAAGCAAAGCTTCTGGGTCCCAGCTGCACACTCGGCCCACGGTCTCACAAAACTCACCCGTGCCAAACACTCAAGTGTGTGCGACTCCCTCTTACAGACGAGCTCTCCTCAATTCCTTGCACCCACCCTGAGCTAAATACACTCCGATCCATCTGGTCCCAGATAAGTAATTGGCCCCTGAAAGGGCAAGTTACCTGTGCGAGGCTGGCCAGGGTGGAAATGGGGGCCAGCGGTTGCAGGGAGTGGGGAACATGCCGAAAACCTAACGAACACACCTAACGTGAGGCCCAGGCCTTGGAGCTAGGAGCCCAGGTTCTTGCCGGCACCCAGGGGTGGCTTCCTGCGGAGCTAACACCTCCTGGAGGCTGGCACCTCAACCACCAGGTAATCCCGACAACAGCTCCCACACTCTGAGCCCCTGCCACGACAACAGCTCCCACACTCTGAGCCCCTGCCACGGCCCAGGTACGGGGCTGGGCGCTTTACACTCACTGGTGGGGCCCTTACAGCAGGTGTGGACTGGGGAGATGGAGCCCATCCAAGAAGCCCGAATAACCCCCTCCCTGCAGTGATGCAGGTAGTACACCTGTGGGTAGAGTCCAGCACAAACCCGCCCCCCCCACCCCCCACACACCCAGCATAGCCAACTCGAGGTCTCTAAGGGGTCCTGGTGCAGATGGGACAAACGGGGCTGTAGTGGAGGCGGTTTAGGTGGAGGGTGATGGAAAGTCCCCCATCCATCCACCGGCCACCCTCCCATCCTCATACTCCCTTCCCTATCCCCATATTTCCACCTCCCCCTTTCCCCATACCCCCTTTCTTCCCCCACATAATTTCTCCCTCCTTGCACATCCTCTCCCTGTCCCTCACCACACCCACGCCATCCCGCCACAGCCTTTCCTCCCACTCGCGTCTCCCTCCACCCCACATTTCCCACCCCTCTCCCCTCCCCTCCCCTCCACACATTCCTGACCCAGGGGGTGGGGGCCTGACTCGGCCCGAGCCGAGAGGAGGGGGTCTCCAACAACGCCCACAGCGACCCCTCGGGACCTGGGAGGGACCGACGGCCCCGCCCCGCGCCCCTAAATGGGCCCGGCTGCAGGCTGGGGAGAGACCGCGGGGGGCGGAGAGAGGCACCTAGGTGGGCCGGGCCGCCCCCGAGCCCGCCCGCAGTCTCCGGCGCTGGGTCGCTGCAGGCTCGCCCTGGGCCGTGCTCCTCGGACCATGCCCTGGGCCGTGCTCCTCGGCCTCCTGGCCGCGCTGCTGCTGCTGCTGCTGCTGACCCGCCGGCGCACGCGGTGAGTGTCCCCCAGCCCCGCCGGCCCGCGTCGCCCTGCGGGACAAAAGGGGCGTCTCCCCTCCCGGCCCGGCTGCAGCTGGGGGTCGCGGAGCCGACAGCAGGCCGGGTCGGAGCACCTCCCCCGCCCCTCGCCCCTGCCCCAGTGCTGATGGGGAGGGGGCTCCCCACTGCCACCCACAGCCCCCGAGCGAGCCCCTCGGAGGTGGGAGTCCAGGCCCCTCGCACGAGGGGCTCCCGCGCTTTTCCCCGGGAGGGGTCGGGCCGGGCGCTTCCCCCTCCCCCGCCGCAAAGCAATGGGGTGGCGCGGCTCGGGGAGGTGGGGGGACGCGGGCTGGGTCCCAGGTGGCTGACACCTACCGCGCAGGCACGGTCGGCCGGGCCTAGCCCAGAGCGCTCCCGCTGGGACCTGCGCTGGGGTTCCAGGTGAGGACCCAGGGTCTGTGGGTCAGGAAAGGTGCGTGGACAGGCTCAGTGGACGCCCTCTCCCGCTCTCCAGCCGCTATCTGGATCAGCACCTACTGGGTTGGTGCAAACCCCGGTCTTGCTCTCAGCAGTCGGGTGGTGTAGCCTCCTTCTCATCCCCACGCTGCGGAGGGGAGAAATGGGGCTGGGGGGAGGCCCTCTGACCAGCCCCGAAACCGCCTTCCACAGGAGTCCCCGACCTGGACGAAGGGGCTGGGTGGGCTCGGTGTTTCCCTCTGGGAGAAACTGAGGCCCAGGAAGGGGTCTTCCCCGCCAGGGAGTCCGCGGCCTGGGCAGTACCAAGGTGAAATGTCTCAGCCTCCTAGTCCCAAGGGTTTTTCTGCTCCACGGAGATCTGCCGTTTAGGAGAAAAAGTAAAAAACGCACACCCCTCAGGTCAGGGAGATGGCAGCAGGCCTTTTTGGTTCTCTAAAACACTCAAAAAATTAATTCGCACGAGGAATAGCTGAATGCCTTTGACTTAAAACAGATATCCCGTTAGGGATCAGCCTGTCTAACCACCCTTCCGACAATTCTGGACTTCGCCTGTTGATCTGTTTGGGGCAACCTTCCAGATTTTTAGAGTACTCTTTCCATTTCAGACTAGTGTTATCTTTACCAAAAAAGTTGCAAGGGTAGTGCAAAGAGTTCCCGAAGGCCCCTCACCCAGTCTCTCTGCCTTCGTTAACATTTTCCGCGTGTAATACACACTTGTCAAAACTGAAATCCAGCTCTGGTCTGTTACAGCTAACCGAACTGCAGGCTTTATTTGAGTTTCAGCAGTTTTTCCATTCATGTCTTCTTTCTGCTCTGGGATCCCGTCCAGGATATCATATCCACTCACCTCCCCTGCTGTTGTTACAATTACTCCTACACAGGTTAGGCCATTGGACAGGAGCCTGTAGATAAGGCAGGGCAGGGTAAGTGTGTGTACGCGATTTAAATCAGAGTGTCTGAAAATTCCAGAAATTGTCTGGAAACTTTTTATTTTTAAACAGTGCATTAGTTGAATTTCCAAGCAAGAAGTTCATGATATTTTTCTTCAACCATCAGACGCATTTCCAGGTGAAATTGAACACCGGGTAGTCGATCATGGGCCTGGAAAAAAAAAAGAAAAAAGAAAAAAAAATAGTGCTGTTACTTCAAAAAAAAGAAAAAGACCAAAAAAAAAAAAGAGACAACAGATCCGTTTCCCGCCGATGAAGTGAATCATTTTCTTGCGTTGTCAGGGTTTTTGGGTTGTCAGGGTTGTGGAGGTGCGTTCAGACTTTACGTGGCCTTTTCTTTCACTCCAGACCTCAGTTCCGACGTCTGCCCAGGTGGCTGCGTGGAGCCCTAACTCGGTCTTTTGATTGTCCGTGTAGGATTCCGTGGTACGAGCAGTGGCAGGCTTCTTTATGCCTTTGTATTCCTGACCCCGCTGGTGGATTTTTAGGTTGTTTCTCGTGTGCTTGCTGTTTCAGACGCTGAGCTGTGGTTTTCCTGTGGGGTGCCCTGGTCTGTGCTTTTCTCAGGGTGACTGCATTTTTCTTGGGGTGAGGGCGGCTGCCATGGGAGGCAGGGGACCTGGGTGCTCATCTTATGACAGTTTCCAGCCTGTGGGAATAAGAAGTTGAGCACCACTCTCTGCCTCAGTTTCCCAGTCTTTAATGTGGGGCCGATGATGATAATAGTAGGTGCGAATGGATTTGCTGGGTTAGCAGGAATGCCAATTAAACGTTATGTTAGCTAAGGCTTGCTCGATCCAGAGAACTAATTTATCTTTAAGGGTGAGTTGTTTATTTTTATATCTGTCAGCAGTTTAGGGGGGTCAGCAAGTGGGTATGGGAAAGAAGTATGGGCACAGGGGTCACTGACAGTTGCACGGACCCTGGGGAGACCCGACAGGGACCCCAATTTAAGCCTGCAATCTCATTTCCTCCTCCCGACTCAGGGAGGGGCGCTGTTTTACTCCATTGTACAGTGGAGGAAACTGAGGCTCAGAGAGGCCAAGCTACTTGCCCAAGGTCTGCTGGATTAAAAATCTAGGCTGCATGAAATTTTCATTCCCAGGAAAATGACTTCTTGCTCTTTGCACACATTATGTTTGTGATCTGAATGCTCAAAAGCCTTAGAGCCCTGACTGGCGTGGCTCAGTGGGATGGGTGTTGTACCGTAAGTCCAGAGGTCACAGGTTCGATTCCCAGTCAGGGCACATACCTGGGTTGCAGGCCAGGTCTCCGGCTGGGGTCGAGAGGCAACCAGTCGATGTTTCCGTCCCTCTCTCTCTCTCCCTCCCTTCCCCTCTCTCTAAAATAAATAAATTAATAAAATCTTTCAAAATAGTGTTAGAGTCACATGATGTTAAGATAGTGAGAGATGCAGCAACCGCCAGAAGATTCTTTTTTTTTTTTTTAAAGATTTTATTTATTTATTTTCAGAGAGAGGAGAAGGGAGGGAGAAAGAGCAATGTATGGTTGCCTCTCACATGGTCCTCACTGGGGACCTGGCCCGCAACCCAGGCATGTGCCCCGACTGGGAATCGAACCGGGACCCTCTGGTTCCCAGCCCGCGCTCAATCCACTGAGCTACACCAGCCGGGCCAGAAGATTCTTAAGAAAGGACAAATAACCAAGTGCTGGAAAGAGAGGTGGGTGATGTCGATACTGCATGGACGGTGGCCCAAAGTTTGGGTCAAAACAAGCAAGGCCCGCACTCCCCTGGGGTCGTGCCTTTCTCCTGACTGACCCCTGATGTAACGCTCGTCACCGTGTCATACAGCCCGGGCCTCAAAAGGTGGAGTGACCTCCTTAGGGTCACACAGAAGTTCTATTCCACATGTAGCATGTTCCCAAGTTTATGCTTTTTCCAGTAAAAAGAAAAAAGCACTACAGTCAGTCAGCAGCTCTCTCTCTACGTGTGGCTTTGTTCTGTTTAAAATTAAAACAACTTATGAAAAATTTCATCTAAACAGAAAGGTGGAAAGAGCAGTATACGAACCCCCATGTATCCATCACCTGGATTTGACAGTTGCCAGCACTTCAAAACCAATTATAGGTGTCATACTATCTTACCACTGAATCTCTCAGGATGCATGTCAAAAAACAATGACAATGGCAATTCTGTTATCTTGAGAATATAAAAAATAATTCTTAATGCCATCTAGTGCCAAGTCCAAATTCAAATTTCTGCCATTACGGCAAGAATTTTTAAGCCCAGCTGGCTAACTGTGAGTGTGTCTGCCTGGGAGGGGTGGTGAGCGGGGAGTGAGGGATCTGACTTCGGTGCCCACTGAGGCCGTGGGCTGCCACGGGAGCATCAGAGACCTCGTTGCTGTCCCGGCCCACGTTTCTCCATCTGTCCTCTGAGCTGGCTCGTGCCGCTGGCCTCTCATGCCCCAGCCACGTCGCCAGGCTGGGCGTGTCTCTTCCTCTTTGGGCCCGTGTGACTGCTGTGGGGAGCCTTGGGAGAGGTCTCCTGGAGCGGGGGAGCTCCTTTTCCGGGGGACCAGAGGCCACAAGTGGCCTCAGGTGAGGGGGCCTGGTGGTTCAAGGGCTGATCTTGGCCCTTGCAGAATATGGAATTTCTAAGAACAAATCAAGCTGTCTGCTTCCAACATGTACTAATCAGAGGTCACCAAATGGTGGTCTGTGGTGTGTACCACACAGCACAGGGGGAGAGAACTGGGGCACTCCACACACGAAACTCCAGCTTTCCAGCTGCTTGTGAAAAAAAAATTGAGAGATCTAACAACACTTGTCTGGGAGTTAGTAGTAGAATCCTTGCTAGACCTTGCCACAATCCCCACCGCTCCCTGTTGCCTCTCCAACATGCGGCAGTTGTATTTATCACTATACAGGTTTTTTTCTTATGTTGAGAAACAGCTCTCTGAATCTTTGTCTATTATTTACAGAAACAGGAAAACAAAACTAGTGCAGGATGGCCACATGCTGCTCATACACAGGGGAGGCCATGAGAGGGGGTTAGTGAGAGAAGGTTAGGGAGCCCTGGGTGAATGGCAGCCAGCCCCCTTCCGTTCTCCCATTAAATCCTCCCAGAGCCTGAGGCCCTGACTTGAGTTGAAACCACTGGACAGAGAGGGTGGGCAGAGCGCCAACACTGCACAGCAAAGTGATGCCACCTCAGTTCTGGGCAAACCAGAACGTGGGTGATCTGTGACGTGCTTAACCTCTCTGGCTCCCTTAATCCTCTTAGCGACTCTGGGAAGCAGGTGCTGCTCACGGAGCACCAACTATGTACCTGATTTATTCATCTGATGCGTATTTATTAGGCACCTACCGCGGGCCCGGCACTGTGGTTTAGTTCCCGCCTTCATGGAGCTTCCGTCCAGTGAAGGTGCGATCCTTTGAGACACAAGAGTGGGGAGATCCACCCTGACCCTCTCTCCTGATGTGCAACGGGTGGAGTGGAGACAGACGGGACAGGTGGCGGGGTTGGTGGGAGGATCGTGCGTGAGGAATAGGCAGTGTTTGGAGGATCCCACATGACGGGAATTAAAACGAAAGGGGTAGAAATTAAAACTCAGAAAAGGTGCCTTGGTGTCCAAACCAGGGAGGGCAGGCAGCGATCAGCTCTGTGGGCGGGAGGCGGGAAACAGTGAGAGTGTCAGTGGGAGAGGCTGGACACCGCAGACCCCAAAATAGAGCCTCCTTCGCCCCCCTGGCCGGGCTGAGTCACACTGGAATGTGGCCTGGGCCTGAGTTACAAGAGCAGGAGCTGGAGGAGCCCGGGCCACACCAGGGGTCAGACGCCGGGGCCTCCCAGCTTCCTGCCTTTGTCTGCACCTCCTTGGGACTTTTCTAGGGAAAGATGAAAGCTGCCAGAAATAACACCTGGCTTGCTGGGGAGCTCAGGCCGGAATAAAGGGCAGGGAAGGAAGCCCCGGCCCCACCCGCATCCCCAAAGGCCTCTTAGGGGAAAATCTCAGGCCCTGCATTCGAGCAGGTTGCTGAAACCTCTCTGGGTCTTAGTTTCCTTATCTGCAAAGTGGGGATGCAGAGTCCACTTGAGGAGATGGGGGGCCAGGGTAGCCTCCCTGCAGCCAGACGTGCCTGGATTAGAAACCCAGATCCTCCACAGTGGGCCCTGGGGGAGGGACTCAGCCCCTCGGCCGCAGTTTCATCTGCTGTAAAACGGGCTTGATAGTAACGATTCCCTCCTCATAGGGTGGCACAGCCAGGGCTCACGAAGCGTTGGCCGTTATTACCAAGCGAGGACACCTTCGGAAAACACACAGCACCTGACACATTGTTTTCACCCGATAAGCGGCGCCTGGGATTCTGTGGGTCCGGCTCCTCAGGCCCCCAGCTGGTCCGGGCGATGAGGTACCAGGCACTTGCCGTTTTGTCTGTAACGCCCTTGATCTGCATCACAGCCTGACGTGGTCAGCAGTGCGGTCAGCCCTGTGTTACCGATGAGGTGACTGAGGCATGGAGAAGGGAAGCCACGCAGCCAGCAAGTGCGTGGCTGGGATTTGAAGCCAGAAAGTGTGGTGCTGAAGTCGGGCTCATCACCACCACGCCCTCCTGCCAGAAGCGCTGCTCCCTGCCCTGTCTCTCTGGGCCGGAGCACATCGACCTGATGGGTCACTCTGACCCGGCCTCTGCCAGCATCCCACTCACCTTTAAGTGGAGCCTTCTGAGAAGTGGCCTTGACCCCGAGGCTCACAAAAAGACAGGGGGAAAGAGAAGGTCCTGGTAGCTCCCTGGCACCCCCTTAGGACCCCAGACCCACGACTTTGCAAGTATCTTCGATAATGGGCTCAGGGGCAGAGTGGGGGCCGGGGAGAGAGGAGGAGGTGGCGGCAGGAGGCACTTCCTGGTGCCCGCAGACTCCTCTCTGGTTCTGCTCCCCCAACTCCGGCTCTCAAGTCTGACCAGTCTCTCCATTCACCACCTGTCCCATGCTTTGGGCTACATTAGGGGACAGCCAGACGGAGGGGCCAGGAGGCCGTGGTGACGGAAAGTGTAAGGGAGGGGAAGAAGGGCGAAGAGAAGTTGGTGCTCCTCCAGACGGCTGGGGGAGCACAAAAGCCCCCAGTTCTGGAAGCGGGGGAGTCGGATGCTCTTGCTGGCTCCCTGGGGACCGTGGCCTGCGCTTCCACCGTCATCGCTTTCCAGCCTGTCACAGTAGTCTCCTGAGAGCTCTCCCTGCCGCCTCTCTCTCAGTTGCAACCTTTTAAAGCACACCCACATTACTTCCCAGTTCTCGCTTCAAACCCTCCAGAGGATCCCCATCACTCTTGACATACAAGCCAGACTCTCTCCTTGGCTTTTGGGTCCTCATGGTCCACAGGTCACCTCCAACATCGTCTCCTACCTCTCAAGGGCCCCCACGCCCCAACTCTCCACTCCAGCCACACCGGCTTCTGCTGTCGTGAAAACCTCACCAAGTGTGTTCCCACCCCAGGGCCTTTGCACTTGCTGTTCCCTCTGCCTGTAATGCTTTTCTCTCCGCTCTTCCATTGTACTTCCTTCTCATCCTTGGGTCTTGGCTCACCTAGTACCTCCTTGGAGAAGCCGGCCCTCACCACCTTCTCCTAACTAGCCCCTCACTATCTTGTATCACCCTTTTTTATTTTCTTTTTAAAAAAGATTTTATTTATTTATTTTTACAGGGGAGGGAAGGGAGGGAGAAAGAGAGGGAGAGAAACGTTAATGTGTGAGAGATACCCATGCCCCCAGCTGGGGGAACCTGGCCCACAACCCAGGCTCATGCCCTGACTGGGAATCAAACCAGTGACCTTTCGGTTTGCAGGCCAGAGCTCAACCCACTGAACCACACCACCCAGGGCCTTGTTTTCTTTCATAAGATATAATACACATACTATAAAGTCACCCTTTTAAAATATACAGTTCAGTGGTTTTTAGTGTCTTCACAGGTTTGTACAACTGTCACCACTATTTAACTCCGGAATATTCTCATCCTTCTGGAAAGAAACGCGGCACCCAGGAGAAGTCACCCACCGTCCCTCTCCCCTCAGCCCTTGGGAACCACTCACCCGCTTTCTCTCTGTGGATTCGCCTTTTCCGGACCTTCCATAGAAGAGGAGTCACCTGACACGGGGCCCTTCGTGTCTGGCCTCTTTCCCTTTGCACAGTGTCCACATCATGGTGGGACTTAGCGCTTCTCTCGTTCTTGTGGCTGAACGACGTTCCCAGGCGAGAGGGGACCGCCCCCCCCCCCCCCCCCCGTTGTTTATGGACATTTGGGTTGGCGCCTGTTTGGCTCCCAGGAATAGTGCTGCTCCGAGCGATAGTGCGCAAGTTTGTGTACGGACACATGGTTTCAGTTCTTGGGGCCGTATGGCTGGGTCATATACTAACTGTTTCAGCTTTGAAGGAACTAGTTTCCAAAGCAGCTAGCTGCTCCATCTTACATGCCGACCGGAAATATATGAGTATTTCAGTCTCCACATCCTTGCCAGGACTTTCCTTTTTCTTTTTTTTAGTTTTATGATGTTTATCTTTGTGGGTGAGGTGGTACTGCAGGGTGGTTTTGATTTGCATTTCCCCCGTGACTAATGATGTTGAGCACGTTTTTATGCGTTTGCCGCCCATTGGCGTGTCTTCTTTGGAGAGCCGTCCATTTAAATCCCTCGTGCGTTTTTAAATTGGGTTCTTGCTCTTTTCGTCATTGAGTTGCATCTCCTGTGTTTTGTTTATCACACCTCTTACTCTCTGAAACGATTCTGCTTTTTTGTGTTTCTGTCTCTCTTCTGTACACGCCCGGTGAGGTCAGGGACCTGGTCTGTCCCGTTCACTGCTGTGTCTCCAGCTTCGTCGTCGTTGAATTTGGCGAAGGAGTGAGTGAGTAGATCACAGGGCGGAGAAGAGCTGGGATGGTTTGCTCACCCACCCGGCGGACGGGGGGCTTCCTGCCTCCCTGTGGTTCTGAGGGTCCTAACGCTGCCACGTGGGTCCTGGCCTGGGTTTAGGGGCCTCCGAGAGGTCCCCTGTGAGTGCCAGCCCTGCAATATTGTGAGGCCCCTTTGTGACCCTGAGGCACCTTCCCTTAGCTACCTCTCAAAGGGTGGGGGGGGGCAAGATGGGGTTCATATACCACCTCGTACCCACTAAGTGCTTGGTCAAGGGCAGAGCCCCATGCAAGAGCCGTGTGAGTCTGCGGGGATTAGTGATCCCTAGCTGCATAACCGATGGCCACACACTTAGCAGCTTACGAGAACACCATGTATCAGCTTGCAGTCTGGCAGGTCAGAGGTCAAGCAGGGTAGAGCTGGGTTCTCTGTTCAGCGTCTTCCAAGGCTGAAGTCAAGGGGCAGGCGAGGCTACCTCCGGCGAAGGATCTGGCTCAGTTCAGTTCCTTGTGGTTGTGGGACTGAGGTCCCCATCCCCTGTCAGACAGGATCCACTCATAGTTCCCAGACGCCACCAGCACTCCTTGCCATGTGGCCCCTTCCACGTTCAAAGCCAGCAACAGAGACTCTCTCCCTAGTGCCAGGTCTCTCTCAGGCTTTGAGTCTTTCGCCAGGAACAGCTCTGTCTCTTGTAAGCCCTGCGTCCACCTGATTAGGCCAGGCCCACTAAGGAGGAATGTTCTTCCGTAGCGTCAGCTGTGCTGTCTATCCCCCAGTCCGTGGGAGGGGATCGTACAAAGGTATGGAATTCTGTCTATCGCAGTGAGCTATACATGTCGTGATTAGAGTCTCCGAGGAGTCGCTCTGCTCTCACAGATGATTCCGACCTTGACGATCACACACCCAACCTTCCCACCCCCAGGCTGAGCATGTGCCCTGTGGGCATCCCTGCCACCCAGGGGCCTGGCCTCCAGCCACCCGAGGGGACTGAGGTCCTGGGCGGTGCTCTGCGGTCTCAGCCTTTCTCTGCGAGTGCGACAGGGAGTGTGAGAGGACCAGAGCCTGGGCCGTGCTGGCTCAACCGGACAGCTCTGTATCTTTAAACTGCCGGGTTCTGGAAAGCTCTCCCACCCTGAGAGAGATGGCTGCTTCCGTCAACTCGTCCTCTGCCTTTGGCTCTCAGCCCCCCGAAGTCTGTCCTCTACTCAGCAACCAAAAGGATCCATTAAAAAAAAAAAAACAGCCTGGCTGGTGTGGCTCAGTGGATTGGGCGCGGGCTGGGAACCAGAGGGTCCCAGTTCGATTCCCGGTCGGGGCACATGCCTGGGTTGCGGGCCAGGTCCCCGGTGGGGGCCATGTGAGAGGCAGCCATACATTGCTCTTTCTCCCTCCCTTCTCCTCTCTCTGAAAATGGATAAGTAGAATCTTTAAAGAAAAAAAAAAAAACAACAAAGACTGGGCTAGGTCACGCACGTCCCCGCTCTTCTCCAAGCTTCCACGGCTGCCGCCTCGCTGAGACAGCCCAAAGCCCTCACAGCTGCCTGCAAGGCCCTGCGTGGCCTGGGCCTCGTCACCGCTCTGACCTCACTACTGCTGTCCCTGCTCCCTCCAGTCCAGCCACACTGGCCTCTGTACTGTCATTTGAACACGCCAGCACGATCCAACCTCAGGGCCTTTGCACTTGTTCTTTCTGCCTGGGGTTCTTCCTCCAGGCGTCCATGCAGCTCCCTCTCTCACCCTTCAGGGAAGCCTGCCCTCCCCTCTCCATTTAAAGGCATGCCCCCTGCCCTACACACTTGACCCTCTTCCCTGCTGTATCAAATGGTGACAAGCATGGTGGCTCCTGCAGGCGGCCTGGCGAGCCTCCCCTGGACTTGGGCAGCATCCCCTGGTTGGGCTATGCCTTGGAGTTTGGAAAAGATGCTGCCAGCTTCCTCACGAGGATGAAGGAGAAGCATGGCGATATCTTTACTGTAAGTACTTCCAGTGCCTCTTGGGAGGGAAGGGGATGAGCAGCCGGGGCTGTGATGCCTGATGTTTACTCATTCCTCCAGCACCCGTGCACACGCTAACCCACTTGTTCCACATCCACCCAGTGGTCCTGCCAACATTCCGTCTATGTCTGTGCAACTGTGCATCCAACGCGCGCCTAACACCCTTCCCTTCGTTGTCCCTCTAGCGTCTTCCCAGCGTTGAGCTGTGCAGTCCTTCAGCATCTCTCCAATCCTTCTGATCCCCATCCCACTGGCTTCTATCCATTCATCCGACTTCCATCTATCCGGCACCCACCCATCCCTGTCACATTCGTCCTCCCGCCTACCTAGGCAGCACCCTTGCTTCCTGACAGCCTCCCTGCACTCATGCATGTGTTCCATGTCCCTTAAACCTCCCTCCAGCCGCTCATCCGCCCGTGTCTCTGTGTACCTCTCCGGCATCTGTCTGCCTCTGTGCACCCACCGCGTGTTCTTCCACGTGTCCACCCAGGTTCATTCAGCACTGTCCCGCTCAGGCACCTGACGTCCACCCAGCTCCCATCTGTGTGTTCAGTCACCACTGCATTCCCTCCTTCCCCTTGTCTGCCCGTTTCCATCCATCCACTATTCACCCAGCATCCAGCTCTCCATCCATTTGACATCCATCTATTTATATCTCCACCCTTAACATCCAAACCACCACCACCCGCCCACCCACCTTCCGAGGATCCTTCCAGCCTGTGTCCATCCAATGTTCATCCTTCAGTCCATTCACCCGAAACCCACGTAGCGCCTGCCGTCCCTGTACCCAGCACTCATCCATACGTTTAGTTTCCTCCAGCTGCCTACCCACCCGTCTTTCTGTCCAACATACATTCGGTGATCTGTGCCGCCATTTATCCATCCATCCAACAATCCCTTCGATAGCGTTTTCCTTAGGTATCGGCCTGGGTCTTAGAAGGGGGGGTGGACAAATGTGACTCACAGACCGCGGTGTGACCCCTGCACAGACACTTGAGGGGAAAGGCGCTTCCCTTTGTTGTCCGCAGCTCCCAGTGCTGCTTCCTTCCCTTCTGGGGCAGCGTGCTGTGTGCAGAGCTCAGCCGCCCAGAGAAGTGGGTCTTGCACATCCACTCGCATGTACCCCACAGTATCACTTGTCCATCTGTCCTTCCTTCCATCCATGTATCCATCCATCTGTTGATTCATCCACCCATTTGTAATCTGCCCCCTAGTGTTTATCCACAAGATCCTTCTGTCCATCCATCCATCCACGTGTCCATCTGCTGCCTCCTGTG
The DNA here is from genome assembly GCA_004026765.1 of Micronycteris hirsuta. Lineage (NCBI taxonomy): Eukaryota > Metazoa > Chordata > Mammalia > Chiroptera > Phyllostomidae > Micronycteris > Micronycteris hirsuta. The sequence goes on along the minus strand of PVJI01001122.1, from coordinate 179,697 downwards.
GGCATGCTCTCTCCTGGCTGCTGGAGGTGTGACGGTGACCCAGATGACCGTGGCCGGCGCTTAGGACTGAGGCGGTTAAGAGCACAACCTGTGGTTCAAAGAAGTGCAGAATTCCAGTTCTCGCTCTGCCGCTTCTCAGCTGTGCCGTCTTGGGCCATTACGTGCTTTCTCGAAGCCTTACCTTTCAGCTATGAATGGGGGAATAGCAGTCCCTACCTCACAGGGTGGTCGTGAGGGGCCAATGAAAGACCACTGTCCATTAGGTACCCAAAGGGGCTAGTGCTTGGCACGGGGCGAGCCCTTACCCACGGACAGCTGTTGCTGTTCATGGCGGCACCTCTCACGCCACCCTGCCAACTCCCCAGGTGCTGGTGGGGGGCAGGTACGTCACTGTCCTCCTGGACCCCCACTCCTATGACTCGGTGGTGTGGGAGCCTCGCACGAAGCTGGACTTCCACGCCTATGCCGTCTTCCTTATGGAGAGGATTTTCGATGTGCAGCTTCCGCATTACAACCCCAGCGACGAAAAGGCCAAGATGAAACCGTGAGTGGCTGAACGCAGTACCTGCGGGTGGGCAATCCGCTTCCACCTGCTAGTTCGCGTCGCGCTTGTCTCAGCAGGTGTCTGATAAAGACATTTTGTTTCAAGGAAACAAACAAAAACAAAGGAAAAGAACAACTCAAAATATTTGGGCTGAGGAAGCGCTCTTTACTTCGTAGCAGGCAGCTCTGATTTGAGTGGAAGGAGACCAGGGTTTGGATCAGCCAGACCTAGGTTCGAATCCCAGCTCCACCCCTTCCTAGCCTTGTGACTTTGGAGAAGCTCCCCCCGCCCCCACCCAAAGCCTGTTTCTACGTCTGTAAAATTAAGGGAGGAGGGTGGGGTGGTTGATATTTTTGAGTTTATATTCTGTGCCAGGCGTCATGCAGGATCGCATTAGTCCTCATGGCATTGCTGGAGGGTAAGTGACTTACAGCCCCATTTTATAGACGAGGACACTGGGGCTCAGAGGTGACTTGCTCTAGGTCACGCAGCTAGGAAGGGGGGCACATCCTGAAACATAAGGGAGTCTTACATCAACCGCACAGCATTAACACTGTATTCATTCGGCAAACATCCGAGGACCTGCTATCCCCTGCTCCCCAGCCTAGATGCCGGGAGTGCAGAGGGGTGCGGACCGCTCCCTCGGGACACCTACCGCATGCCAGGTGTTCGACAGGCTCACTCTCCTTTTTGTGCAATAGCCTCAAGAGGTAGGTATGTTCATTCTCATCTTACAGATGAGGAAACTGAGGCTCAGAGATGTGAAGTGACTTGCCCAAGGTCTACCGCTAATACATGGCAGCGCTGGGATTTGAACTCGAGCCTGCAGACTCCACAGCGCATTCTTCTCTACCCAGGATACGGAGGAAATGAGACTCTGCGTCCACCCCTAAGAGCCACGCAGTCCGATGTTAATCCTTACTGCTCTGTCTCCAGGAAGGGTAGCCTCCCCGAGTTAGGCAAAGTTCGCAGGACTGCGGAAGCTGAGGAAAGGCCAGCAGGATGAGGCGCAGACTGGTGAGAGGCAGTGCCCAGTCCGACCTTGGCTTTGGGGAACAGCTGCTAGGAGTGTTTCCGAGCCTGAATGTCCTGGGTCCCGCCATTCCTGGGGGATCGTGAGAGCTCATTAGCAACAGGAATCCACAGTTCACTGCATCCTACTCCACTACCCAGGGAGGACCCCCGTTTCCTCCAGTGTCTGCCCCCAAGAGTTTCTGGAAGTTTCTTCCAAGTTGGCATGATGTTTTCTGGGCATGGCTGCCACATCTCCCATCTCTGTTGAGGACTAGTACTGGGAGTGGGGTCGGGAAAACAAGGTCAAGGTCAATCACGACCTGCTGTTTATTGAGCACTTACAATGTGCCAGGTGCTCTCTTACGCCCTTTACACACATTATTGCACGTGGGTCACGTCTGCTGCTTTCCAACAGTGTTCCAACTTGAACATCCAAAAGCTTTTGTTACCTGCAAGTTCATGGAACCCCTCTGGAAGTTTTGCACTCTTGAGTTATCCAAGAAACTAGGGTTTATTCAGACTAAAGGGCCCCTTATCCAAACTTGTGTGCCCCGAGGAGGGATAGACTATCGTGGAGAAGATTCCAGACTCTGTCCCTGGTTGATGTAGCTCAGTGGGTTGAGCACTAGCCTGTAAACAGAAAGGTCGCTGGTTCAATTCCCGGTCAGGGCACAAGCCTGGGCTATGGGGCCAGGTCCCCAGCTGAGGGCGCATGAGAGGCACCAATCGATGTTCTCTCCCTCTCTTTTCCCTCCCTTATCCTCTCTCTAAAAATAAAATCTTAAAAAAAAACGAGTCCAGACTCGAAGTGGACAGACCAAGTTTTCAGTCACAGCCATGTCACTTACTGGTTGGGTGACCTTGGGCAAGTCATCTCCCTCTATGTCCCTGAGTTTCTCTGTCAGTAAAATGAGTATCACAATGCTAACTGTTAACCATGGCCAAAAAATGAGGTGAGATCACTGTACTTCACACGCTAAATAGTACTGGTCGTCGTCGGTGACAGCAGTAGGACCAGCTCATTGGAGCCGATCTTCCAAAGACCCCCATTGCCAGCAAGGAACTGGAGCCCTGGGACCCTGAGGTTTGGGGAGGGAGGCGCCCGTTTGTGGATCTCACCCTGAGGAAGCTGCTCTCTCATTTCTTTGTCCCCGGCCCCAGGACGCTTCTCCACAGGGACCTGCAGGCGCTCACGGAAGCCATGTACACCAACCTCCGCACCGTCCTGCTGGGCGACGCCGCAGAAGCGGGCAGCGGCTGGCAAGAGAGGGGTCTTCTCGATTTCTCCTACAGTTTCCTGTTCAGGTGAGCCTGGGTGGCCCCCACTCCGGAGGGGAGCCCCGCACGCTGGACCTGGCTCAGCCGTTAATAGTGACTGGGAACCATGAGGACTTTGTGTGTGGGGGGGAGCTGTTTGGGACCCTGAACGTCTGGGACCCCGAGTAGTGTTTCCCTGGCTCAGCCTGCAAGTTGTAAAGGAGACAGAGGCCAAAAAAAGGGCAGTCTTGTTGGCTTTGGAATTTATTCTAAGCAAGATGAGTGATGCTGGGGGTTTAAGCAGGGGCTGGACGTAATTGGACTTAGAGCTTTAAAAGCTCTCTTTGAGCCCTGGCCAGATAGCTTAGTTGGTTGGAGCATCATCCCAATATGCCCGGGTTGTGGGTTCGATTCCCTGTCAGGGCACTTACAAGAAACGACCAACGAATGCATAAAGAAGTAGAAGCAACAAGGCAGTGTTTCTCTCTCTATCTCTCAAATCAGTAAATAAAAATTTTAAATAAAGTAAAAATGCTCTTTGGCTCCTGTAGGGAGACGAGGCTACAGGCCAGGTGTGTGGCAATGAGAGAGAGGCAAGAGGACCCATTAGGGGGCTCTCGCGGTTGTCCATGTAAGAGATAACGGTGGCCTGGAGGGCCGAAGTCATTTGCCCAGAGCTGTCCCACAGGTGGGGTCATGGCAGGGCTGGCCGCAGAGCCTGTACTCTCCAGTGTGACCCTGGGTGTGTGAGAGAGCCACATTTTTCTCCCTTTTTCCCGGAGTGGAGCAGCTGCCATCCAGGGCTCTGACTGGCCCAGGTGACGCTGGCTGGGTCTACCCTGTCATTGTGGAGCGAACTGAGGTCCAGGAAGGGGCAGCTAAAACCACCCAGCAAGTTCACAACAAGGCAGCTCCCTGGTCTCCTGCCACCCTGTGTCCCTGTGTGGACAAAGTAGTCCTAGAGGAAGCTGTGGTGCCCGGGGCGGTGGGGACGACGTGGTGGCAGCTGGGTCGTTCAGGCCCAGGGTGACAGCAGGCACAGCGCGGGGTCAGATGTAGGTGGATCCCTGTGTCTTTAGGACCCGAGGCCTGGGCTGGAGCTCCTTGCCTGGCAGCTGAGGCCTTTCCGTCACCTCTGGAGCCCCGGAAGTGGAAAGGGACGGGCGGCTTGGGTGACGGACCCGCATGCGGAGGCACAGGTTCACATGCCCAACCGTGAGGTGCCGCCACTCAAAGCTTCCTGTGCGGGGCCAGCCTCACTCAGAGTGGCACCTGAAGTTCTCGCCCTGGCCTCCAGGGTCCCGTGTGATCAGCCCTGGCCCCGTCTGCTCTCACCCCCCACCTGCGTCCCCATTGCTCTCTCCTCTGTCACCTCACTGGCCTCCTTGCTGCCCCTCGAACAGGCCAGGCATGCCCTCACCTCAAGGCCTTTGCAGATTCTGTTCCAGTTCCCAAGAATGCTGTTCCCTACATGTCGCATGGCTCCCACCACACTTCCTTCAAGTCTCATCGCAAGTGTTACCTCCTTCAGAGAGGCCTTTCTGACACCCGTTTAAAATGACGGCGGTCTCATCATCTATCCCCGTTCCAGCCTTCTCTCTATAGCTCCTAGCACCACCTGTAGGTTATGTGTATATTCGCACATGTCATTATCTGTCTTCAGCCAGGTGAGGTGCTCCTTTGATGTGGGGGTGCCATAGGAAGGGCCCTCTCTTCCACAGTGTGACCCCTTGTGGCCTGGTTGGTGTGGACTGAGCTCAGAATCATGGTGACCCTGTCATTTTCTCCCGAGATCAGTGTTCTCAGCGTTAACTTCTAACCATCCATCCATCCGCACACCCCCTCCTGTCTGTTCATCCATCCATCATCTGTCCAGCTACCCTCCCTTCCACCCATCCATCCATCCATCCATCCACCCGTCCATCTACCCTCCTTTCCGTCCGTCCATCCAGCCAGCCATCTACTCCCTCCCATCCATCCATCCATCCCCCCATCCCTCCTTGCATCCATCCATCCATCTATTCAGCAAACATTTATTGAGGGCCTACTATGTGCCTGCACTGTGTGGATAAGGGACAGAGTCAGGACTAGACAGGCCTCTCCCGGCCCCCAGCCTCCCTCACTCTGGCGTCCACCCTCCCCTTCTCAGGAAAATCCCTCCCCGGGGAGATGCAGGGACGAGGAGGTGCTCAAGGGGAGCAGTGGGGCTTCAGTGGTGTCTCTCTGCAGAGGCCCCTCCCACCCCGCGGGAAAAGTGAAAACCTGTGGTTTTCCTCCCAGGACGGAGGCCCGTGGGCCCGGGGCTCCTGAAGTGTTTGAAAGTGACTGCTGGCGGAAAACATTTCCTCCAGGACCCTTCCTGTGGTGGGGAGAGAGAGAGAGAGAGAGTGTGTGTGTGTGTGTACACACGTCCCAGCAGCACACTTGCTCCTGTGGTTCATCCTTTCTCCACCCCCGACCAGGTCCTGTCCCTCTCCCACCCTACCCTTCAGGTCAGGCCCCGCCTTCTCATGGTTGCAGCCCCATCCCTGCCCTGCCCTGCCCTGCCCTGCACTACCAGCCCTGCCAGCTCCCGGACCACTTTCTTCCCGGCCCCATCCCCTCGAGCTCCAGCTCCATCACCTGGACTAGCAGCACCTGGAAGCTCTGACCAGGCCGAGTTGTTCTCTCAGCCCCGGGCCTTCCCCAGGTTGTGACCCCTTACCCCTCATTTTCCCCCTGCTCGTCCTGCAGGTCTCCGCTCAAACCCTGCCTCCTCCAAGGAGCCTGCCTTGACTCCTTCTGCAGGGGCAGGAGCCTCCTCCCCTGGCCTGTGGCTCCATCTTACCCCACTGTCGCTCTGCTCCATCTCATCCCCTTATTCACTCTGCTCCGGCCTCACAGCCTCCTTGCTGCTCCTCAGCGCCCCCACCTCCGTCCTGCCTCGGATGTTGGCACTCGCTGTTCCCTCTGCCTCGGACCCCTCCCTCTGCACTTTCCGCCATGTGTCGGCCGAGCCCCTTCGCCTTCTCCCTCTCATACCTCAGAGCACCGGCTGGCATATTAGCTGTTCACTCATTTCTCTGGTCTCTGGTCTGTGCCCTGTACTTGCGTGTCCACTCTATGAGGCCTTGAGTGTTTTGTCTGTTTGGGTTACAGTGTCTCCCCGGCCCAGGACAGTGGGCGCATCCAGTGGGAAGAGTAGGTGCTCCCTGGCTGTATGAACGAAGAAAAGCTTGTAGGCTGCCATGGGGGCGGGGCAGGGGGATCTGGCCGGGAGTGACCAAGGAGGACGCCTGATCTGCTGTGTGCTGTCCCCAGATCCGGCTACCTGACGCTATATGGCATCGAGGCACTGCCCCGCACCCCTCAGAGTCAGGCCCAGGACCGCGCCCACTCAGCCGACGTCTTCCACAGCTTCCGCCAGCTCGAGCTGATGCTTCCCAAGCTGGCACGCGGCTCCCTGTCAGTGGGTAAGCACCCAGGGTGGGGGGCACGGGGCTGGCGGGGACTGGGGCAGACTGCGGGACACAGAGCGGGCGTCCCAGCTCAAGGTGGAGGATCTCACCTGTGAAATAGGGAGAAGAGTAGGACCTTCCTAGATGGTGGCTGTCAGGATTGGCTGAGGTAATAAGAAAAATACATATCTTTTTGAGCACTTTTTACGTGCCTAATGCCAGGTTAATGAAGTGTTGTCTCATTCGGTGCTCACAACAGCTCATCACTTCATTTCCCTTATTTATATATTGTTATAAACCAAATTTTAGTTCATTAGATTGTTTAAGGAACATTATTGTGGGTAAAAATTCATAGATGTAGACAGTAGAAAGTAATAACATTCATTCTTCCAAGCCCAGCTTCCTATAGAGGTGGATATTAACACGCTCACATATATCCCTTCACAGTGTTTTGTAGGAATATTCTGTTTTGCGAATAGAGACAGATATACGTATCTAGAATGTATAATATTTATTTTAGTTTTAAAAGATTTTATTTATTTATTTTTAGAGAGGAGAAGGGAGGAAGAAAGAGAGGGAGAGAAACATCAATGTGTGATTGCCTCTCATGCGCCCCCTACCGGGGACCTGGCCCACAACCCGGGCATGTACCCTGACTGGGAATCGAACCAGCAACTCTTTGGTTTGCAGACTGACACTGAATCCACTGAGCCACACCAGCCAGGCCTGCAACTTGTTTTTTTTAAGCCAACAATATAGATACATTTTCCCCTGTCAATACAAACATCTCCTAGGGGCTAGCCAATACAATTAGATAGGAGAAATCAATTACTCTTATAAGAATTAAAACTATCCGTATTTGCAAATGACATCCTAGAATATCTGGAAAACTTTAGAAAATCCATGATAAAACTAACTGAAGCAAAAAAAAAAAAAAAGAATCCAGCAAAACGGAAGGACAAAATTAACCAAAAAACCCCACAAAAAAACACTCTTCCAGCGCTTACATGTCAGTATTTAGGTAGCCACGCCCCTTCCAAGGATTGTTATAATTGTTTCCTTTTGTGTGTGTGTGTGTGACTATTATAGTATCTTGTACTATCACTACGGCCATCTGGCGACTTTATTTCTTCTTGACATTTTCTTGGAAGTGGGTTAGCCAGGTCAAAGGGCATACACATTAAAATATTTATTAGTTACTACCACATCATTTCCAAAAAAATGGAGCCATTTCTACGCCTACCCAAAGGGAAGGGGCCCACCAGATGTTATCAGTCTTTCCACTTGTTTGCCAGTCTGATGGGCAGAGCTGGGGAACGTGTTTTAATTTGCATTTCCCCACAACCTCTTCAACGTGCAGTTCTTAGCCTTCACGTCCTTGCCCATCTGATGGGCGAAGAAGGGCCTCTGGCTTCATAGGCACTTCCCTGTTGACTGAGATGAAATGTTTTTGTGTTTTCCCAGCCTTTGCTTTTCTTCTATGTGAGTTGCCTCTTCGTGTTTCTTAACATCTTTTTAGAGGCAAATCTTTATCTTTCTGACTCCTGCCGTCAATGTGGGAAGTTTGGTATCATTATACCCACTTGGCAGGTGAAGAAATTGAGACTCAGAGAGGTCCCTTGTCGTAGACACAGCTGGCGGGTGGCAGAGCCAGCAAAATGGAAACTTGACCCATCTGACTGCAAAATGCTGTGCATAAATTGCCTGAACCATCCCAGCCCCCATTGCTTCTCCAGGAAAGAGTGGTTTCTGCATTGCCCTTTGCTCCATTCTCATGCTCCCTGGGAGGCTGGGTAGATGCAGAGGGGGACCCTCGGTCCTTCTGGGAGCAGACCTGGGCTGGTTAAAGGAAGGCTGCATTTCCCAGTATAGGCAGCAGGTGGCAATGTTGGGAAAGGTTTCTCAGTTCAGGGCTGGAGGCTGGTGGGCAAACCTGCCCCTATCAAAATATAAAATGCACGTTCTTTGAATCCTGAACTTCCAGTGCTAGGAATTATTCCGCAGACATGCTTGCACATGTCTACAGACACACCAAGATACTCATTACCATGTTGTGTGTCATGGCAAATGCTAGAAACAACCTAAATGTCCACCGTAGGGGCTGGTGAAATAAATTGTGCATTCACAGAAAGGGATGTATCACTACAGGATGAAATCTACTGTTCCGAAAAAGGCGTGGACAGTGGGTATATTGTGCTGTTTATTTTTATTTTTACTTTTTCTAGTTTTATTGAGATGTAACTGCCATACATGCTGTGTGAGGTGTACCTGACTTGATTTATATTCTTTGTGAAAGGATTACTATAAGAAGTTTAGTTAACATCCACGTGTTTTAAAAGGTGAGAACATGTATAGATTTTTGCATCTGGGAAAGCTTAGGTGGGCTGAAGAGAAACTTACTTTCATAGTATACCTGTTTGAACTTCTAGAATTTCTTTTATTATTATTATTGTTATTATTATTATTATTTTACCATGCACATGCATTACTCCTATGCTTTAAAAAAATATAAACATATTTTAAAAGGAAACTGACCTTTAGACCATTGAGTCTGGTGTTTCTCTTACAGTAGGGCATTGGGGGCAGGGACAGTTAAATAAAGCCCCAAGCTAAGCTAACTGCTTCTTTTTAGAACATTCATTTTACTGATTACTGGGTAGGGAGGCTATTTCATTTGACTTTTGTTTTGGGGGAATAGGCATTCTCACACTAAAGAATCACAGAGTCTAATACATAAACCTAATTCATTTTAAAGAGAGAATGCAGACTTTTAAAAAAAAAGATTTTATTTATTTTAGACAGAGGGGAAGGGAGGGAGGAAGAGAGGGAGAGAAACTTCAGTGTGTGATTGTCTCTCGTGTACCCCCTACTGGGGGCCTGGCCTGAAACCCAGGCATGTGCCCTGACTGGGAATTGAACCAGCAACCCTTTGGTTTGCAGGCCGGCACTCAGTCCCCTGAGCTACACCAGCCAGGGCAGGAGAATGCAGACTTTAAAGGCCTGTCTCCCAAAGGGAGCCCTTCTGTGCCCCCAGGTCTCTAGCTGACAGAGGTACTTCCGAAGAAAAACCCTCTTCCTACAGATGGGGAGAGTGAGGTACAGAGGTGGACGCAGCCTCAACCAATTCCACACAGCATGGGAGGTCTGGGATTTGAACTGCTTCTCCTGACTCGAATCCTATGACCAGCCACGTGGGCCTGGAAGTTCTGATTCACAGCTTTGAGTCATGAAACTGTGGCAGAAATAATACTAGGTACCTTGTAATTAGTGGCTGGAATATAGCGAGGGATTTACCAGACCCCTACCAGTATCAAGCATGTTCTGCGTAAGGTCTTTTTTAATAAAGATTTTTCTTTATTTATTTTTAGACAGGGGAAGGGAGAGAGAAAGAGAGAGAGGGAAACATCTATCGACTGTCTCCTACATGCGCCCCAATGGGGGACCCGGCCCACAGCCCAGGCATGTGCCCTGACCGGGAACCCAACCAGCGATCTTTCGCTTCATGAGAAGCTCAGCCAACTGAGCCTCTCCGGTCAGGGCTGTGTAAGTTCTTTTTATGTCCTCCTAATGACTCTATGAGCCAGGGTGCTCCCATTTTACAGATGGGAAACTGAGGCTCAGTGATACAAAGTGATTTGCCCAAGAGCATCCTTCTGGGAAGGGGCAGAGCAATTTATCATTATTTCTTAATCATAGAAATAATTAAGAAACAATACGTGAATGCATTTTCCTTAGACTGATAATCTGCTGACATTCATTAAGTGTATTTAGTAATATAGCTAATGTTTATTGGGACTATTGCAGTTATCACTTTTTGTGTATTGTATGTTAATGCAGTCAATCTCTGCATAACCCTATGGGTTGGGGACTGTTATTATCCCATTTCACAGGTGAGAAAACTGAGGTGTTTAAGAGGGAAGGTGACTCGTCCAAGGCCAGGCATTCTGCTCCAGAGCTTTAGCCTTTATCTGGGCTCGCCTGCGTCTTATGAAAAAATTAAATATCGCAGGAAAGGGAAATTCTTCCAAGGTTACTGTTGTTATCAATTTGGTGTTGTCTTTCTAGAACACTGCTGTTCCTTGAATGCAAGCCACAGAATCATCTTTAAATTTTCTGTTAGATGCTTTTAAAAAGGAGAGAGATGAAATCAATTTTAATGATACATTTTCTTTAACTCAGAATATCTAAAATTAAACCAGCATTTCAGCATGTCATCGATATAAAAATTATTTATGAGATCATTTACATTTGTTACTCGTGCTAAAACTTTGACTCCCAGCACGTCTCGGTTTGGGCTAGCCACGTTTTGAAGGCTCAGTACCCATCGATGGCCTGTGGTCACCTTATTGCAGGAGCGGTTCTAGACCATTCTCCGCATGTTGAAACACAGCGCAAGTCCAGATTATACTGTGGCCCAAATATAAAGCCAGCCCTGTTTTCCTGGTGGGAAGGTATTTTCTTTTTTTTGGTCAACCCAAACATAGAAATAATTAGGAGTGGAAATAAAGAAGCTGAACTTCCCCTCACTGATGTTGTTGAGCATCTGTGGTTAAGCTCACATGCACTATGAGCTTTTGCCTTCTTCCTACGCTCACATTTAGGGAAATGGTTGTATTCAGACTCCGCCCTCGATGTCAGCATCTTGCCCACCGTGTGGCTGAGTCACCAGACTTAGCTTTCCAGGTCCCCCTTCTTCACTCTAGTATCGTCTGTATGAGACACGGAATGAATTCATTGAATCCTGGAATCTATGAGGCTATGGTCTTTTCTCTGGAAACTTCCTCTGGTAGGGGAGGGAGGGTTTGCCGGACTTTGAATGTATTTTATGTGGTTCATTCATTGAAAATAGAAAATCATGACCGTGAAATGTCTCCCTCCCTCTCTTGTCATAACCATCTCCCGCCCCATTCTCACTCCCCCCAGTAGGCTGGTTTTGTTAGTTTTACATGGCTCCTCCCAGAGTTCCTTTACGCAAATGCGAGCAAAGTGACTGCGTTCTTAATCGTTCTCTTTTTTCCGTAAATGCGTACCAGACACACTCTTGTGGGCACTTTGCCTTTTCCTAACAACGTGCATAGAGGCGCAGGAAGTCTGTCTCACGTGTGGTGCATGGCCTGTGCTGTTCTACCAATGGGAATTGACTCGAGGATCAAATCACTGCTATGCATTTTTAACGTTTTCGCTAGTCCATTTTTTATTTTTTATTATACAACACCATCTTTGGCTCATTTGCCAAATGACTCACATACTTCTCTCTTTTTAATGGTGGTAACATACACATACTATAAAATTGACTATTTTAACCACTTTTCAGTATACAATTCAGTGGCAATAAGCACATTCACGATGCTGTGTAACGATATCATTATCTGTTGTCAGAAATTTCTCATCGTCCCCAGCAGAAGCTTTGTATCCAGTAAACAGTAACCACCATCTCCCCCTCCCTCAGCCCCCGGTAACTTTGATTCTACTTTCCGTCGCTTTGAATTCGACTGCTGGGCACCTCATGTCAGTGAATCACACAGTCTTTCTCCCCTTGTGTCTGGCTTACTTCACTCAGCATAAGGTTTTCAAGGTTCGTCCGGGTTGCAGCCGGTGTCAGCATTGCCATCTTTCTTAAGGCTGAGTAATAGTCCATTGTATGGAATTACTACGTTTCCTTTACCTACATGTCTGCTGATGGCTCCCCGGACCGTTTCCACCTTCTCTGTTGGTAACAACGCTGCTCTGAACGTGAGTGTTCAGGTATCTGTCTGAGGTCCTGTTCGTTCTCTGGAGCGGGCATCCAGAAGTGGAGCTGCTGGGCTGAACGGCGGTGGTTCTATCTTTAACTTTTTTTTTTTTAATTTTATTTTATTTTTAGACAGAGGGAAGGGAGGGAGAAAGAGAGGGAGAGAAACAGCAATGTGTGGTTGCCTGTCACGTGGCCCCCACTGGGGACCTGGCCTGCAACCCAGGCATGTGCCCTGACTGGGAATTGAACCTGCGACTGGTTCACAGCCTGCGCTCAATCCACTGAGATACACCAGCCAGGGCCTATCTTTAACTTTCTGAGGACCTGCCAGGCTTTCCCGCCGCGGCTGCACCGTTTTGTGTTCTCACCAGCCACACACACAGTCCCAGGTCTCCCACATCCTTGCTTGTTGTTTAACTTATTTTTGGATAGTGGCCTTCCTAAGGGGTGTGAGATGGTCCCTCCCTGTGGTTTTGATGGGCGTTTCCCTCGTGATTCGTGGTGTTGAGCATCTTTTCCTGGGCTTGTTGGCCATTTGCACATCATCCCTGGAGAAAGGTCTGTTCAAGGCCTTTGTCCATTGTAGGTGTTTGTGGGGGGGGGGGGTTGTTGTTGAGTTATAGGAGTTTTTAATACATTCTGGGTACTAGGCCCCTATCAGAGAGATGATTTGCAAATATTTTCTCCCACTCTGTTGGTTCTTTTCACAGTGCATTGCTTTGTAGAGTCATCTTAAAAGCAGCGTTTACAGTAATATTCAATACCCGCAACTGTGCGTCCGAACGCAAAGAATGCCAGTCATGGTTTATCTGTGTTAAATTCCTGGGCCTCCTTTTTGGAACTATCTCATCGGATAACTTTTCCAGGCGTCCAGAACTAGCATCAGTGGAAGCAGCTGCAACGCTTCCTGCACTCTGCACTCACCTGTTTCAAATCTGTCGGCGCCCCGGGCCCGTCCAGAGGTTCTGACGAGATCAGTCTATGGCAGGACCTGGGCAGGAGATTTACAAGCGCCTGGGTGATTCTCCAGTACCCGAAAAGTTGGGGAACTCAGGAAGATAATGCATTTCAGATGAACAATCGGGCTCACTGCATGCTGTTTGAAAATGTAACTAACAGACTTTAAAAAAATGTTTAGCCTACATTTTACACCCTTTTAAACACCCTGTAGCATGCGGCCTGGCGTAGAACCACTGGGCGGATGGGTCTTCCTGAAACACTGTTTTTCTGGCTCAGACACATTTAAAAAGTCCATGAGAGCGTTCCTAGAACTTGGGAATTGCGTAGTAATCCAAAAAGTAACGCCCACTCTTCCAAGGGATGATTTAGGGAAAACCGAACCTTATAGTCGCGCACATCCACGTAACTAGGGCATTGTCATTCTCGTGAAACGCTGCACACCCGGCAGTGTTCCCCCAATGGTCCGCCCTTGTGGGCACGTCTCACCGGTTTTCCAGAGCAAAGCAGGCCGTGGTTCATTTGACGGTGATTGCAAACTGGCGATTCATGGGCCAGAGTTGACCTTTCGAGATGCTTGTGTGACCCGCACAGGGATGAAACATTTCTTGCGTAGGTGCTAACCTCAGAACACACAAGAAGACTCCACGGGAACACCTGGATTTTCAGTTTTTTCTGGAAACCAGGCTCCCTGGCCGGGGACAGATTGGCTCCTGGGGCCGGTTGGCGGAGCTGCGTAGAGGCCGCCCCTGACCCTCTGTCCCCACAGCTCCCTCCTGGCCCACCTCCCCCCTTCACTTTACCCGCCTTCCCTGGAGGCAGCTGAGTTTGAGAGCCCAGACCCGTCTGTCCCTTCCTGATGGCAGTTAGTTCGTTTCTGGTGACTTGGAACGAAGCTGGGCTGAGCCTGGGCAATGCTGCTTGGTGTTTCGTGTTCCTCCCGAGCTGTGTACGGAACCACCACTCATTTAGCACATATTTATTGAGCACCTATTATGGGCCAGTTGCTGGGGACACAGAGGTGAATAAAACAGACAGGCCCCCTCGCTCCTGGTCTCTGGGGGTGAGACAGACGATAAGCAAGTGAACATTTAAAGGGCTTTCCTGTAGCCTGTCTCCCGCAGGGACTCCCCAGTCCCATGAAATGACACTCAGAAGACCCTTGGCCTCATGGGAGGTCAGGGCTGGGCGGCCCTGGGCTGGGCATGGATCTGTAACCCCCACCCTCTGTGCTCTGTTACTGCAGGGGACAAGGACCGTGCATGCAGTGTGAAAGGTCGCCTGTGGAAGCTGTTGTCCCCAGCCAGGCTGGTCACCCGGGCCCACCGCAGCAGCTGGCTGGAGAGTTACCTGCTGCACCTGGAGGAGATGGGCGTGTCGGAGGAGATGCGGGCGCGGGCGCTGCTGCTGCAGCTCTGGGCCACACAGGTGGGCACGGTGTGCGAGAGGGAGCACACAGGTGTGGGGGTGTGGGTGTGCATACGTGAGTGTGTGCGTGCAGGAAGGTGTGCATTTGTGAGTGTGGGGGGTGGGTGTCTGTGCACACAGGCCCAGTCCCCTGACTTTCTTAACTGGGAAAGAGTATTGTGAACAGGATCCTCCGTGAAGCGGAGTGAGGAGGGGGCATGGGACTGTGGGAAGAGGTCACCAAGGCCCATGAGTCCTGGTAAGTGAAGACTTGGGGCTTTCTCTGGGTGAGATGCAAGTCCTGGGAGCCAAGGAAGGGCGGGATCTGAGGACCAAGGGCAGAAGCAGGGACGTGATGAGGAGACAGTGGTGGCAGGACCAGGTGGTGGCCGTGGAAGTGATGAGGATGCAGACAGGTTCTGGAAACACCAGGGAGACAGCACCAGTGGATTTAGGAGTGGGCCCGGTACTGGGGGCAGAGGAAGCGGGGCTGAGGTGCCGCCTCTCCAGGCCTGGCTGCTGCCCTCACCCAGCCCCTCGGCCCCCACCTTCTCTCGGCCCCACCTCAGTCGTGACCGTTGCTCTGGCTGACATTTCAGGGTAATTCCTCTCCCATCGACTCGCAGCTTATTTTTAGTTTTCTCTCAGAGCCATTAACTGTCCCTGTAGGCAGAGGCTGGCAAGGGGCGGGAGCCAGGTTTGATCAGCAGTTGGGCCCCATTAGTGCCTAATAACATATTTATGGGCAGAGATTGGAGCTCCAAACTCTTTCCAGAATCCCTTGCAGAAATGACCTCGGTCAGCAGAATTGGATGCTGGCCTGGGGGCTTGAGTGACAGAAAGTCCAGGGAGCAGCCTTTGGCAGGGCCAGGAAAGCTGGGCAGGAGTTGGGGACAGGACATCCTCTGAGGGTGAGTCGTTGGCAGCGCCCCGGGTGCAGCAGGTGGGGGAGACCTTTGGAGAACACAGGTCTTGAGAGCGGGCCAAGCAGCCACGCAGCCCAGGGGGTTCGGGCACCGGCTCTGTGAGTAACCTTCCGCTTCCTAGCAAGTCGGTCGCTTGACTCTTGGTGCCTCAGTTTACTCATCTTTGAAATGGAGGTGGCGGCGCCTTCCTCTGGGTGCGGCGAAAGGCATGACAGGATGAAAGGGAGTGGCATCTGTGCTTGGCAGGTAATAGAGCTCAATAAGTGGATTTCACACATATCCAGTGAGGGCCCACTGGGTGCCGGGCACCGTTCTAGAAGCTGGGGATAGAGCAGGGAGCAGACCCAAGACTCCTGGCCTGGCGGAGCTGACGTCCTGGTGGGAGAAGACAGACTATCAGGAAAGGAGCCTGTAAAGTATAGTAGAGGGAGTGTTTGGTGGAGGATCGATGATGCTGGGGAAGGGATTAGCAGAGAGGCGCGAGGAGGGCCTACTTTAGATAGGGTAACATCACCAGGAAGGTGACCTCTGAGCAGAAACTAGAAGGAAGCGAGGGAATGAGCCATGCAGGTGTATCGGAAGAGGGCATCCAGGCGGGGGAGCAGCATGTGCAAAGGCCCTGAGGTGGGGAGGAGGATGACGGAGCAGAGGGGCAGCAGGGGTCTGACCACTCCAGGCCCGGGGGACCATGGGGAGGACTTCAGCTTTTCCTCTGAGATGGGAACCCTTTGAGGGCTCCGAACAGAGGGGCAGCATGGACCTGTCTGCTGCTCAAGACGGGTCATTCTGTCTGCATTGCTGAGGACACTGTAGTGGGGGGCGGTGGAGGCAGGAAGACCAGGGAGGAGGCCACTGCAGTTACCAGGCAAGAGAGGATGGTGCTAGGCCAGGAGGCAGAGGGGGGACAGTGGTGGGACTCTGGACATGTTCCCAGGTAGAGCCAGTGGGATTGCTGTTGGCTGGGACTGGGGAGCAGGTGTGAACAAGGATGGCTCCAGGTGTGGGCCTGAGCGGTGGGCAGAAGGAAGTTGCGGTTACTGGACAAGGTAGATGGTAGAAGCAGCGAGTGTGGGGGGCGGGGGCGGTGACCAGGGGTTTGGTTTTGGGTGTGCTGAGCTTGAGATGGAGAATGGAGGGAGGGCGGCATTTAAAGAAAAGAGTCTGGAGTCCAAGGTTAAGGTCCGGGCTGGAGACGTTCATTTGGGAGCTGTGAATGTAGACATGGAGTGGGAACCGCTGGGCTGGAGACCACTGGGGTGGGAGTGGGTGGGGAAGGGGCCCAAGCTCTGGCCTCTCCAGTTCAAGAGAGGGGAAGATGAGGGGGAGACAGCAAAGGAGACAGAGGAGGAGTAGTCTGGGAGTAAGAGGGGGTCGGGAGGGAGCGCTCCCCCAGAGGTCAGGTAGGAAAGTATTCCGAGGGGTTGACAAATGGTAATTGTGATCGCTATGGTCAGGTCAGAGTGGAGGCACGGAACATCTTTTCAGAGGCGATCACATACATGCCGCGTGCCAGCCATCCTGTTGGGTGCTTTGCAGACATCATCCCATAGGGCCCTCGCAAGAGCTCCGTGAATCCAGACCCGCCAAGCCTGGAATTGGCTGGTGCAGGGGTCAGCGGGAGGTTCCCGCACCCAGGGACCTGGAGGAGGAGCCTGAGACCAAAGGTCCAGGCAGGGGAAGGCGCCACCTCTCAGGGGGCGTGGGTTGGGGTGGGCAGAGGAGGAGAGTCCCCCGCAGGCCCATCTCAGCACAGGCTTCCCCACTCCACGTCCCCCCACCACCCCGCTCTGGTTCCTGGACTGTGGCTTCAGTCGGGGGACTGAGGCTAGACCGGAGGTGTCCTGGGTAAATGAGAAAGCTGCACTTCCAGGGCAGCCAATTCAGAGTCCTCTGTGGTTGTGTGATCACACAGCACGTGTGCATGCACACACACGCATCCACACTCACGCACGTCTGTGCAGTGGGGTGGAAGGCGGTCTTTGTCACCTCCCTAACTTGCCCCAGACTTTTCCTGAAAGCAGAGACAACCGAGCAGCCTCGTGCTCCACTCCTGCTTGGTAATTAATGAGCCGCGGCCCCCATCGGGCCATCCTGGCAAGAGGAAATGGCCTTGGCACCAAGTTAACCCAAAGCTGAATTATTTATCGCCTACATTCCCCTGGCTATTTAAGTGATGAGCAGCAACTGACCTTGCTTGTCTCCGCCTGCCCCAGGTGCTGGAGGAAGCCTCAGAGGGAGTCCCAGGTCCTGCCTGTTCTCAAGCCTGGGGGAGGGGCCGGAGGGAGGGAGAAACCTCTTCCCAGCACCTACTCTGTGGCCAGCATGTGGGGGTCGCTTGCATCCAGTCTCAGTGGACCCTTGTGGCTGCCCCAGAAGTGAGCATGTTATTTCGGCAAAAGGGAAGTTCTGAGACCCAGAGGAGAACGTGACTGACTTGTCTGGAGTGACAGGAAGTGGGGAGCTGGGATTTGAACCCAACTCTGCCTGGTCCCGGTTCAGGGCTCTGCCAGCCTGTCTACCTTCCAGGCTGACTTACAGGCCCCGCCCTAAAGGGACACACGTTTATTCGACAAATACCAACGAGCCTCTACCAGGGTGGGCCGTGGGCAGGGACTAGAGACTGCTTAATTTGCCTTGTCAGTAAAAGGTGTCAGTGACAATGATGCACACTCAGTGGGGGAACTGAACAGGGAACGTGGCCCCTCCTTAGCACTGAAATCACCACAGTAGCTGAAGAGGAAGAAAGGACAGAAAATCCGTTTCACCGTCATTGACGCTCTGGTGCATTTGTTTACTGCCTTTTCTGTATGTTTTTCTTCAGCGGTTAAGATCATGCAGCTTTTCAATTCCCACTTTCAATGTGACCTAGTATTGTGTCATGAGTACTTCTCCATGTCCTTGCAGATCCCTGTAAAAAATCACCCACTTTTGTTTCTCTTAAAAGTAGTACATTATTTTAAGAGTTCAAGCAGTTGAATAAGACGGACACAGTGAGAAGCCAGTCTCCCCGCTCCCCTACCCTCCCGTCCTCAGTTACCAGTTACCTGAGTCTCCTCGAGGGTCTGTGCTTCTGCACATCCGTCCTCTTCAAACAGACGCCCCACGGGGCACACTGAGCTCAGTTCTGCCTCTCGTTGTTTGCATGCTTCGGCGCGCCCTGGCTCTAGTCCCGAATCAGTATCCATAGGGCTGGCTTCTCTGCAGCCACTTCCTGTATCATCCACAGGACGGACCACCATTTATCTCTTTGATAGACACTGAGGTTACTTTCAACCTCACTGTTACATCAGCGCTGTGGTAAACACCCTTGTGCAAATAGCTTTTTGTCTGCACGCAATTAGGTCTGTAATAGAATTACTGGGTAAACGTGGTATTTAGTGGCTGTTTAATATTCCATTGTTATGATGGGGTGGGATAGTCATTTACGGTAGGACGAGAATCTTCCCCCCCAGGTGAGGTTAGTGGGTATTCACCCATGCCTCAGTTCAGGGGACCCCATACACATTTCAGCCACACGCTGGATACGTGGGCATTAAAATGTTCAGCCAAGTCTAAAGTCTTTTCCTAATTATTTAGCTAATGGGAAGTTTCAAACAATTTTTGTTCAAGACATGCATAGTTTTCATGGTCATCATTGATCATTGCTGCTTTGCTTTATACGTACACAATACTCACATATTTGAAAGCAGATATTTAGATGTTGTATCAATACGCTGTTGTTATGTAACAAACAACCATAAAAACTCACCGGCATACACTGATGCGCCTTTATTTAACTCACATGTCTGTGGGCCCGCTGGGAGGCAGCTGGTCTAGACTGGGCTCAGCTGGACAGCTCAGCTTGTTCTGTGTGTCTCCCATCCTCCCCTGGGATCAGTGGGAGGCAAGTGGAAACATACAAGATCTCCTAAGGCCTAGACTCAGAACTGCTGGTCTGTCAATCCTGCCTCATTCTATTGGCCAGAGCAAGTCACATGACTGAGGCCAAATTCAAGGGGGCGGGGAAATACACTCTGCCTCTTTAAGGGGAGACAATGCAAGGTCAGTTAATGGTAAGGGGATGGATGCAGGGAGGGGTAAAGAATTGGGGCCAAGGATGTAGTTATCCTCAGATGTTAAGTCATCCTAAATTGGCACACCTTGTTGCTATTATTGACACTTTTTTGCTGGTTAGCTATGAAGATTACCTATGTGACCTCATAGTGATTTTGCTCAAGGTCAGGGATGCCAGCAATGGCCTTGAGGTAGGAGTCATTGGACTCTGCCAAAACCACAGCGCAGTTCTTGGCCATGTTCTGAGGCTGAAGACGGACACAGGCCATGCCTCAGTGTTTGGCAGGTGCGGGGACTCAGGCTTCCTGCCCCCCGTGCCTCAGCCAGAGTTGCATCCGCGGCACGGACCAGGCAGCTCTCACCCCAGCGTTGTCCTGGCGATGGCGCACAGGGGCTCTTCCTCACTGCAGGGGAACATGGGTCCGGCTGCCTTCTGGCTTCTGCTCTTCCTCCTCAAGAACCCCGAGGCCCTGGCCGCCGTCCGCGGGGAGCTGGAGCAAGTTCTCTGCCGAGCCGAGCAGCCTCTCTCGCAGATGGCCACCCTCCCTCCGAAGGTTTTGGACAACATGCCGGTGCTCGGTGAGACGGTCAAACCCTTCAGACAGCCCAGAGCCTGGGTCATCGTGGCCCCCCAACCCTTCCCCTACCTGGGCTCCCATCGTCCAGGCTCCATCAGTGTCTTGTGATCTGACATTCCCCTGAGCCTCTTTCCTTCTTAGACCTGGCGTCTCCACGCCTCAGTCTCAGCAGTTCATAGTCTCAGTAGGAGGCGTTTGTTTGCAAATGGCAAAAAAAACTAATTTATGCTGGCTAAAGCAAAAAAAAAAAAGACTTTATTTGGGGCAAGCAACTAGAAAGTCCAAAGGTATCTAGCTTCAGGTACAGGTGGATCCTGGTGCTCTAGCAGTGCCATCAGAGCTCAGTCTGTCTTCATCTCCCAGCCTCGCTGTCTGCTGGGTCGGCCCCAGTCTCAGGCTGGCAAGACGGCCACCGGAAGCTCTCTGCAGCATTCCTACCCAAAATCCCACGAATGTGTCTCCTTGGCTGTCTTTGGGTCATATGCTCATCTTGAACCATTCGTGGGGTTCAGAGGGTTGGGATGCCCTGATTAGCCAATTATAACACAGCCCATCCCAGGAGTCAAGAGTAGAATCAACAGCCCAACCCCTGATCGTAGGAGAAGGGGGTTCCCTAGAGGAACATCAGGGGACTGTTTCCGGAAGGGAAGTATATGCCGCACAGGCAGCAGCAGCCAATATTAATGGCCCCCGCTCTCTGCCTAGTCTTCCCTGACAATCTCTGTCTCCCACCTTTCCGCACAGCTTCTCTCGGGATCAGACCCAAACCCTCCTGTCTAAGGTCTCTGAGGGACCATAACAATCATCCTCCTAAGGTCTCTGAGGGTCTGCTGCAATCACACCTCATGAACAGGCCTTCTTGGCCTCCCTGTGGAATGGTGGGCAAGTCATGCTCCCTTTCTGAGCCTCCTCATCTTTCTCTGTAAAACGAGGGCAGGGGGTGGCATTTGAGTGGCCAACAGGACAGCGGCTGACCCTTCCTCGTCCCTGCCCGGTGCAGACAGTGTGCTGAATGAGAGCCTCAGGCTCACAGCTGCACCCTTCATCACCCGAGAGGTCGTGGTGGACCTCGCCCTGCCCATGGCGGACGGGCGGGAATTCGCCCTGCGACGTGGTGACCGCCTCCTCCTCTTTCCGTTCCTGAGTCCCCAGAAGGACCCGGAAGTCTACACAGATCCAGAGGTAAGGGGCAGCACAGGGACCGTGGGGAGAAAGTGGCGGCTTCTAGATCAGCCAGGTCTGAGCAGCATCCTCGCTCTGCTTTTTGCTGGGTGACCTTGTCCAGGTGACGCCACCTTTCTGTGCCTCTGTTTCCTCACCTGTAAAATAAACCTCGTAACAGCACCCGCCTCATAGGGTTGTCAGGCAGGTTAAATGAGATTGCCTGGCACACGGTGAATGCTTCGTGAATGATAGCTGAGTGGTTTTCCTTCTTTCAGAATGTTAGAATGCCAGCTTCTCAACCCTTTTCCCTCTTCCTGGACTTTAGGAGGGGGAACTCGCACGATTCCTAATAGATTTGGGTGCTTGCTGTGCACCAGGTACTGCTCTGTGTGCTCTCTGTCCATCCATCAGTTTATCCACCCATCTATTCATTGATACATCCTTCCATCTGCCCACCCCCACCCGTTCCTCATCAGTCTACCCACTGGTCCACTCACCCAGCTTTCCTTCAGCACTTACTCTGTGCCCAGCCCTGTTCTCAGGTACAGTTCTCACCTGACCACTGTGCAATGCAACCAAATTGGCATTCTCTTTTTAAAAATAATTTCTTTAAATTACAAAAGTAACATATATTTATATGATAGAAATACATAGACATATATTTAAAGGTAAACATTTGTCTTCATTCCCTTCCTTTCCAGTTCTACAGCGTTCCCTCACACTGGTTGGGAATGTGCCCTTCAAACTATCTGGATGCCTTTAGAGACAGACACACGCCCACACACGTGTGGATAGATAGGTGTGTGAATAGGGTCATACAGGCATGCTATCCAAAACCTGGCTTTTTTCACTAACAGTCTAAAAAATTCTGCCCCGGCTGGTGTAGCTCAGTGGATTGAGCTCTGGCCTGTGAACCAAAGGGTCACTGGTTCGATTCCCAGTCAGGGCACAAGTCTGGGTTGTGGGCCAGGTCCCCAATAGGGGGCATGTGAGAGGCAACCACACATCGATGTTTCTCTCCCTCTTTCTCCCTTCCCCACTCTCTAAACATAAGTAAATAAAATCTTTAAGAAAATTATTTCCATGTCAACCCACAAAGACCAAGCCCAGCCTTCTAAATGGCTGCCACACCTAATTTTTTAACCCATCTCCTCTTAATTGCCCTTTATATAGTTGCCTGTTCTTTTCCTCTTGTAAACAAGACTGCAGTGAACATCCTCATTGCTTTTCTCCATGCATGCGTGTCGTGGGGGCAGAGTCAGACATGGACCTGCTCCCTCTCTCAGGTATTCAGATATAACCGGTTCCTGAACGCTGACGGATCGGAGAAGAAAGACTTCTACAAGGACGGGAAGCGACTGAAGAGCTGCAGCATGCCCTGGGGAGCCGGGCACAACCAGTGCCTGGGCAGGGCCTACGCCACCAGCAGCATCAAACAGTGAGTGTCGGGGCCGGGGGGGAGGAGACTCCTGCCCTCCTCTGCTGAGACAGTGAGGCGAGCCAGGGGAAGGGTTAGGGCAGGCAGACGCTGCGAACGGGCCGCCCCTGAACCGTGTCTGGCCCACAAATCTACTTATTTGTGTTTTTAAAAGCATGTGCTAACTCGTGAGAATCGGAAGAGCTCACATAAAAACACCAGCTTTCTGATTTCCTTTGAAATAATCAGATCTGGCAGTAGGTCCTTGCTGCAAGCCAAGTGCCCAAATGCCAAACCCCCGGAATACCAAACGTGGCGTTCGTGCAGCTGACCGTGACCGTCTGTCCGCGGCTGCTGTGCTGCTCAGAACCTCTTGGCGGGAGCTGGCCCAGTGTCCTCATGCCCTGTGGTTCTTTTAAGGCCTCCTCCATTTTCTCCCCTCCACCCCAAGAGCCTCGGCCTCCAGATCACAGTGGGACCCCGGGTTAGGACATCCGCCTTGTCCCTCTCTCCAGCCCCTGTGCCATCATAAGTTGAGTGACCTTCTGTGCCCCTGCTTCCTCAACTGTAAAATGGGGTACTGGTCATACTACATCCCAGGGTGTCAGGACAAAGGAAAGGGATCTTTCTAAATGCTTAACCCACTGCCTGGCTCATTGTCGGCACGCAGTACACGTGAGTCATTATTGTAATTACCAGTATTGCTGCTCTTAATGTGCAGGCAGCGTGCTAAGTGAACGGGCACCTTGCATTAACCTCTCGGCCTCGGTTTTTGTCCAGCAGTGAAATGGAGACCATCAGGCAGCCGGTTCTGCTCTAGTGCCTCACGCGCATTCCAAACAATCACTGGGCCGTGAGAAATCAGGCGATAAACACCACAGGGATAGTTGGGACAGTGGGGCCAGAGCCCAGCAGTCAAAACCCACATCAGTGGCATGGGACGAAAGAGATAAAAACCTAGGAAAAAACGGGGGTGCAGGTTTACACACGTTGAATGGTTAAGAACTACGCAAGTGCTGCAGTCAGTACAGCACTTCATTCTTACAATGACCTGGAGTTCGCAGTGGAAGTGGCCAGTGCGTTGCAGCTGTGAGCTACTGTGACGCGTGGGAGGAGGGTGATCTGAAACTGGGCGCTGATGCGGATGGTGTGGCACGTAACCCACACACACGCACGCCCACACTGTGGACGAAGGTCGTTGGTGGATAGAGTTTAGGTGTCTGTGCGTTTTGTGAATTCCTGCTCAGCTCTGCTCAGCTGGGGGCAGGCTTTTGCATTCTCCTGGGGTTTCTCACCCATCAAATTGTCCATAAGCTGACGTGAAGTTTGCATTAAGCTTTGCTTGTTCCCTAACACATCAACCACCTTGGGACGAACTCAGGGCTTCAAAGCAAATGTCACAGCACAGCCGACTGTAGCTCCTAGTTCCTAAAGCTTCTGGGCAGGTGAGAGAGAGAACGGACGCTAAATATGCAGCGCAGTGTCTAGCACGTAGTGTGTCAATTTGTTGTTATTTTTATCTCATGTAATTGTCATGGCAACCCCGCTAGGTAGGTGTCGGTCTAACACTGAGGTCAAATCATTCGCCTGGTGAGTGGAGGTACCGGATCCAAATCCAGGTGTGGGTACAGGACCCCATGCCACGTAAACTCACGCTCTAGCACCCTGCAGCTTCAGAGCTAGAAGGGGTGCATCCCACCTTTTTGACCTTCTTTGACCAGACGGAGAAACTGAGGCCCAGAATGGGAAAGAAACTTGATGAGGGCCACGCATCCTTAAGAGGCAGAGCCCAGCTCTCCCATCGAGAGCGCGGACTTCGCTCTGTCCTCGTCTTCCCTCTTCCTCATTCATTCAGTAAGATTCAAGAATCCTCGCCGTGTGCCCTGCCCCTCGCTGGGCGCCCGGCTCTCAGTGTGGGGATGGTGGTGGGACAGAGTAGGTGCAGATCCTGTGCTGACCCTTCCTGACACAGGTGGTGGTGAGTGAGACAAGGCAGGTGGGACATCAGGCAGGGCAGCCACCACCTTTATGGACATGCTGATTACATCATATACAGGGTGCGTTTACTTACCGCAATGCATTTCCAGGAGATGGCAGTCAGGAGGCTCCTTCTTGCAGAGTTGGTCTGTTCCAGCAGTTTTCCCACAGGCCCAGTCTAGTGTCTCGAAGGAGGGCTGCCTATTTCGAATCTCACAGAGGCAGCCTGTGGTTTCGCAGCAGCCTTGACCGGGGAAGGCACTAGGAGTTCCAGGGCTTTGGGCGCAGGAGGATGAGTATGGTTGGGTGGGGAGGGGAGTCAGGGAGAGTTCTTGTTCACACTAATCAGGAAGCTAGGCTATGCTGTGCCAAACGACCCCTGGTCTCTGGCTTGTGACAGCAAAGGCTTCGTTCCCACTCACACGTTGACTGTGGGTTTGGGGGTAGCCTCCCCTCCATGCAGAGACTCAGTCTTTTTCCCACGAGGCCCACACAGCTGCCAGGAGGAAGGGAGAGCTAGGAGTCCAGCCCCTGCTCCGAAATGCTTTGGTGTAAAATTGACAGACGACACTTCTGCTCACAGCCTGTCAGCCGGAACCAGCCCACTCTCCTCCTCCCCCTTTTCCCCAAGGGAGAGGTGGGGTCAGACTCCATTGCTGTCCTGCCTTATTCCAAACACACCCCCCATGCCTCCTCTCCTTCATGCCCTCAACACTGTCTCTTTGCAGATTCCTGGTCCTTGTGCTGGTGCACTTTGACCTGGAGCTGGTCAACCCGGAGGCGGAGATCCCGGAGTTTGACCTCAGCAGGTATGGCTTCGGGCTGATGCAGCCGGAACACGACGTGCCCATCCGTTACCGCATCCGGCCGTGAGCTCTGGGAGCAGATGGGGGCCCCACGCGCTCGCCCCCCGCCAGCCCGCGCCCGACTGATTGCCCAACTTTCTGTGTCCACATCTGGCCTGGGCGCAGAGCTTTGAATCCCTGACGGCTCAGCTTTAGCACTTTCCTGCTTTTTTTCCTGGAAGGCTGGTCCAGGGGAGGGGAAAAAAAGGAACCTGAGAGAAGGTTTAGTCCAAAATGAGGCTCTTTCTGCTCCCAGCTCACCTTCCTCCTCTCACTTTATGATACCCACAAAAGCTGGGGCAGGGAGGACAAACGAGTCCTGATCAACGTTCCCCCGACTCCCAGAGGGGCCACCACCCTAGTCCCCGACAGTGGTGTGGTTGAGGCCTTCACCACTCAGAGCAGCTGCTGGCTGTGAACAGGCCAGTGGGAACCTAGCAGTGTGTCCCATGCAATAAGCTCATCCCCAAATTATTAAACTAGCTGCAGCCAGAGGAGTCCTCAGCAGACCTGTTTCCAGTCCCCTCGTCTCTCCATTCACGCTGAGCCTTGAGGAAATGCAGGAAGGTTTTCCCGAGGCTGGTGCAGCCAAGATTCAGGTTGTGAGCTCTCCAGGCGCTGGGCTCTGAGCAGGACAGCTCGCTCTTCTGGAGTCATGGGCTCCCGGTGGGGCCAGCTTTGCTAATGCTGGGACTCGAGTTTAGAATGAGACAGACAGGCCCCACGGGATGGTGCGGATGGAAGGCAGCAGCCCGGTTCGTTGGACTGGGCAAGCTAAAGAAGAAGGAGGCTTTGACTTTTCTACATTCTAGCTCGGAAGCTCCAGCTGTGAGCACGATCCAGTCTGCGGACCTGTTTTGTTTGGCCTGCACTTAGAAAATATACTGTCCGGCAGTTGTTTCCCTACCATGTTTGGGAGAACTGATTCAAAGTGTCCAGCTTCTCTTGAAAGCGTGGACGGATGGTCTGGGCATCCTGGGCCCATATTCCCAAAGGCACCCATCAGCTGCCTCCCTGATCCGGGACTTGTATGCGCTGGCTCACCAGGGTTGCTACTTGGTGGAATTTTTTCTTTCTGCTTCTCCCTCCATTCATTGTACCTCCTGGCCCATGAAGGCGTTCCAGTTTGAGAGCCCTGTTCTAACAATTACAAGTGACCTTTTAGGAGATGGCGGGAACCTGCTGGCTGGTTCTCAGACCACTGGTCCATCCTCCTGCGTGCACCACCCTTTGACCAAGCAGATCAATGATGACAACTTGCCTTTGTGTCGATTTCGGGGGGGAAAGAGAGTTCAAGGAGAAAAGTTGCCTGGAAACCTTTATGATGATAGTATTATGAATTTTAGACTCTGTTTACTGAGGACTCTCCAAATGCCTGTGGCAGGCACAGTGGACGTAGCATTTCTACTTCCCACATCATCTCTGCAAAGAGGGGGTGGTTGTCGACGAGGAAACAGGTTCAGAGGGGTGCAGTGGCTGCCAGGGTCACACAGCTCATCAGCTGGTGGAACTCAGCAGACTTATTTGTCCCACTAGCCAATGCATCCCCGGGCTCAAGGGGGCAGGTGGTGGAGGGGCAGTTCTGTTTGGCATCGGAGCCAGCGGCACCCATGGGTGGATGGATGCATCTCATGAGATGCAGACATGCGTACGTGCGCATAGCGAGGTCCCTTCAGCTTTAGCTGAAGGAGAAGAGAGGACCTGAGATCTCTGAATGTTTGAAGCATTAGTCTCTTCCTGGAGCAGCTCCGGGGCTTGGGGGCTTCCCTAGCGCTCAGCTTCCAGGCACCCCCAGGATTCCCAGACAGATACTATGATTGGCAGGAGGCGGGATATCCCCAGGGAAACCCATCTTCACGCCTGGGTGACCCCTGCTGCCGCCTGCTTCTTAACTCCGCAGGAAATCAGGGCTGGCGGCTTCCAGTGGGAGGATGGAGCCGGTTTCCATAGCAACCCTCAACTGCCTCAGCCTGGCTTGGAAGCGAGGGAAGAAGGCTGGCCAGCAGAAATAGCAGCAGGAAGGTTTCTGTGTGAGGCTGCTACCCTGGGGTGGCGGGGGAAAGCCCTTATGACTCTCCTCTTCCAAATGAGGGATGCTTTGTCACTGAAACTCCATTCTCACCTGTGTTCACAAAAGGGCCAATTTCCTGTGAAGGTGGCACACCTCCTTGAAGCCACAATCATTAGCAAGAGACAGTTCTCCCACCAGGCGGCTCCAGCTGGTACCAGAGATCTTGAAGTGCAGTTTAGGAGACAGTGATTTAAGCCTTCCTTTGTTTTAATCTTTCTTTTTCTTTTCTTTCTTCTTCTTCTTTTTTAAATATAAAGAAGAGGGAGAGCTGAATGGGTTAGCTCCTTGCTACAGGTTTGGAAGGTACCCGGACGCCATTGCATTTCTTCGTACTTTGCTTTAGAACCCTAAAACTGCAGGACCTGTGTTAGAAACGCTCTTAGGTTGACCCAGTGAAGTGTTTCCTTAACATTGTCATTCATATTATTTTTGCTACGTTTTATGATGTTGTTTACCAAATATTTTCCTTTAAACAGACTTGTTTTTTTTTTTTTTTTAACTTATAGTTGTTTGAAAAGGGAACTTTTATTTGATCACTACCATTAGTGGACTGCATGGATTGCTCATTGTCAAAAACACAAAGTGACTGTGAAAACTAAAATTGCTAGGAGGGGGTCTCTGTGCGGGTGTCGCCAGGGCTCAGAGCCAGAGATCTGTCACTTGTCTGTCACAAAATGAGACCAGCGAGTATTCGAGTGTGGCGGTCCCGCCAGGCCGGCACCGCCCTGAGACTTTCTCCGTGACAGTCACTGGGTGAGAAGGACAGGAAAAGGACTGAGCTGCTCACCTGGGCGTCGCACCTGCTCTGAGAGCTACCCGGGCTCTTCGGCCACCCGTGGGCCCCGAGCACGCTGAGCTGGTGACACCCCACCTGCCCATTCTCTAGATGAGAGTTGAAGTGTCTTGCCAGAAGTCATTGATTTTGATGTGTTTTATTTTTTAAATAAAGAGTGTTTTGTGAGTAGCAGTGATTGTTACGCCGTGCTGTTTCAATGAGTTCTGTTTTCCTGTAATGTCGTCAAGCAGAAACGTGCTGAAATACATGAAATCATCCTTGTTTGTGACCCTGCCTCCGAGCGGGACGCAGATGGAGAGAGCCACCTGTGTCCAGAATGGCAGAGTTAGCTGCTGGGCAGGGAGCACGGAGGGCCTGCTCTGTGCCCAGCTCTGGGACAGGGCCCTGAGGTCAAGGCCATACCTCCCAGACACGAATCATTATCTCCATTTGTACAGGGGAAGGAGCTGAGGGGCAGGGAGGAGAAGCAGCTTGCCCGAGATCACGTGGCTAGGAATAGTAGATGCAGGATTCAAGTGCAGGCCCCCTGACCCCTGAGACTGTGTCCCATCACTGGTCCTCCTGGTGGCAAAGAGGGCCAGGGTACCCATGCAGGGGACTTTGGGATGGAGACTCACAACCCCAAAGCAAAAAAGTTCTCTTAAAAATCCACTGCATGTTCTCTGTCCTTCACAGGGAGGGCTTTGTTTAAATCTTAAGAAGGCACGGGATGAAGTACATTTGGGAAAAATTAAAAAGAGAGAAAATTGTTTTTTTCTCCCAAATATTTGAGTAAGAAATAATGTGCGGAGGCAAATGCCCCCCCCCCCCCATCAGCTTCCTGGTCTGTGAGGCAGCCAGGCAGGGACATCCGTTGGGATTGGATTTGGCCGTGAGTGATAGGCGTGTCAAGTAACACAACCACATTTTCACATTAAAACACTCCATTCTACACAGCAGACATTTCTTTGTCAGGCAGATACGGGAGACCAGAGGTGGTGTGGCCTCTCCACACACACCAGGCTCCAGCCTTCTGGTCCCTCCGGCAGCTGCTAACCTGTGGTTTCCACCTCGGGCTCCACTGTTGCTGCTTGAGCTCCAGCCATTCTGCTCACATTCCAGCCAGCAAGAAGAGGCGAGGAGCAAAGATGAGAAAGTCCACTACTGTCCCATTGGTCAGAACTCAGTCACATGACACTCCTTGCTACACAGGAGGCTGGGAAGTAACAGTCTCTCCGGAGGGACACTGTTCCAGGCACTGGGGAGTGGGGAGAGATAGGGAGTGAGTACTAGTGGGCAGGGGGTTTCTTTGGAGGGTGATGAAATGCTAAGATTGAGTGTGGTGATGTTTGGACAATTCTGTGAATTTATGAAAAACGATTGAGTGACTCCTTGTATACTGGGTGAATTTTATGGTATGTTAACTATATCACAATAAATTGTTACATGTATTTTTAAATATTTGAGCACCTCACATTGCTAGGTACTGTTCTAGGCAATGGGGACCTGTCAGTGAGTAAAACAGAACCCCTCAAAAATTCATCCTCATGGGCTAGGTAAATAGAACAAGTGAAGGATAAAGTATGTCGTGACGGTAAGTCCCATAGGGAAGCATAGAAGCAGGAGAGGGGATGGGGAATCGCAATTCTAAGCAGGGTGGGCAGGGAAGGCCTCTCTAAGGTGACCTTTGAACAGAGACTAGAAGGAGCAAACTGTGTGGGCATCTGAGGCAAGAATGTTCCAGAAAGATGCAAAGGCCCTGTGTTAGGAAGCTCTCAGGCATTTTCCTGGAACAGGAAGGAGGCCAGTGTGGCTGGGAGCCATGGAGGGTTCTGGGTAGAGGAGGGACATGATCTTAACTTGAATTTGAGCAGGATCCCTGTCACTGTGTGTGTGAAGAATGGGCTGTGGAGGGGTGGGCAGGAAGGAGGGAGACGGGCAAGAAGGAGCCTGGGATAGTCCAGGGAGGCCTCTGCACTCACAGACTCTACTTGCAGGCAGAACAGACAACGCAACAAAGGAACAAGTCAACATGAACTCAATGTCAGGTACTGAGAGGGCCCTGAAGACAAGCAAACAGCACAAGTGGGATGTGGCAGAGACAGGGAGGTGGAGGTGGCCTTGTTTATGGTCAGGGAGGATCTCTCTCCAAGGAGAGGGCTGTTACATGAGCTGAGGCGCGAACGAAAAGTAGCCAGCCTTGAGAAGAAGCGGGTCGAGAACATTCCAGGGAAAAGAAGCAGCAAGTGCAGAGGCCCGGAAGAGGCAAAGGGCTTGGTGAGTTTGAGAAACAGGGAGGCTGGGAGGCCAGCGAATGGTAGTAAGAGATGGGCGTGGAGCGAGTCTCCAGCAGCCTGCTCTTTATTCTGAGTGCTGCGGGAAGCCATTAGCGGGTTTAAGTGGGAAAGTCAACAACAGCGTTCCTTTCTATGGAATCAATTTAGCTTTATAAGAATCTCATTCCATCGTCCCTATTTTTCTCATTTCACGGTGGACTGATGAACATTCAGACACCTTTAATGCACTGGTATTTGGGAATCCAGGCCATTGGAGATGCGATCCCGAGGGGTGTGTCTGCAGGGAAGGAGGGTGATGAATGGGGAGAGCGGGCCGGGTGCTGTCCTCTCACCCTGGGAAC
Organism: Micronycteris hirsuta; assembly: GCA_004026765.1. NCBI lineage: Eukaryota > Metazoa > Chordata > Mammalia > Chiroptera > Phyllostomidae > Micronycteris > Micronycteris hirsuta. Next base: position 148,903 of record PVJI01001122.1, on the reverse strand, counting down.
CACCCCTGGGACCTCAGGGCGGCCTGGGAGAGACAAGGCTGCCGTACCCACTTTGCAAACCTGGGACAGTGGACCCTTGCAATGATCAGGATCTCTACGTGCCTTTGTTTCGGGCGTTCTGAGGGCTGCCCACTGTGGGGAAAAATGTCCATCTCCTGGCCGAGAGCCAACCCCCCAACCTCCTTGCTAAAATAACCCTTCTGATATAGGCAGCATGTGCTCAGCCAAAATAGGCCCAACCTCCTAATCAATCCGGTGATAGGTCTCAAGCACCTCTTGCCGGTGATTGGGCAAGCCGGTGGTCATGTGACCCAGTAGGGGCCCATGAGGTGGTTGGGGAATCCTGTGGGGAGCTTCAAAAGTGCGGGAGAAGCTCCTTCTTCCTCCCCATCTTGGAGTCATCACGTGAGAAGGAGGCCATGGCAGCCGTCTTGTGATCATGAGAGTAAGAAAATCTCAGAGAAATAACCAAGAATCCTGAGGCCTCTGAGCTGCTCCTGTGAGAGACCTGGAATCACGTGTGTGTGGATGTTGTGTTAAATGGGGTAATAGGGAGAATAACTGTCATTACTGTTTGGACTCTAATGAGAGGCCATGTACCGTGGTGGTTCCGAGCACAGGCTCTGCCTGGGATTGAGTGTCTGCTGAGCCACTTAATACCAGGGTGATTTGGGGTATCTCTCTGTGCCCCAGCCTCTGCACCTAGAAAATAGGGATAACGGATAATAATAACATCTCCCTCATAAGCTTTTTGTGGGCTTTAAGTGCATTCATATTGTCATTCACAGCCAATGGAGGAGATGGGAAAATGAGTATCCTAAGTTAGCCTCACGATAGTTTCCCCGAGGAAAGAGTATCTGACCCAGGCCACGAAGAGGCAGGAAAAGTGACACTGGATGTGGGTTTTGAAAGGTGAATGGGAGTGCTGGCTGGTGTGGCTCAGTGGATTGAGTGCCAGCCTATGAACCACAGGGTTGCCAGTTCGATTCCCAGTCAGGGCATGTGCCTGGGTTGTGGGCCAGGCCCCCGGTTGGGGGCTTGCAAGATGCATCCAATTGATGTTTCTCCCTTTCTCTTTCCTTTCTCCTCTCTCTCTAACAATAAAAAAAAATTGTTTTAAAGGGTAAGTAGGAGTTCCCTGTGTGGGGAAAAGGATGGTTGGGGTCAGGGAAGCATTCTGTGCAGTGGAAACAGCCTGAGCAAAGACTTTTTTTTTTTTTAAGATTTTATTTTTATTTATTTTTAGAGAGAGGGGAAGGGAGGGAGAAAGAGGGAGAAAAACAGCAATGTATGGTTGCCTCTCACATGGCCCTCACTGGGGACCTGGCCTGCAACCCAGGCATGTGCCCTGACTGGGAATCAAACCGGGACCCTTTGGTTCCCAGCCCGTGCTCAATCCACTGAGCTACACCAGCCAGGGGAGCAAAGACTCTTTATCAGTTATCTGTAGCTGCGTAACAAACACCCCCCCAAAAAATGACGTTATTTTTATAATTTCTCATGGTTTTATGGGTTGACAGGGACTTAGCTGGACGGTTCTTATGCTGGTCTCACTTGGGTTAGCTCTCAGGGAGCTGCAGTCAGATGTTGGGGTCAGGAGGACACCTGCAACATCAAAGACGGTGCCTTGCCAGGCTGGCTGACCGGCTGCGCTCAGCGGGGGTGCTAGGGTGGCTGAGTCGCTCTGTGTAATTTCAGGGCTTCTCACTCTCCAAGTGGCCTCCCCACGTGGTCTCTCCAGCTGAGGAGCATAGCGAGGGTCAGCCTTGTGCCTTTACATGTCCAGCCTGGTCGCTGGGGGAAGTTGGGTTAAAGCGAGGATAAAACTGAGGGAGGGAGATCAGAGAGGAAACAGATAAATTCAGGAAGGGGTGGACAAGGGTCTGACAGAGAGGAGGTAGGAGAGACGTCAACCCCCAAAGACTGAAGAGCTGGAGTTTAATGAAATATTATCTTAGGAGAATCAGTTAATTAGCTCTTGATCTACGTGGCTTTGATTTCTTCCTTTTGCTGAGTCACTCCTTTTCCATCACATCTTGGAGTTCCCAGGCTCCTCTATGGGGAAGACATATTAGTTTACCTCTAATTGCTCTGCTGGAAGCCCGCGCCTTGGTCCATCCATCCTCGCCTGCATTTCATCATCGTTTGGCCACTAACCCTGGGATTAATGGCTTTGGCAAAGTCCAGGCCACAAAAGGGCTCAATAGACTACATGCAGGTTTACCTATCTCCCTCCATGGGGACCCTCTGGTGGCAACCACATTTCCTCCCAGGTAGGGAGCCCAACAGACCATTTCAAGGCTTAGCACAGAACATGACAGGTAACAAACACTCAAAAATGTTAGGTGATGGCCAAGTGAGTGAATGGATTCAAGGGTGGGTGAGTAGGTGGGTGGGCAGATGGAGAGGTGAGTGGGTGGATGAGTGGTGGATGGATGCATGGGTATTCGGGATGGATGCATGGGTATTCGGGATGGATGCATGGGTGTTCGGGATGGCTGCGTGGGTGTTCGGGATGGCTGCGTGGGTGTTCGGGATGGCTGCGTGGGTGTTCGGGATGGCTGCGTGGGTGTTCGGGATGGATGAGTGGGTGTTTGGGATGGATGCGTGGGTATTCGGCATGGATGCATGGGTACCTGCGATGGCTGAGGACTGGGTAGGGGGGTGAATGGATAGATAGATAGGTACATGGGTGGGTGAATGGGGGAGTCAGCAGATCGGCAGATGATTGGGTATGTGGATGGATGGATGACGGATGAAGGGGTAGATAGGTAGGTGAAAAGATGAATGCTATATGGATAGATAGATGGACAGAGAAGTAGCAGGTGGGGGACTGAGTGGGTAGAAAGGTGGATAGGGGTTAGAATATGTGAATATATGGAAAAGAAGATGAGTGAGTGGTGAGCGCATGGATCAATGGGTGACTGGGTAGATAACTGAGTGGGTATGTAGTTGGAGAGTTTGGTGGCTGAGTATATGGATGGGTGAATGGATGGTTGGGTTGATGAGCAGGCAGTCAGACTGGCATAGAACAGGCGCTAGAATCAGACATCTGGGCACTCAAGTAGCATCCAACAGCTGATAGGTCTTCTTTATATTAGAATATTCAGCCCAAGGGTGAGAAAGCTAAAACAATTTTAAAGGATGTCAGACACATGCAAAGCCTTTAGTACAGTGGGTAGTGTGAATATTAATATATAGTAACTGCTCAATCAACATGAGCTGCTATTATTGCTTGTTAGTATTGGGTTACTGCTGTTAACATACATTAACGTGCATTTACTGAGGTTGGGCATGGTGCTGAGTACTTCATATGCATTATCTCATTAGTCCTCCCAGTAACCATAGAAGGCAGATTCTATCTTTAACCCCATTTCCCCCACGATTATGATTATTATTATGGGGTGTGGCAAGAAGAGAGATGGGCCAAAAGACTGGAGTCCAAGCTGATGGACACATCCCTGGGGTTGCCGGAACTTTGGGTCAGGCCACAGCAAAGGGCAGTGGTCCTGACTGACTTCCACTCAGAGATGTCAGTGATTTTCCTTGAGCCTTTGGGTCCCCCGATAACCACCCTCATAAAGCAATTATTCCCTCCCAGGGGTCCATGGAGGAGAGGGAAGTGAGGATTAATTAGTCTTGCTCGGTGCCCAGAGTGTCGAGAAACCTGAGTAGGACACTCAGTGGGATTATAAATAAGTAATGGCTGGCATTATGGAGTCCAAGAAAAAAAAAATCTGACTTCAAATGGACACATCTCTTGCCAGCACAATTTAGAGGGGGATTCACTTGTATTTACATGGATGAATTGTGCCAGCATGACCTCACTCAGCCTCAGGGAAGTCTCAGCACCTCCCAGCGGGCAGCCTGAGAGGCCCGGACAGAAGATGGTTGGTGACCTAGTGCTGGTCCTCAGCTGCCCACTCTTTGCTTAGACAACTGAGTTGCTGTTTCCCTCAATGAGCCTTTTAGTTTTCTCATCTGTAAAATGAGACGGTCATACTTGAACTCTTCCCTGTCGAACCTTCTGAGCTTTATTACTCTTTTCCCTGTTTCCTGGAAGTTCATTTTTTTTTTTGCCCTGTTTCTTATAAGTGCATTATAAAGAGATTATATGCTTCTGATTAGTAGAGAGGAAATTGTATCCATTGGGCTCTTTGGGACATAAATGAAAAAATCACATCCCAAAATGGCTTAAGTGAAAAGGTTTTTTTTACTGGCTCACATAGCTGGAAAATCCAGAGGGGACTGCCTTCAGGTATGGCTGGATCCAGGAGCTCTGATGACATTGTCAGGACTCAGTATCTCAGTCTCTGGGCTCTACTTGCTCCCAGATTGTCTGTATTTCTAGGTAGTCTCTCCAATTATGGTGACAGAAAACTCTAAGAAATGAATACCTGTTGCTTCCAAATAACGTATATAGTCTTTTCATTTAGAAAATAAAAATTCCAAATCGGGCACTGTGCAGAGCTTGAGGAACCAGAGAGAGGCAAGACAACCTGTTTGGACTTCTTTAGTCTTTGTGTGCAAGGAGCACAGACTTAAATTCATACCAAGACCAACAAGTAACATAAATGAGAAAGTGTCCTGAATGAGAAGCAGTGGGGAGAGGCAGAGACTGCCGCGAACTGGAGACCACATCCTGTCGAAAGGGGGCAGCTGTGACTCCAGGGCAGGCACTACTCTGTACCAGCTGTAATTTCCATGTTACACTGGAATGCGGGTCCAGGGTTAATGACTTCCTCTAATTTTTCAAGAGAAGCCAAAAATCCAGATTTTTATGTCAATTCCTCTGATGTTTAAATCTTGACTCAAATTAAAAACAAAAAACATGATGGTCAAACAACACAAGTCCGCAAATCACCAGCTCCTGACCTCTGCTAGCTGTCATACAGGATTGCCAGAGGATTGGAACACTGCTTACACACTAGCCGTGTCTCCCTTCCTTCCTTCCTTCTTCCTTCCTTCTTTCCTTCCTTCCTTCCTTCCTTTTTAAGGCTGTACACAAATATCAGTTTAGCTGACTTGAGGCTGTGAATCATCTCAGGGAGTCTCCTTATTAAAGGCTTGGAGTCAGGGAGGGGACAATAGGAGAGTTTTTGCCAATTTTTTTTTCTGTATACCTTGTCACCACCCAATAGGATTGGACAGTCCTGAGGTCAGAGATGTGTCTTATTCATAAGTTTCTGATATACCCTCATATAAGAGGATTTATTTATTCATTTAGCAAGTATTTATTGAGCAGTTACTCTGTACCTGGCATTGTGCTGGGCAGTATAAGCACAGTGTGGTAGACACTGTTGGTTATCTACCCAACTCCAATCTCCACTTCTTCCTTGTTCAACAAACTTTAGTTTTGTAAGGGTAGTGATGAATTTAGCCCTGGCAGGAGGAGCGTCAGTCCTATTCTTTTTGTGAATGATTGGTCTAAGAGTGGCCATGTGACACATGGTAAGGAACTTGGCAGTGGGTGGGGAGATGATGAAAAAAAGAAGCATGACAGGAGAATTATTGTTGGTCACCTTTGCCATCTTATCCTTTTTGCCTGGGAAAACAATTTTACTGATGCAAGGAGTGACAGCAGCCATTTTGTGACTCTGAGGCAACAAGCCTGGGATAAAGAGCCAAAATAGTGTAGAAGACAGAGCAAAAGGATGGAAGAAATCCACGTCTTCAATAACACAGTTGAACAGCTGAATCAAGCCACCCTCATTTCGAATTTCACTCCTCATTCACTCCACCCTCTCATACCACCCTTCTTCGAATTTCTAATGTGAGATAACTAAATATCGTTATTCTTTAGGCCCTTATTAGTTAAGGATTCTGTTACTTGAGATGAGCAAGACAGAGCAGCTCCTCCCCTTGGGTAACCTACAACTTACCAGATAATAAGAGCTAGCAACGAGTAAGTGCTTTCTGTAAGTTTATCATAATAACCCTGTAAAGCAGGTGCTCTCTTTATTTCCATCCCCATTTTACAGAAAGAAAAGTTGAGTTCCAGAAAGATTAGACTTCTTGCCCAAGGCCATTCTGCACGTATGTAATGACACCAGTCAGTCTGACTCCAGAGCTTGCGTTCTGGGCCACTAGGTTGACAGCACTGCCTTCCTGAGCAAGGTTGCCCTGAATCCTCATTGAGCAAATGAATGGACGAGTTGCAGCAACAGGGTCGTTGGCTGGAAAGTGACAGAGCTGTTCCCATCGTCCGCACTTCCGAGATCCAGGAGTATCCAGATGTTCTTCCTCTGAATCTGCAGCCAGAACTTCAGGAATCAGGCCACCCAGGGGGAAGAATGTGCATGGAATGGAGTATCTAGTGCTAGCTTTGGCGAAGGAATCTCTGCTGCCAGAGCCTTGTGGCTGTGAAATTGCCCAGCCGTCCCCACCACCGTCATCCCAGTCCAGCCCCTATTACCTCTGGCCTGGGCAATTGCAGGAACCTCCTGATGGGTCTTCCTGCCGCCACTTTTTGTGCCCCTACACTCCATAATGCACACAGCAGCGGGGAGAATCACTTCAAGGCCTATCTCAGCACATGGGATCTTTCTGCTTAAACCTCTGTAATGGCTTTTCATCATGATTTCTAAGCTCAAACTCATTCCTTAACCTTCAGTATAAAAATTCCAGGGAAGCTCTGCACGGTTTGGTCCTGTCTACCTGTCACATCCCTTCCCAAGCTCCTTTCCTTCTTAGGGCTTTTCCTCTTTCTGTTTCCCTTGCCTGTATGCCCTTCCTCAGAACTTCACATAGTTGTCTGCTTCCTGCCCTCAGGTTCTCAGCTTAGATGTGTCACCTCCTCCAGGAAGTCTTCCCTGCCTGACCACCCTATCTAAAGTTGTTGACACCTCTCTCAGGCATGCTCTTTCACTTCCTCTTGTTCACTTTCTTCATGGCATTTGTCATCATCTAAATGATCAGTTTATTTATTTTATTGTTTATTAACTGCATTCCTCACCAGTCTATGTATAAAAACTGCCTGTTTTATTCTCAGTGTATCTCCAGTGTCTAGAGTAGTGCATGGCACATAGTAGGTGCTCACTAATTACTGGTTGAAAGAATAGCCTTTCCAGACCAGGACATGCCATGGCTGTCTGTTAAATTAATCCAGGGTTTCTCAGCCTTGGCACTGTTGCCATTCAGGGCTGGGGAATTCTTTATGGCGGGGGCCTGTGCTACGCGCTGGAGGGTTATAGCCACATCTCTGGCCTCTGCCCACGAAATGATGGCACCTTGGACAAGGATCATGAGAAGTGAACAGATTAAAACTATGTAATAATATGTGTAACTCTATGGGGAAAAATCCCTTTAAATTTACAAATGAAGGAAAGGGTCAGAGAAGGAGAGGGCCTTACCTTGGGGCCTAATGGCTTATTCACAGCTTTTCAGGGGGGGGGGGGCTCACTGCCATGTCCCAGGGCCTATTTCCTTATCAGGCAGTATAGGTGCATATGAAAGAATAAATGAGGAAGTGGTGGGGGAGGGGTAACTGTGAGGGGTATCTTTAGGGAAAGCTTGCTGACCTCTCCAGGTAAATCCTTTGGTTCCGTATTCACTTCGGGGGGTGGGTTGTTGATCAATTCTGCCTCCCCTGTTGGACAGGAAGCTCCAGGGAAGACATTTCCTTTAGGGAACCTGCCACAGGCCCTGGCACACAGGTAGCTCTCTGTAGCTAGCTGTCCATCGTAACATGAATGAGTGAATGAACGAACAAATGACCAGGCTCACCCCTCACTCCCTCTTCCCCTCACCTTGCTTTGTTTTTCTTCTTTGCAGTTATCCCCAACTGCCGCATTGCATATTGGTTGATGTATTCATTGTCCACATTCCCCCACTAGAATCCATTTTAGAATTACATTTTAGAATCTAGAATGGAAACTCATGAAAGCAAGGGCTATTTAAAATTGCAGCCCGACCCCAGCCCCCACCCCTATGCCTCTCCTGAGCTTTATTATCCCCCGGAGCACGCATGGCCCTCTGCCATCCTTTGCCTTTGTGATTGCTCTGTTTCTAGCCAGCTCCACGAGGTGCCCAGGTGCCCAGCGTCTGTGTTTGGTTCACAGCTGTATCTCAGACGCTTATCCCAGCGCCTTGCACACAGTAGGCACTCACCTCACGCTGTTGATAGGACTAAGGAAGGCGGGATTGCCAGGAAGGCAGTGGAGGTAGCCTAGGTGGAAAGGTTAGGACTGCCAGGCTCCCCTTCGCCCAAACCCCCAGCCCGCCCCCAAGCTCAGCAGCACGCCAGGTCGGGCACGCAGGAGTTAAGCAGCGCGCACGCTTGCTACCCGCAGGTGGCGCCGTCCCGCCTCGGTGCCGGACTCCGGGAGCTCTGAAGTGCGGGACAGAATCGCAGCGAGCGCGGAGCCGAAGCTCAGCCCCGACTTGTTGATCTCGCCCAAGCAGTCGCTGCTGCCACCGCCACCGCCGCCAGAGCTGGAGGAGGAGGAGGGGGAGCAGGAGTCGCCTCCCGAACGCGGTCCTGCCACCCGCTCCCGCAGCGTCCGCCTGCGCCCCCAGCCTCGGAGAGCGCGTCCGGCTTCGCAGCGCCTGCAGCCCCGGCGTGGCGCCTGCCCGGCCGGCCGGCGTAGGCCGGGCCCGGCCGGGCCCCGGGTCCGCCGCTGCCCGCGGGCCAGGGTGCTCCGGCGGCCGGGGCGATGCGCGGTCCCTGGCCCCGGGAGGCGGCCGCCCTGAGGGTGAGTGTTGGGGCTTGCGGCCCGAGGCAAGGGCGCAGGGGGACGCGAGTGGGGGACTCGCCTACCGTGCGGCTCGGCCTGTTGGTCTACCCAGGCTCCACGGCTCCAGGCTGAGATGGGTGGGGGTGGGGGACGTGCGGACAAGGGCTGGGGCCTGGGGAGACGCACGATATCATTCCGGGGTGAGGGGAGAGGGCGTGAGCTTCACTGCCAGGGGGCTCAGAGGAGCCCCCGAAATCACCGGCGAGTGGCAAGAGGAGGGCAGGTTTTGAAAAGGCCAGAAAATTCAGCTGGTTTCCCCGCCTCCTACCTCCCCCACCCCTTCCCTTCTAAGCCCCGGGAAAGGCGCAGAACCCGGAGTTATAAAAAGCCATCGCAGGAGAGGAGCGAGGAGGAGGAGGAGGAGAAGGGGGCGGGGAAGGAGCGAGGGGAAGACGGAGCAGGTGGATCCCCAGGACTCTGCGCGCTCCTCCTGCGGTGGGTTAAGGGGCACGGAGGTGGGGGGGGGGCGGTATGGGAACCCGCGCTTTGCGTCTTCAGGGCTCATCTCGTCGCGTCGCCGGAGCGACCTCAAGAAATACTCCCATGACTTGGGGAGAGGGGTCGCTCCAGGACAGCGGGGCTGTCGTGACCACACTGTCTGTTGTGACCTCCGACAGGTGGGCACCTGAAATCCTCCAGAATTCCCCCAAATCTTTTAAGGTTTAGGAAAAGCAAACCTGCTGCCATCTGCCATCCCTCAGCCTTCAGATCCTAATTATCCCGGAACATGGGAAGGAAAAGATGTGAAGTCTTTTTTAAAAAAAGTTTTTCATGCAGCTCCCCTCTCTCCCCATTTCGGGGCCAGGTCTCGGGACTCGACGGGGACACCCAGGGAAAAGCGAGTTTCAGCACTCGGAGGGGCGGACAGCGCCCCGGGCGGCTGGGTCAGGCCTGGGCTGCAGAAACCGGGGTGGGGCCTCTCGGTCCCTGGGGCGCCTCCTGGGGGCCCTCTCCCCGCTCGGAAGGGTGGCCAGTCACTCCATCCATGGGGTGGGGCAGACTTCAGCACTGGCGGGAGGGACAGCGCCCAGGATTTCTGCCCCCCTGAGCCGCTTAAGCGCCGGGAAGGTCAAGGCCAGCTAGGGCCCAGCTGGGGCCCCGCTGGAGAGGTGGGGTGGGGCCGTGCCTTCCTGTTTGCTTACCTGCGTCCGTCTTCTGCCTCGCAGCCGTCGGGATGGAGGTGAGAAGACGGCCATAACGAGAGCCCACGTGGCCCCCTGCGCCCTCAACAGCCCACAGCACTCCCTGCCCCCCTCCCCCGCGGCGGCCGGCCTTGCCGTCCAGTGACAGCGGCCTGGGGGGGCAGGGGGGGAGGGGGCGGCCGGACCAGAGATGCCGGCGGGCATGACGAAGCATGGCTCGCGGTCCACCAGCTCGCTGCCGCCGGAGCCCATGGAGATCGTGCGCAGCAAGGCGTGCTCTCGGCGCGTCCGCCTCAACGTCGGGGGCCTGGCGCACGAGGTGCTCTGGCGCACCCTGGACCGCCTGCCCCGCACGCGGCTGGGCAAGCTCCGTGACTGCAACACGCACGACTCGCTGCTCGAAGTGTGCGACGACTACAGCCTCGACGACAACGAGTACTTCTTCGACCGCCACCCGGGCGCCTTCACCTCCATCCTCAACTTCTACCGCACTGGGCGGCTGCACATGATGGAGGAGATGTGCGCGCTCAGCTTCAGCCAAGAGCTGGACTACTGGGGCATCGATGAGATCTACCTGGAGTCCTGCTGCCAGGCCCGCTACCACCAGAAGAAGGAGCAGATGAACGAGGAGCTCAAGCGTGAGGCCGAGACCCTGCGCGAGCGGGAGGGCGAGGAGTTCGACAACACGTGCTGCGCGGAAAAGAGGAAGAAGCTCTGGGACCTCCTGGAGAAGCCCAATTCCTCGGTGGCTGCTAAGGTGAGCCTGGGATCTGGGGGCTGCTGGACTGGGGGACTCTGCCTGTGTCCGCAGGTGGATGACCGCTGCTGAGGGACTCTGGTCTTCAAATACGAAGACCAGAAATGGGGAGGGGCCATAGCCAGAGACCTTGGAGATAAGGACCAACCCCTTCGGACTGATCCTATGTGGTACTGGTCACCCCGTCCTTTTATTATTCAATACTTTATACTCGGACTTCGTTGGAGACAGGGATTCACAGAGTCATAAAGACCCACACAGCAAGAGATGGGTACTGCAGATGAGAGAGAGCACAGAGAAGCAACCGAGCCTTGCCGGGGCGGTGTGGACAGCCGAGTTTGGTCTGTTCGACATAATGCTCCCTTGTGAAGTCCCAAGCTCTGGCTGGCAGGGTGTCACCCTGCGATTTTAATGTATCCCTAATTTTATAACCCCACTTGGCCTCAAGGAGGGAATGAAAGCAGCTTACAGACTTGCTTGGAGGACATTGAGATACTGTCAGGCAGTTTTTTATTTGTAAATCCTCACCCAAGGATATGTTCATTGATTTTAGAGAGAGAGAGAAAAGGGGGACGAGAGAGACTTAGATCTGTTGCCTCCCATATGGGCCCTGATGGGCGATCAAACCCATAACCTAGGTATATGTCCTGACCAGGAATCGAACCTGCAACCTTTCAGTGTACGGGACAAGCTCCAACCAATTGAGCCACCCAGCCAGGGCCAGGCAGTTTTAACATAAGTAAGGAAAATGAGGCAAAGGGACTCTAAGGGGTGGGTGTGTGCGTGCATGATGCATGCAGCTGGCTGAGGATGCTTGTGGGCGAAGGGTCACCCCCTGGTTTGCTCTTTATTTATGTGGTGAGTTTATTCCAAGAATGGTTTGATGCAGGTTGTAAAGATGCTTTCGCCATTGGAAGAAGATGTAAATTTCAAAATAGGAGAGAAGAATGAGGCAATGGGAACACTAAAGCAGAAGGAGGAGGCAGGGATGAGTTTGGTTGCCCCCCGGGGGTTGGGGGCCGGGGGCCGGGGGGCCTGGTGCTGCCGGGTAAAGGCCAAGGGACTGAGGGGTGGAGAGAGGCTTTGGGTGGGAGCTGGGCCAGATGGGACCAACTTCTCTGTGCCCTACGGGGATGCGGGGCTGCCTGGCAGAGACAGGACAGGAGCATGTCGTCCTGCGGCCGGTGTGCTAGATGTCAGGACGGAGGACAGCACAGGACGTCCCGCCCTATCAAGGAGTTGGTCTGGGGCCCGGGGGAGGCTGGAAAAGGGAGGTGCTGATGTCAAAATCCAGGAGGGCCACGTGGAAAAAGACGTGTTGAACAGAACTCGCCCTCTCAGAGCAGAACCAAAGGGCAGGGTGGGGGTGGGGAGCAGGTCTATGTATTCCTGGAAGAAGAGGAAAAGAGGAGAAGGAAGCCTGCGGGGCAGCCATGATGTCCTTGCTAGAGCTGCCTTCGCCCAGCCTGGCCTCTCATTGTGTGGGACCCCCCGGCTCAGTTAGCTCCTCGCCGAACACTCAGCTGCAGGGCCAGGTCTGAAGGGGACCCTGTGGGGTCCTTTCCCCAGATCTGACTACCCCTGGAGATGTTTCTGGGGGGGGTAGGGGGCAGCGGGATGCAGGAGGGGCTCACTGGTAGGAGTGTGGAGGAAAGCCTGCGGGTTTTCCCTCTTCCCTGTCGACCCTGAAGAGGACAGATTCCGAAGCCTGATTTTCCTCTTCTGAGGCTGTGGGCTCTCTCTGGTCATAATCCTGCCCCAGGTTCCGTGTCCAAAAAGCCTCCCTCTTATGACAGAGTCACTCACCCTTAACCGGCTTAGGATCAACGGACTTATTTTGCTATTTCCAGGCCTGACACGGGTCCCTGCTGTCCACATCCTGTTTGGGCCCAGATGTGACTCTTCCTCCTCCCTGCCCCGTCCCCTAAGACAGGAGAGTGAGGGGCAAGGCAGGGGAGGGTCACAGGCAAATGCAGTGTGTAGGTTGGCATCTGGAAGCTCCAGCTTGCGAAAGACACTGTTTGGAAATAAACAGCTTCATCTCTCCTTTGGGTTAATCCACTTGCAGGGACAGCTTTATGACCTCTCTGTGATCCCAGGCTCAGCCAGCACACATTCCTGGCAGATGGACGGTCTAGGAGATTCTGCAGTGAGAGCTGAAATGGGAAGGCAGGCAAGCTCGTTGGCTCTCAGTATAGAAATCCTGATTCTCAGTGATCCAACATCCACTGTGGAAGAAGTGTAAGACCGCAATTAGTCCTTCTACTGATTCTCTATTAGATCTCACCTTTCTCAAATAGGGAGGCTCAGAGAGGTTAAGTAACTTGCCTACGGTCACACAGCAGGCAACACAGCAGTAGCCAGAAATTCAAACTCAAGTATGATTTTAAAGACCCTGTTCTTTCCATCGTGAATAAGTGATGTAGTCTCCTCCCCAGTCTCTCTGTTTCCGCTTCTGCCCCTTGCAATCCACTGCCCACACAGCAGCCAGAGTGAGCTTCTCAAAGTGTAAATTGGATCACATCATTCATCTGCTCAGAATCCTCCAGAGGTTTCCCATCTCCCTCAGAATAAAATCCAAACCTTCGCCAGGACATCCCAGACCCTACTGAATCCAGGCCTATGACCCCTCTGAGCTCATTTCTTCTGCTCTCCGCTAGTTCACTCACTCCACGCCCCCTAAACAGGTCAGGTTCTAGCCTACCTCAGGACCTTTGCACTTGCTGTTCCTGCTACTTAGAATGCTCTTTCTCACATTGTCTCACGGCTGGCCACTTCTCATTCCTCATTTGAGCGGGTCCCTGCCCAAATATCCCCTCCTCAGAGAGACCTATCCTGAGCCCTGTCTAAAACAGCCTCCTTCCCCGTAGTCTCTGTCCCGTCATGTGTGTCTGTGCTGCACAGGTGTGAAGCCCCGTCTGAAATGATACCTGTTTCCTTTTGTTTCTGTTTCTGCCACACACGAGTGTGCGTGCCGTGAGCTGTATTTACTGCTATGTTCCCAGCACCCATCACAGTGCCTGGCACAGAGCAACTCAAATAACTACATGTGGAATAAATTAATGGATCAAGCAATCAGTCAGTCACTGTGTCTCAGGGTTTGAGGAATCTGTCATGTCTTCCTCACTGCCTGCCTTCACCCCAGGTCTCTGCACTCACCTCACCCCCCGACCCCAATTTGGATGCCTTGCTAGTCAGGCAGTGAGGCCTGTGAAAACTTCGCAGAGGCCACAGAAGAAGAGGGTAGAATGGAGGACCATTCCTGGGTGGTTGTGAGATTCAGAAATCTTACACATCTAAGCGAGGACAGACCTGGGGTGCAGGCTCTGCTCCAGCACCCTCCCCAGTTTCTGGCCTTAGACAAGTTTTTCAAGGCTCTGAGCCCCAGCCCACACAAGTGAAATGGAGGTAAAAGGCCCCCCCTTGCAGGGTCCTCGCAAGTGTTTGCCGAATCACACAGTAGGAGGGGGCCTGTTGTTGTAAACATAAGGAGCAGAGTTCTTTCTGCACGGCTGGGTGGGCTGAGCTGCGGCAAACCCTTTCCTTCTGATAGCGGTACCGGGAGGCTGAGCTGTCGCTGTTAATAATTGATGGGCTGTTCTGGCAACGCAGAGACGAACCCAAGCGCAGGCACTAGCCTTCGCTGTCAGGGGAGTGAAAAATCAAAATCCATTAGGCAAAAGGCAGTGTGATTGATTCTTGTTTGGAACTGGGGTCAGCCCCAACAGAGTGAAAGGGTTTCGGTGCTGGGCCACCACTGGGTTTCCGCTTTCTCAGAAAACTACAGGCTTTCTCAGTAGGAGAGAGCGGGAACTAATTCACCAGGCTAGGAGCATCTGTGTTCCCCAGGGCAGTCTCTGGGTCCAAGTCCTAAGATAACTCCTTAATATCCAGAGTAGGTGCGGTTTACTGTGCCAGGCACTGATTAGTGGAACTTTATATCCACCATCTCATTGAGATCCCTTCAACAATCCAGACAGTCTGCCCATTCAGGCTGCAAGTAATAGAATAAAAAACTCAAAGTGGCTTCTATAAAGAGGAAGATGTATCATCTCACATAACAGGAAGTTCCAGGGTAGCTGGTTTCAGGATAATGGCTCCATGATGCCATCAGGATTCTAGATTTTTTTCATCTTTTGGCTCCTCTAGCTCCTGCAGGTGGCTTGGTCTTCAGGCTTGATGCCTCATATCACAAAATGGCTGCCCAGTTCCAGCCTTCTAGTGTTGACAAATGATATCCAACCAGTGACATGGGGCATCTCATCCTATGTGTCATGTTTTCCCATGAGATAAACCTTTCCCCAGAATCCCCTTAAATCCCATTGGCCAGGATCAGGTCATATGCTCATTCTACAGGGAAGCCTGGGAAAACATGTGTCTGGCATTCTCAGATAAAGGAGAGAATGGATTTGATGAATAGTGTTAATATTCTTACAAAGAGGAAATAAATGGAGGTGCTAAGTGGTGAAGTCACTTGTTGAAGGGCACACAACTAAGTGCTCAGTAAATATTTGTCGAAGGAATGAAAATGGCAGAGCCAGAGTTTGAACCCAGGGCAGTCTGGTTCCCAAGCCAGTGTTTCTTAATCCGGGGATCATTCAAGCTGAGTGAGGTCCTCTGCTCCATGGTGACCCACTTCTTTGGGCTATTTTGATGATTCAGTGAGATTGCAGATATAAATGTAATTTGCAAATGGAGATCACTTTATTAGTGTGAACTTTTTATAATCAAAAGAGAGAGTATTCTTGATTTAGGGACAGTGGTCAGTAGTTTGCCCACGACAGACTTGATTAAAAATCAACTCTGGAGTCCAACAGATGTGGTCCATTTCTCAGCTCCGTCCTACCAAGAATATGACCTAGGGCAGATTCCTTTCCTTCTCTGGGTCTCAGTTTCCTCATCTAGAAAACGGAGCCCACCATGTAGGGCCATTAGGGGACAATCTGCATAAAGAGCTTGGGCCAGTGCCCAGCCCACGGTGAGCATTCAGTAAATGACAATGGCGATTATTAGCATCCTCACTGAATTCTTCTAGTCTAGCTACCTCCCAGCTGGCAGCCTCTCCTGTTGCAGCGTTGTTGATTGTGGGGGATCACTCCTGCCCTATTAGGGTTCCATGCCACTAGTGTGATGGAGCTTCTGCTTCCTTGACCTGAACCTAGGGGCAGCCTTGCATCCTCATCAAGAAAAAATGAGGGAAACCAACTCAGAATTCATGGGGTTTCTCAGTGCCGTGAGTCCTCTGGCCGAGGCTCTTGCTGGCCCCAGGTCGGGTATCCTGACTGCTTGTGTTTATTTCTGGGAGACTAAATGCCAGAGATTCAGAATCCTGGAGTCACGCAGGCCTGGGTTTGAATCCCAGCCCTGCCATTTCCTAGCTCTGGACTTTGTGCAGATCCTTTCCCCTCCCACAGCTCCCATTTCCTAGTCTGTAAGTGAAGATGGTCATAAAAACCCACCTCGCGGGGTTGCCCGGAGGATGAAGTATGACTGCTCGTAAAGTACTGAAGCCGCGCTTCATCAATCCAGTGTCCCGAGTGTCCCGATTTGACAAAGGGAAACCCGGAGGATGCTTCAAGGACTTGCCTGTGTCGCACAACAACTTGATGAAAGATCGGGGCCCATTGCCAGACCTCTCTGACCCTCCTGTTACCCTCACCGAGGCTCAGGGATCTTTCCATTTCTCCAGGACACGTGTCCAGGATGAGAGACTTTGGCAGCTGGTCTCTCGGGGGTTTTGAAAGTCTCTGATAAGCTAGAGAACGTGGAAATGCTGAGGAGGAAAAACTGGTGGCTGAAGGAGCAGCGCAGCCAAAGCTTAATTAACGGGAGAAGAACAAGCATGCATTAAGCTCCAGCTCCATACCCAGCACTCTGTGTACTTCTGTACCCGATAGCCTTAGGGAGAGGAGCCCTGATGGGAGAGCTGGATCGCCCAAGTTCAAAGTTTGGCCTCTACTCACTAACCATGTGATCGGGGCAAACTATTGCATCTGCCTGTGCCCCGGTTCCTTTACTCATAAAATGGGTGCCCTAGCAGCACCAGCCTCATTGCGTGGCCGCCGGAATTCAGTGAGTTCACGCGTGCAGAGCACTTCGACTAGGGTCTGACGCAGGGAAAGCCCTCCAGAACTGCTAGGGTGTTTTTGTTGTTTTTAGTTGTTATCGTCTCACTTAATACTTCTGACAATTCTGCCGGATGAGTAAGCTCCTTTCCAAAAAAAGTATTATTCTTGCAGAACGATACATGCTCACAGCCCCCAGGATAAAGCCCAAACTCCTCACCCTGGCCTGCAAGGCCTCCACCTTCCTGTCCTCCCAGCCTCCCTCCATGGTACAGTCTGCTTCCACCATACCTGCCTTTTGGCCTTCCTCCAATATTCTCCCTTCCCCAGTCCCACCCCACACCTTTGCCCGAGCTGATTCCTCTGCTTTGCACCGTCTTCTTCCTCCTGTCTGCCTGCAGCCTTTCTCTTCCCACCTTTGAAGGCCCAGCTTCTCCCTCCCTTCCTCCGCCACCCACACCCCCTTCCGGCAGCACTGACTGCTGCCTCCTCTATGCCCTGGAAACCTGATGTTCAGACCTTCCTGGCACAAAATGCTGTGAAGACCTGCTTGTGCGTTGTTCCAGGGATGCCAGGACTGACCCACAGAGAGACAGGAACGCTCAGGACAGCAGGCTCTGAAACCAGTACTTTTGAGCTGGGCGCCCTAAGGCGCATGACTTAACTTCTCTGATCAACTTCCTGATCCATAATGTGGGACCAATTCTACATTAAACCCTCAGAGCAGTGCCTGGCCTCCAGCAAGTGTCCAGTAGAAGTTAACGATATTGTGTTTGTTGAGGCAGGTCACTGGTGGTAAACATGTATTGAGTGAGTAAGTGGGTAAATTTGCATGATCTCATGATGCCTGGTCAGAGGGGTCTCCCTTACAAGGCAAGGGTCTCCCAGTATAGCCTTCCGTCTCCTCCTCCCTCCCTTGTCTCCACCTGCCCACTCCCACGTCCACACTGCCTAGGCCAGGAAGTGGGGACAGCTCCCCTCTCCCACTCACAGTAAGGAGAAGGATGAAATTAGACACACAAGGTGTTCCCTCACCCCGGGCTGCTCCGTTTGACTCTGCAGCGAGCCGGTCTCCACCATAACTGCCCACCATGGCCTGGCAGGCAGACAGTATCTTTGAGAGAATAATGTCACCCTCGCCAGTTCTACACCATCACTCACCTCTGCCAGGTAATGGACTTGGAATCAAACAGAGTCTAAAAATAAACTACTACCTTTCACTAATTGCTGCCTGGGGCCCTTCCCGGAGTCTTTCCAAGGCCCGTATGGTCCTTGGGGCCCTTGACCTTGGCCAGCACTGCCTCTTAGAGTCCTTGCAGACCAAAGAGGTGGCCCGTGATTGCCCTGCCGGGGCCTGTGAGAAGCAGAGTGAAAGGCAGAGATAAGATGATAATGTTGAGCCAGCCTTCCGTCTGCTTCTCGGGTCTGGAGTTCCCACTGTCTCTTTGAATGGATCAATTTTCTTTTATCTCCGATGCCTTGGATGAGTTTACGGATCCTTTATTGTTCCTTGAAATACTGACTGCAATTTGACTCTGTCCCTCGCTCCTATGCCTGGGACAATCCTCTGGGTTTCAAAGTTAGCTTCCTTTCTAGGCTTCTCTGATCCTTAGAACGTTATGTGGGTGTG
Source organism: Micronycteris hirsuta (assembly GCA_004026765.1). Lineage (NCBI taxonomy): Eukaryota > Metazoa > Chordata > Mammalia > Chiroptera > Phyllostomidae > Micronycteris > Micronycteris hirsuta. The sequence goes on along the minus strand of PVJI01001122.1, from coordinate 130,574 downwards.
TGTGCGTGTTTTGAGGTCCTGCCTCAATGCCGCCTGTTCTTTGTATGATAGACATTTATCTCTGTATGCCAGGAACTGTCCTGGGTGGTAGAGAAGCACCTGTGTATCTATTAGTTAGGATTCTTTGGGTTGCAGTGACAAACATGCAGCTGATATGGACTTAAGCAACAAAAAAATGTGTATATATATATAGCCTTGATTAAGTAAGTCTTTAAGGAGGGCTGAATCCAGGGACTTAAATAGTTCCTCAAGACTTGGTTTCCAGTATCTCTAAACTCTTCTTTTCTGTGGTAGCTTCTCAGCAGGCTGCATCAACAAGGCTGGAAAAATAGTTTCCAGCAACTCCAGGCTTCCATCCTAGGGGTAAAAAAAGCAAGCCTCTTTCCCAATAGTTCCAACAAAATCCCAGGGCCGATTTTCATTGGTTCCTTCCTGAGCCAATCACTTAGCCAGATATGGGTCACATGCCAATAGCTGGAGCTGGGATGAAACTGAGAATGGGAACGAGAGGGTTCCTGAAAGAAAACTTCAAGCACTGTTTCCCAGAGAGGGAGGATGAAATGTAAGCTAGCAAAAAATAATCCACAGCCATTATGGAGTTTATAGCCTACTGGAGGGAGTTAGACTTTAAAGAAGTAAAAAATTCAACTAAAGAAGAACCACACAATGTAATATGTATGCTGCGAAGGGGAGAAGCAAGGTGTTTTGATGGCTAATAACAGAGCACGGTCAAAGAGGGCCTTTCAGTGCAGTTGGCCCTTTGTGAGAATCTGCACTTGATTTTTCTCCTTCCGGAGCTGCAGAAATGATCTCCTGTTTTCTACAAGTTCTGTTTCTACCTCCCCTGCACCATTTAGCCGCTCCCTCTTGTTTTATCTCCCCAACTAAAGCAGAATGTTCTCAAAATCTAGGACTATATCTTATTAATTTCTGGGCTCTAAAGCAGGGAGGGGGGGTGGGCTTCCTGGTTTATAGATGAAGTTTAATTGGTACATCTGCCACATTCATTCACCTATTACCTAAGGCTGTTTTTGGAAACAACAGCATTTACAGGAAAAGTTTACAGACCTGTGTTCTAAAGTCACCTCGGGGCCTGATGCTGAGGAGGGGTTTTGTCGGAGGGGGGTTGCAGGACAGGAGGGAGGAAGGGAAAGCACAAGATAGCTGTGTGACCTTGAGGACATCCCTTAACCTCTCTGGGCCTCTGGCTCCATATCTTGCAATGCCAGCTGCCCCTTCTCATCCTTCAGATCTTAGCTCATGTGTCACCTCTTCAGAAAGGCCCTCCATGACATCGAATGGTCGGTTTGGACTGGGTGCTGTTTACGCTCTTTCCATGATAAAATACCTCTGGTTTACTTTGAGATTAGGCCCACTTGGGACAGCCGTCCTTCCCTTCCTCTTCATCAGTGCTTTTCCTCCTCTCGTGTGCCAACTTCCTGGTAGGAAAAGTGGAGAGAACTCCAGAGACCTGAGTTTATAACCTCCACACTGCTGCCTCCCAGGGGCCATGAGATGGACCCTTCATCGCTCTGGGCCTCAGTTTCCTCCTCCGTTTCCTCTCTGGGCATGGTAACTGTGCCAAGCAAGAAAGGCAGGGCCACTCACCTGGGCCAGTGTGCATGCGTGCGTGTGCATGCGTGCGTGTGTGTGTGTGTGTGTGTGTGTCTGCCCAGCACTGTGTGGCCAAGCACGGCTGCTTGTTGGTTTTCCTTCTTCCTTTCTTGTCTCAGAAGGCAGAGGGGAAAAAGTGTCCGCCCCAAACCGGGTCTTAACCTGGCCTGTGAGGACATGGCGCTCACTCACACTCCTCACCAGACGTCTGTGCCGAGGAGTGGCTGGAGGGGGAGGGACTCAGATGCTCCCCCAACCCCCTGCCCAGTCCCCGTCACACCCCCATGAACTTCCACCCAGTGCAGCCACAGGCAAGTCCCCTAGTGCCCTCTCCCTCCCTCCAGGTTGTTGCCCCCAACCCCTACCCCTGTATAAAAATTTCAGACCATTATCGGCCTCATGACTGGGAGAATAGGCCGATCCAAGAGGTGGTCTTCCAGACAGATTGAAAAGTCCGCGGTGTGTGTGCATGTGCTGTGTGTGTGCTGTGTGTAGCATGTGATGCATGTCATGTGTGTTGTGTGTTGTGTGTGCATGGTGTGTTGTGTGCCCCTAGTGCTGACTGATCCCCTGGCAGGGCCAGCTACAGAATTTGACGGGGTATGGTGCAAAATGAAAATGCAGCCCCCTGTTCAAAAATTCACGGAGACAGTGAAGAATTAAGCCTAGCGAGGGGGGGGGGCCCTTCTGAGCACAGGGCCCTGCGTCGCTTCGCAGGCTGCGCCCCGGGAAGCAGGCCCTGCCCTCCAGGGAGAATGACTCAGAAGGCTTAGGGGAGGCGGAGAAGGCCCCTGCGCCCTGGAGAATCTGCCAAGGAAAAAGCGTCTCCTCAAGCTCCCCGCCTAGGGACAAGGGGGTCAGAGCAAGGACCTCAAACTCAGATGGCCACAGGGGCCAGGCAGGCGGTGTTAACAAGTGAAGCATTTGGATGGGAGAACAGGGGTAGGGCAGGTTCAATGAAGAAGCCAGGTCACACTCAACCTTAGTGACAAGGAGGCAGCAGGGAGTGGTGGGGACTGTGGTAAACTGGGCCATACACTCCCACCCAAAGAATCAGCTGCTATTCGGCTCCAGGCTGGGTTCCTTTCTGGGCCCAGCCAGAAATTTTAATTTTCATGTATAGTATCCCAATTTGAATGTTGGCAAATAATTTTTAAAAATTAAAGAATTTATCCCAGGCAGGTAGATTGAGCATCAGCCTATGAACTGAAAGGTTGCTGGTTTGATTCCTGATCAGAGCACATGCCTGGGTTGCACGCCAGGTCCCCAGCGAGGGGGTGTGCAAGAGGCATCCGGTTGATGTATCTCACATTGATGTTTCTCTACTTCTCTTTCTCCCTACCACCCCTCTCTCTAAAAATAAATGAATTTAAAAAAATTAAAGCATTTGAGTGGGCCAAACAAAACATGTCTGGGGACCACAGTGAGCCCTTGGGGCTCCAGTTTTTGCCCCTGGGAGCAGAGAGCCTTCAGCTGGCAAATGATGGGGGAAGGGCCATTTCTTTCCTCTGAGGCCCTCCCATCGGGAAGGGGGAGATGAAGAGAGCAGAGCTTGGGTGACAGAAGCAACAGGCCCCCCTCCCTTCTCCTTACTCCTGGCGTCAAGCACAGCACAGGGTGACAAGTGTTTGTTGAGTGAATGACTGTCCCACCCAGCTGGGACTTGGCTTCAAAACCCAAGGCAGCTTACACCTGGTGGATGCCAACACACATTCAGGGAAATTCATGGTAGATCCTTAACTCATTAGCTAATAGGATCCAACATGCCCCTCCCCAGCCTCAACCACAGCAGGAAGAAAAAGCATCTGTAGTGGTTAGAAAAAGCACCAGACATGGAGTCAGCAAACCGGACTGGCTCTGAGCCTCAGGGTCCCCATCTGCCCAGGGGGGATCATAAATTCCCTGAGCTTGTCTGGAGCAACAAATAACATAAGAGCATGTAAAATGCTCAGCAAAGTGCCCGACATGCAGCAAATGTAAGCTGGTGTTATTTTTATTATTTTGATTCATCATCCGAACATTTGGCTTATTTCTAAGTAAGGGCTGTGGGCCTGTGGTAGAGTTTATTGTATAGAATTAAACTTCATGTCTCTGTGGAGTGATGTCAGCTGAGCAAATCCAAGCTGGGGAGCTTGGGCCTTCAGACATTCTTGGTAGGGATGAGAGTGCCGGGGACTGGAATTCTGGAGCTCAAGGTTGGAATTTTGCTACTCAGGATCACCGCTCTGATAGTCATTGTTGAAGCATCATCATTCAAGGTCACAACTCTGGAGTTCAAGGTCAGAAGCCTGCCAACCATTGTCAGAATCCTCAATTCCGTAATTGGACCCAAGGAGTGTGTGGCTAGAGCTTCACTGCTCGTGATCGAAACTATAGAGGGCAAGGTCGGAATGCTGACGATCCCGGGTGGAACTCATGTTCGGAGTCGGAATTCTGAGGTTCAAGGTCAGGACACTCTGGTAGTGTTCATGACCGGGATTCTGGCAGGCGCATTTGGAACACTGATGTTCGGAGTGGGAAGTCTTGTTCCCAATTCATTATTTTATGTGTCTCGCCCCTTGTGTGTCATTAACTCTTCACTGTCCACAAGTCCAGGCAGCAGTTTCTGAAATGAACCACAGACGGGCCCAGCCCTCTCCGTAGCCAGTGGGTATCCTGTTACTTACGCCCCTTTTTCTTACCGTTTCCAACGCCCCCCGACTCGGGAGGTGCCGGTAGGGGTGACACGATTCTTGGGAAGGCAACTGAAGAATGGCCCCCCTGCCTCACCCCTGCCCAAAACCCTTAAGCCTGTTGTCGACTTCATTTAAATCCCCTTTTCCTCGCTGGCTGGCCTGGAGCAGGCCCAGGGAAGCAGCGCTGCCAAGCCCCCAGGGGACACAGGGATATTCTCCCCACCCTGTCCCCAGGGAAGGACAAACGGTGTCAGGCAAGGGTCAGAACAGGGCTCCAATGGCTTGCGGCTCCCCAGCCCAGGAGATGTGTGGCCGGCAGCGACACATGAGAAAGTGGAGCACTTTGCTGGTCGCTGTGGTCACACCAAATGCATCGGTGGTGCCAGCTGGGAAGGTTCATTGATCACTGGGTGGAGAGATGCTAAAAATTTTTTTTTTTTTTTTTAGAGCGGGGGTGGGAAAGGAAGGGAGAAAGGGAGAGGAACATCAATGTGCGAGAGATACATCAATCAGTTGCCTCTCACATGCCCCGTACTGGGGACCTGGCCCACAACCCGGGCATGTCCTGACTGGGAATCGAACCAGTGACCTTTCCATTCACAGGCTGGTGCTCAATCCACTGAGCCACATTAGCCAGGGTGCTAAAAATCATCTTTAAACTCTACTTCCAATAGTGTGCTCAGTGGAAAGGGGAGTGGCAGAGACAGTGTGCTGGGTCCCATCCCCTAGTAAATGGGTATATTACACCCTCCCCCCAACCTTCATGCTTCATTCTTTGCCTTCCCTTGTGTTCCGTCATAGCCTTTTACCACCTGGTATTTTATATGTTTATGGGACTCTCATTTGCCGTATCCCACTGCATTGTATGTTCCATCAGAGAGTGACTCGGTCAGGTCGTACTTCTACCTTCCCCGTGCTAACGCGCTGTCTAGCATATATAGGTACCAAATAAAAACCTGTTGACTAAATGAATGAATGAATGAACAAATGTCACCATTCAGATATGGTGCACTCACTCCATGCAGAGCCCACCTCCCATCTCACTCACGCTACCTGTACAGAGTTTTTGGATGAGGATGAGAGAAAGATGCGGTGGGGAGGGGCCATTATCCCATCATGGCTTCTGATTGCTGTCAGGATAACTTCCAAAATCCCTGCCTGGCCACTAAGGGTCTGTAAGAACCCACCTTTGTATCACGCACACATCCTATGGCTCCCTGTCTTCTTTCTCAGATCCTCAGGATGTCATTCTGGGTCTCGCTGTGTTGACTAGATCTGGCAGCCCCTACCCTGGCCCTCTCGGCCTCCTTACCTCATCTTTTAGGACTCTGTTTAAATACTCTTCCCTTGACCTCCCAAACTTGATGTCATTCCCCTCACAATGGGTCTTTGGTCAGTGCTCTTGGATTCCCAAGTTCATCACTGTAGGCACCATCTTCCCTGACCTGGAGGTTTCTTACGAGGGAGGTGGTCAGAACCCCTTCCTTTTCGCTCAGAAAAAAGGCAGAACCTGACCACCTCCCAGATATGAGACTTTCTCACTTAAGGGAGGAGGAATTGGGGTCTCCCAGGGAGATTTCTGGGCTACCCTCCGAAGCCCGTCTTGTACCAGCCCAGGCTGTGGGCCCTCTGTGCCCTCAGTCACTGCTCACCCTTGACCTGCCCCCGCTGAGGACTCTGAGAGTTTAGAGGACGCGACACAGCCTATTTCTCTGATGACACCCACATGGCTGACCCTTACTTACCACTCCACAGGGGTTATTAACTTATGTAGCCCTCACAGCGCCCTAAGAAGGAGGTGCTGTTATTACCCCCATTTTACAGATGAGGAAACTGAGCCCCAGAGAGGTTGAGTTACACGTGCAAGGATAGCGCTAAGAGGTGACAGGGCCGTGTTGGAAGCCAGGCTGTTACTTCCCAAGCCCAGGCCCTGAGTCGGCCCAGCGCTCCTCTCTCCTCTGCAGCTCTCCCCACCCGTGCTTCTTCCTTTCATTCTCAGGCTCTTGCCTTCCTCTTTTTGCTCTTCTCCCTTCTCCTTAAGCAACTCAAACTCCTCAGGTATCACACAATCCCAAATGTGTGAATGTTTCGTTATCGTTCTCAAATTTCCCACATTCACTGGTGAACGGGTTGGTGGGGGGAGTAAATCTCCCCTCGGTGGTCTGCATGGCTTGTCAGGCCAGCACCTCCACCCCCACCCTCTCTGACGTCACCTCCTATCACAGTTTCTGACTTTGCAGCCACGCTCATCTCAGACTTACCAAATTCCTCTGCCTCAGGCCTTTGCACATGCTGTTCCCTCTGCCTGGAATGCTTTTCCTCTCTTCTTCACCTGGGTTATTGCCCGCTCATCCTGAAGCTCCCACATGGAATGTTGCCTCCTCTGGGGAGCTTTCTCTGATATCTGAATAGGTCAAATCCCCCAGGTGTGGTTTCCAAAGTTCTAGGTGCCTATCTTCTCTGCATTATAATTTTATATCCCTTTAGCGATTATGTGATTCCTGCATGCCTTCCCCAGCACCCCCCCGCCCCGTGGACTGTGAGCTCCCAGGTGGCAGGACTCATCTGCTGTGTTCTGTGCCTACCTCCATGTAAGCACGCCACAAACATTGTGTCGAATGTATGGAAAGTGGAAGGAATTCAGAGGCTAGTCACAGTTGGCAGAAAGCTAACATCACACTTCTTTTCAGTGGGGAGTGGATTAGAAAGTCTGAAATGTCTAGCTGGAACTCGAACCGGAAGGTTCTTATCATCCCAGACTGAGAGGAACAAGGGCTCCACCTTTTTTACAAACAGCCACGTGTCTTCTCTGGTGCTCACAGTGTGTTGGATGGTGAATACAGTGTCTTTTATCCGATTCTTAAAGGTACCCACCCGGGTTATATTTTATAGGATGCTATTGGATTTTCCTTAAGAAAACACCATAGGAAGGCTCTAAACCCAGGAAACAGAAGTTCTGAGGGAGGTTTTAAGCTGAAGGATCCCAGTGAATTCACCAGACATCGGGTTTACTTAGAAGTTGCACTGCCTTTGGGAGCAGGTGGGCATGGTTCAAATCCCAGCTTCTCCGCTAGTGCCTGTGGCCTCAGACTGGCCACTTCCTCTCACTGAAATGACATTGTCTCCAAACTCCATCCTCCGAGCACCAAACACAGCAGAAAAAAAGGCCCTCATTCCTGACTGTTCCAGCAAAAGTCCCAGGATTGGCTCTGATTGGACACACTTGCATCATGTGCTCATCTCTGAACCGATCTCTGTTGTCAAAGGAAAACAGAAGTGTGGGGACCACCACCGAGCCCAGGGAAAATTCCTAAAATAGGGATTTGCTTAATATTCTTTTTTAAAATTAACTCATTTATTTGATCTAAATCAAGTTGTTTCAAGAGGAAATTAGATCTCATGAAGAACTGGTACCATTTGCCATGAATCATGTCATGAAATTCTAGCCGGATGCTGAAGCCTGACACCCACTCTCCCCGGGTTAAAAGGGGGATGTTTGTGTTTTGGAGAAGCGGGGGGGATGTATGTGTTTTGGAGAAGTGTTGAAATCCCATTCGCTTCAAACGGGGACTTTCCCTGTCAGGGAGTCTGAAGGTTGGAAGGAGAATGGGAAAGGCCTTCTCACTCTGAATCCCTGTGATTTGATGTCTTGTCCCCGTACGGCTAAACCAGTCTTGGCTCCACATGAGAATCATCTGAGAATCTTTACCTAATGCCAGGCCACCCCCCAGACCAATGAAGTCAGAATCTCCGGGGGTGGGACCCAGGGGTTGGTATTTTTCAGAGCTCCCGAGGGGTTGCCCCTGTGCAGGGAGGGTGAGAAATTCAGATTTCAGTGCATCCAGGACCGGCGATGCATGTCCCACATCGGCACACATGGGTTTAGCAAGGCCACTGGGCTGCAGGAAGGGGCTCCCTGGGATGCTGGGCCGCCCTGGGCTGGTTAGAGTGTCTCAAAGAGCAGGGTCCCGTTTTTCTGGGGCTGGGGAAGAGCTGATCAGGAGTCCGTGGAGAATCATTTAACACCCTCCAATGGGAAGGAAACACATCCGTCTCCCATTCTGAAGGATTCAATTCCTGGGATGAAATTCAACTCTCACCCTGCTCCTACCCCTACTCTCTGGGTCCGACTGCTTGTTACTTGAACTGGCTGTTACCTCTCTGTCTATCTGTCACTTGTCCCAGACCCAGCTCTGCTGCTTGCCAGCTGCGTGGCCTCAGGCAAGTCATTCAGGGCTTCCCTGCTGTCCAGGCTCCTGGGCTCTGTGACCTTTGAGGGCATGTCCCTTCTGGGGACCTGTGGGAGCAGCCACAGGCTCCTTAACCCCACACGCAAGCCCTAGCTCGGGGGCTCTCAGCCCCCAGCGGGTCTGTCCCCCAGACCACGGAATCAAAGTCTCTAGAGGCAGCCCAGGACCCACATTCTAACGAGGATCTCAGTTGATTCTGATGCAGGTGGTCCTCAAAGTACAATTCTAAAGCACGTCGCTCGTGCCTTAGTGTCTGCCACTAAAGCCGCTTCTCCAGAGGCCCAGCCCCTATGAGCCACGCCCTCCGCACAGCCGCCTCCTTCTCACAGGAGAGGAAACGGAGGCTCAGCAGGGCTGAGTCCTCTGTCCAAGGCTCTGCCGGGACTCAACACAGAACCTGCCTAACTCCAGAGCTGGTGTTCTTCTTCGTCCATTTTTAAATGGCAGCTTCCACCGCCTGCGCTTTCTCCCTGCCCTGCGTTATTACTTTTCCATGGCGATGACTATCTTCTTCTGACCCGACTCCTGGCACCCTTGAATATGTGCTGCATGTGAGCAGCGCTTTGTGTTCTGTTTGTTCAAGGATCCCAGCACCTGAGTTAGTGTTGGGCACCCAGTAAGTGCTTAAGGAACATTCGTTAGTGAAGGAAGTCCTTGGACCTCTCTAAGCCTCCGTTTCCCCAGGTGTGGAATTGAGTCCTGGACTCACCCACCTCAAAATGCTGGGATAATAGGTGTTTCGCTCACTGTAGAGTGCTGTGCCCAGGTGAGGCGGCTTTAGCTTGCCAGAGGTGAAGGTGAGGTGTGGCCCGGCCCTTGGCCTTCCCTGCTCAGGGCCGACAGGTCTGCTGCCTTTCAAAGCTGGGGTGGAAAGGCACCTGAAAGGCACCTGGGTGAGTCCTCTGCAGCCAGGCCCTCACTTTCCCAAGGACCCTCTGCCCCGAACCTCCGGTTCTACCACACCGCCTCCCCCCAGATCAGATCTCACTGCCCTCCCAGGGCCCGTCCTGGGGCCTCCCCTGAGGCCTGGCCTGGCCGCTTTGTCTTTCTTCACCTTGTAACTTCATCTGCCTGACCCGGTCTTCGAGCCGCCCCATCCTGTCGTTCCTCGGTGAGTTCCCCCAGCGGCCGCAGCTGCGTGGAGGGCCCGAGAGCTCCAGCTGACACGCTGCCCTCGGTGGCTCACAGGCTCTGGAGCCCTACAAACGGAGGGGATTGAACTTGCACTCTGTTAGCCCAGATGTGGGACCATGCCCTTTCTTTTCTTCTTCAGTTTTATATTTTTGTTTTTCCAACAACAGATGCAATGGCCTTCAGTGGAGGGTGGTAGAAAACGTAACCTCCGTTCAATTCAGTCTTTCCCTTGTCTTTCTTCTAAGGGTTGTTCCTAAGTTGGGAAGCTTGTGGTAGTGGTGAATGAATGCAAAGGGAGCAGTCGATGTGGTGGGTGCTGTAGGTGCCCCAGCCACACCCCTTTTCCGGGCTGGCGCCACGCACTCCTCTGCTAATAGCTAACGGCTGCCCCCTCCTCACACCAGCCCCCTCTCACAATTGCCCTTGGCCAATGGGAGTCACCTGCTGGGGGCTTACAGCTCCCTCTCCCTCGGGCAGCCCATAGCCAATGATTCACCGAGTCAGGGGCACAAAGGCTCTGCCTTCTTACTTTACCGTGAGATCCCTCCGTGCAGTGCACGCTCATGGGCTCCCTGATGAATCAGGCTGGAGGTAGCTTCCTGCTGAGACTGGCTTCCCTCGCTGGCTGCCTCCTAAAGGTACTTCCTCAGTGACTCTTGTGCATAAGAATCCTTGTCTCAGGCTCTGCTTCTAGGGCCCCCCACCTAACAGGCATGTGAGGAAGTGGTCGTTGTGTTTAAAACCGACATCCGTGTACAAGTGCTAGGGACCGACAACTAAGAGTGGGCCCCGTCTAGGGCTGTCTGTCCCCACCCCAGCAGTCCGGCCTTCCGCTCATTTCCTTCCATCTTCAGGATGGACTATCACTGACCACGCCCCATTGTCCCACTGGGCTGAAGAGTTTTGCTGCTTCTGCTGACTTGGTGGGGACATGGCCAGAGTGAGCTGCAGTCCAAGCATTTGCTTGCAAAGGGCTTTTAAAGGCTGGCCCGGTCCTCCCTCTCTGCCCTCTGTGCCAGGAATGCTCCCCAGCCCCAGCGTGAAAGCTCTGGCAAGCTGGGCCTTGTTTGCCTTCCCCCCGGCGTTTTCTGAGGTTTCGCTTGGCAACCTCCCGCACCGACCTTGGACAGCGTAATGAAGTTGGGAGAGGCTCCACGCCAGCTCCCCATTAACGTGGGCTTTGAGAGTGCCTCCCGGGCTCCAAAGTCTTCTAGCCTGCTCAGGGCAGGAAGTAGAGAGGGTGAGCCAGGCAGGGAGAACATGATAGATTCAATGGTGCTGAGCGGTGTGACCTTAGACAAGTCACACCCCCTCTCTAGGGCTCAGGTCCCCCAGCCATAAAGGAGGCCTTTGGGCTGCATGATTCCTCTCAACTGCCTGCTGAGCTGTGCACTGGAAAACACTTAATGAGTGCTAAGTAGGTGCCAGGCACTCTGCTAGGTGCTGGGGACACAGCAATGAGCAAAACAGAGTCCCTCTCTCTCAGGCGGAATAGCCCTAGTGGGGAAAATAGAAAGAACGTGAGATTTAAAGTTAGGAGACCTGGATTCTCTGCAGAGCCTCAGTCTTCTCGTCTGTAAAGAGGGGTTGTTCTGAGGCATCACGGAAACAGTGGATGCCAGTGTCTTTGGTGGTAGCCACATCTAACATTTATTAATTACCTGCTGTGTGCCAGGGCATGGACTTAGATGATAAACCTCACAGTCTCCCCATGAGCAGGGAGACTGTCATGGTGGAGCCGGACTGAGTTCAAATCCAGCTCTGCTGTTTCCTCTGCTCTGTGACCTTAGACAAGATGCTGACCTCTCTGTGCCTCAGGTTCCTTACCCATAAGAGAAGGGTCATAACTATATCTAGATTCTAAGGTTGCTGGAAGGATGGAGTGGGTTAGGACAGCACCTGGCACATAGGGAGTGGTCAGTCCAGGGAAGGGGCTGAAGGAGGTGTAGAAGGAGCCTCCCTGTGGGCTGGCCCTGGTGCCTGGTGCTCCCTCACCTCCCAACGCCATCTGAACGAGGGAGGCTGAGCTGAGCTGCAGACCAAGGCCTGGGATTTACAGCTTGGAAATACCTCGTTCAGAGTATATACATGGGAGCATCCGTGAGCTTCCAGGCACATAAATCCAAGTGTGTGGCTGTGCGGGCTTGCTTGCACACATCCGACATGCATAGTAGTTGCTGGGAAGAACATACTGTGCGATTCCATTTATATGAGCTTCTGGAGCAGGCAAAACCAAACAGTGGTGAGAAAAATCAAAACAGTGGCTGCCTTTGGAGACATGGACCGGAAGGGGGCCCGAGGGAGCTTTCTGGGGGGAGGGAAATGTTTGTAGCTTAGTTAGGGTGATGGTTACACAGGTGTATCCATTATCAAAGACACTGCAACCAAACACTTAAAACTACTGCCTTTTATTTGTAAATTATACCTCAGTGAGGAAGATAATATTGAGGGGGAATTGATCAACAGATCTTGTTCATTGAGGGCTAACTAATCATGTGCCAGGCACTGTCCGAGGTACCTCCAGGCATCTGTCATTTAACCCTGGAAGCAACCCATGTCACATGCCTGTTTGTGCACGCATGTATGTGGTCCCGTGTGTGCCCATCTTGGGCTCTTTCCGTGCAGGCCATGAGTGGCTTACCGAGCACACACACACATATACTGACTCAGTTCTACACTTAGGGACCTGAGCAGGTTTGCGTGAAGGTGCACGTGTGTCTACAGAGGTGTCCAGGGGAACAGACATCTGCCCAGGCCTGTGTGACCGGCACAAGCACCGGTGAGCAGCGCTCCACTCTCTGTGCCGTGGTTAGATGCTAATTGCATGCGAGGGCCGCAGTCTGTGGAGACAAATCAAGCCCTGTTATCAGACAGTAATGGCAGGGGATTGGCAGCCAGCTGTCTGTGCCAAGGAGGAGTGGGGACTTGTTGGCACCAGGCAGTGAGCTTCTCGAGAGGGCGTCCAGGCTGAGGGTGACTAATTTGCAGACATGGCCCCGGCAGCCAAGCGCAGCAGGGGAACGACGGGCCTCCCCGAGGATCCGTGAGCTGCTGCCGGCTGCGGGCTTTGTCCTGGGAGGAGCTGACGATTTCAGGGGCTAAACAGAGCCTGCCTGCCCATGCCACCCCTGCCTCTGTCTTCTCTGCTGCCTTGTGAGCTGGGGAGGATGTGGAGGCTCAGAGAGGGTGAGCAACTTATCTAGGGTCAAACAGCCCATAGGCCATCCACCCAGAGACTGAGCTGGGGTTTCCACACTTGCAGGCATTGTGTTTCTCCCAGCGCCATCAGGCACCCGCATGCAGCGTTCATGATTTCTCGCCATTTCCTTTCACTAAAGGTACCATTATTTTCTTAGTATTCTTCCTCATACAGATCACTTTTTAAATTTAAATGTGTTTATTTTAAAAGGAACCTGCCATGAATAGAAAACCAGTATCTGATACCCATAAATTGAAGTGGGGTGACCAACCCTTTCTGTCCCCTTTTGCCTGGGACGGAGGTAGTTTCCCAGACATGAAACATTTCAGTTTTAAAGTTGGGATGGTCCCCACAAACCAGTTTGAATTGATCACCCTAAATGGAAGACAAGTTTAAAAAGGAATACCATAAACATGAACTAGATCATTAAACTCTACCCGGCCACCGTGACCTGCCCCAGGCTGAGCTTGGCGCCTGTGCTTTGTGCCAGAAAGAGAGCTTGGTCAGGTCTGGGGAGCACCCCTTGGACTTCAGTCCCCGCCCGGCCCCAGGACTCACTCTGATTGGCTTAACTTGGTGAGTGCCCACACTGAGCCAATCACCGTTGCCAGGGGAACGCATAGTTCTGATTGGCCAGGCCTGGAGCCAGTTTCACCCGAACCACCTGGTTCCCCAAAAGGGTGAGAGGGTAAAGGAAGATCCTAGACATGCTCAAAATAGCAGATGACCCCCTCTGCCCTTCCAGGCCCAGGCTTCCAATTTGCCTCCTGCTCTCTGTGTCCCTTCCCTGCTCTGGGCCTCAGTCTCCCCATCTATAAAATGGGTGGTTGAGAGAGGTTAAGCTGAATGATCTCTAAGCATCTTCCAGGCTTTGCCCTGATGACATGTGTCTCCTTTGGGACAATTATTAATGGAGTTGGGGGGCGGTCCCTGCTTTTCTCCCTTTCACCTGCTCTGAGGTAGATAAAGGGACGTCACGTAGCAGACGAAAGGACCAGAAGCCATTCCCAGGTGTAAATCCCGGCACCAACTCTTTCCGGCTCTGTGATTTGGGGCAAGTCGCTCTGCTGCGCCGAGCCTCCTTCCCTCATCTCTAAGATGGGAAAAGAAGAGTAGTGTCTGTTTACAAAGGTAGCGATGAGCATTAAAACTAGCAAAAAGTCTGTGATGAAGGAGATAGGTCTGCACGGTGTATGTGAGTGTGAGAAACAGAAAGTCACACCAAACTGGCACAGACGATGAAGGCATTTATTGGATGGTGTAACTGAAGAGTCCCAGGGAGGTGTGATCCAGGGGTCGTGATGTCTTTGTCGTGTCTGTGACCCACTCTGCCATGCCCTTGTCCAGGAGTCCGTGTGGCCTGGGGCTGGCTTCCCTCGTGGGAGCCACATGGGCACTGTGAGGTCTCACATTTGCTACCAGGTCACCCAGAAGGAAACGCAACTCCCACCCTCCCAGCAAAAGTCTCAGAAGTCAATCCAATGGGCTAGTTTGTGTCTCCAGTCCCCACGCTGAGCAATCTCCGTGTCTCGAGGATGCAGTGTGTGTATACTGAGGACACAGCATGCTGATTGGGGCAGGGGTGGAGTCAGCGTTCTCAGGACCTTAGGGATCCCCAGCAGACCAGGGAGAGGCTGGGGAGGGAACGGGCGTGCTGGGAAGGATGCAGTCCGGAGGTTCAGATCCCCAGAGGTGGTCTCTGGTGATGACAATGACAAAGGAGCTCTCAAGGACAGCTCCTCTGGTCTTCACCCTCATTTTACACAAGGGGGAAACCGAGACTCAGGAAAAAGAGGTTGGTTCCGGGTGGGTGTCACTTAGGCGATGTGGGCTGAGATCAGCCTTTGGCTGGGTCGCTGTGAGACCCCACTGAAATAAAGTGATGCCTTGAGAAGGAAGGAAGGGAGGAGGAAGGGTGACAGTGCATTGCACGCCTATTACGTATGAGATTTTCCACACCATCTTGTCCTTCTGTCCTTGTAGTCACTGTGGGGAGCAGGCTCTGTTGTTGTTCTTACTTTACAGATTCAAAACGTGAGGCTGAGCAAGCGGGGGGCTCACCCAGGGTCCTACTCTGGGGGGGTGCGAAGCTCCCTCTGTTTGGATTCCAACCCGAAGGACCCTTGCATTTAGTATGTCCCCACCGTGTGCTCAGTGCTTCCCCGACTTGAGTCATCGGTGGGTCTGCCCCCATTTTGCAGACAGCCTGTCTGCCCTTAGGAGAGGGCCATGTACTCGGGAACTAGCAGAGACCTCTTCTTGGCTTCCAGAAATGTCTCCTTTTCAAGCTGTCTTTGCCTTCTGGGGCCCTTGTGATGTCTTTCTTGCTCTTTCTTTCTTCGTCTTGCTCCCCATGCCCCAGACATTTTCTGGCCTGGCAGCTTCCCAGTGGAAGCTGCTCAGTCTTACGGGTTCCCGGTACCCAGCTCACTTGGTACCCAGCATGAGCTAGTTTCTCTGCAGACACCCAGGTCTTTGCCTGCCTGGGCCCCAGGGCTCAGCCCTGCCCCCAGCCACCCCGCCCCCACCCCTCCCCAGCACTGGTTCTGTGCCAGTGTTTGGGCTGCGATGGTCCTGGCTAGGCTCGAAAAAGGAATTATTTCTGTCTCCTTGCATAGTTCTCAGCCCAATTCCCAAAATGGGAAGTGGCCTAGGAGGGCCTCCCAACCCCCAGCTCCAGGAGAGGAGGGAGGGAGGGAGAACTTGGCAGAGCTTGGAGAAAGAAGGGGGGCCCAACATTTGACTACACACACACACACACACACACACACCAACCCCTTGTCTAGCCCCGTGGTCTATAAAAATAGTTAGCCTTTGGGATGTTCTCAGGCTGCTGGGATAGGGCAGGGCTCGGTGAGGGTGAAGAGGAGGGGCAACATGTGTGGGCCCCCACCTCGTGTCTGAAAGAGGACTGGGGTTAGGGCAAGAGGGGACACAAACAGGAAAACTGCCTTAAATCCTGGCTGGGGGATGGGCGGCTAGCCTACCCAGAATGCTTTGTTCTTGCCTGTTGAGCCTGGTCCTCCTGCCTCCTCCTCCAGGAGACTTCCAATGATGGCCTAGGGTTGCTGCGTCAGGGTCCTGAGTGGAGTGTTCAGACCACCCGTCCCATTTCCCAGCATCCCTCACAGTGTCCCGTTAGAAATGCCCAGCCTGGATGTAATCATCATGACCAGCTGAGTCACTGGCCAGGGGGCTGGTTGGCTCTGAGTGACAGCGTCTGGCTGTGTGATTTGTCCTCCACACCACTGACGGGCAGGTGGGGTGTCAGAGTGACCAGCTACCTGCCTTCCTGACCCCGTGCCTAACCGGCTGGAGGATGACTGACTGGATGAACGGCTGTGTATGTCCTTCTGTCCACCCGGGTGTCTGGCTGAAGGGGCTGACCATCAGCCGCGTGTCTGTCTCTGTGTTGGACTGAACGCCAGCAGCGGGCTGGCTCCCTGTCTGGCTGTGTCGTCGGAGCTCTGACTGAATGGATGGCTGACAGTCTTTCTGCCTGTGTGTCTGTCTGACTGGTTATCATAACTAAGTCCAGCAGGTCCCTGAATAACATCCTTCTGTTATAACCTTGCTGAGAAAAGAAATCAGTTCCCAGCCAGGGCCACTGTCTGTGGGGTCTGCACAGTCCCCCCATGTCTGTGTGGGTTTTCTCCAGGGACTCCAGTTTCCTCCCACACCCCACAGATGTGCACCGAGGTGACCTGGTGCGTCCACACTGTCCCAGTCTGCATGAGCGTGTGAGTGTACCCTGGGATGGAAGGGCATCCTGTCCAGGGTGGGCCTTGCCTTGCACCCTGAGCTGCCAGGATTGGCTCCCGCCGTCCTCAGCCCCGAACTGGAGTAAGTGGGTTGGAAAAGAATTCTCTTACTTGGTTTTGTTCATCTTTCTTAAATGTACGTATATAGTTCACATTTATTTCAGTGTTTAAAATTAGGAGTATTGGAGGTCTTTATTTAGAAGTTTGGTGATGTTTTGGTGACCAGAAATATGCCATAGAAACTTACTCTTGTTTCTACCAATCAGCCTGTGGGAAAATTGGTTTAATTTCGCTTAAAGTTTAAGTTTCCAAGTGCCGACGTTAAGTGAGGACTTGTAATGAGATGTGTAACAATTGCCCTCGGTCCCTTTCCTTCTCTGAATGCCTTTCAGAGTGTCTGGCTGAGGGGCCGTTTGTCGGTCCACCCCGGGTGCCCAACCCAGGGCGGAGTGACTGGTGGATGATCCACCTGTCTCCGTGTCTGTCCGTCTGGCTGACAGTCTGTTTGGCTGTCTGTGATGAGATGAATGACGAGAGTCTATCTCCCCTTCCCCTGGTTTGATTGCCTGGCTAGCTGTCTCCATGTCTGACTGACTGACAAGATGCCTGGCAGACAGCCTGTTGTCTATCTGTCTGTCTCCTGGATGCCGGTTGTATCTGACCAATCGATGATGATGAGAGATCTGTCTGTCCATCTCCTTGTCTGACAGACCGACTGACCTTCTGTCTGACCATGCGCCTGATCAAATGGATGAGTGACTGACAGACCGTCTGCCTCTCTCTGCGTCCGACTGACAACAGGGCTGACGGGCGGACCGTCCGTTCTTCCCACTTCCACGTCCCACTGACCAGCTCCCTGGATGTTTGACTCCTGACCCCCAGCGAGGACGGGCGTAACTCACAGGCTGTCCGAGGTGACCGTGGGCTGGAATGACGCACATGCGGGACCCCCCACCGGCCTCAGCCAGCGCATTTCCCTCCTGCCAGAGGCACTACCGACGTCCTGCCCTTCCAGCGGAGGGAGGGGAACTGGGTGGAAAGCAGCCTCTGCTCAGCCTCCTTGATTTCTAATGTCTGCGCTTTGTGGGGGTGAGGAAGGCACGATGGATGTGTGTTCCCCACCCCGCCCCGCCCCCATCTGCAGGGAGCCCCCAGGGGGCTTAAGGAAGAAACGTTGTTCCTCAAGGGGGACCCCTGGCGTTCTCCAAACATGACAGGCCCTGCTGGGGCCCTGCCAACCTTGGAAGCACCTTGGGGGACCCTTTTCAAAGCTGCACACCCTTCTGGTTCAGACGCTGGGCCCAGAACCAGGGAGCCGGCCAGCTGCGGGCCACCCAGACATGGGAGGACAGGCGTCCTTTGTCAGCGTGCCTCCTGCACCTGCCAGGAGAGCCCCCAGCCCAGCCTGGGGAGAGTGAGTAATGCTCTGCGGGCAGGGAGAGGACACAGTCCTTTCTGGCTCTTCTTCCCATTAATAGGATTCTGCCCAGCTCCTGGGTGGGCTGCTGGCTGACCTCCCTTCCTTAAAGACAGAATTCGGGTGCATTTCTTTCAGGACAGACATGTGCACGAACATGGGAGAAGGAGCTGGAGAGGAGACACAGGAGGAGTCTGGAAGCCTTCTATTTGGACAGGGCCTCCCAAGAATTTAGCTCTCTCTAAATCATGCCTTCCTGGCCTCTCTTAGGGCTCCTCAGGTGGCCCGGGGACATGGCAGACTGGGCAGTTATTGCACAGGTGGAGAGAATGACTGGCCCTGCCTTGCTGGGGGAGGCAGACAGAGGGCATTCTGAGAGTTCCTCGGATACCAGGACAGCCAACAACGGCATTTAGAGATGGCTGTGCATCTGAGGCCAATGTAAAGCTCAGTGTGTGACCAGGGCACGGTTCACCAAGGTTATGGTTGACTCCATGGCCAGGATCAGGGCTCAACCAATAAATAGGGGCAGGACTCAGGGTTTGGTGAGAGCCAGGGCTTATCTTGACAAGGATCGGGTCTTGGTCTGAGTCCAAGGTCACTGTCTAACCCTGGTCATGGCTCTGGTTAGGACCAGGTCTGGGGCCAGGACCAGAGCTCAGATGGTGACCAAGGTCAGGGCTTAGACTAGGAAAAAAGTCATGAAGGAATCTGTGGTCAGAGTCAGGACTTGGTGTGACCAGGATTAGGACTTAGTTCGTGACATAGTCAGGGCTCATTCAGGGGCTGGAGCGAGATTCAGTCTGGATCCTTGGGCTGTAAGAATCATCTCGGGCCCTTACCCCTGCAGGGCAGCAGGCAGAGGGACCGTGTGCTGCTGGCGGTTCATGCCCATCCTTATTGCTCTTCTACCTGGGCTCTGAGGGCAAAGCCAAGGTGCCAGTGAGCCCATGGGACAGGTGACGTGCAGAGGACTGTTCTCCAGTCTTTGACATTCTGCTGAAAGTGGGACCAGAGGGCCATCCTCATGTCTGGGGCACAGTGCGGAGGCAGAGGACTGCCCCCGATGAGCAGGGAGGAGGAGGAAAATAAACTCATAGAGGAAGTGGTTACAAGTGTGGGGTTGGAGCAGACTGCCTGGGCTTCGATTCTGGTTCTGCCGCTCCCAAGCAGTGTGACCTTGGGCAAGGGACCCATTCTCTCTGTGCCTTAGCTTTCTCATCTGTAGTATGGGAATAAAAATGGTGTTTACTTGTAGGGTTGTCGTAAGGATTCTATAAGCTAAAGTGTGGAAAGTGTTTCTAGAGTGCCTGGTTGGTTGAAAGTTCTTAATCCACTTTAGCTGACCATTCTTTGTAGCTCCAGAGCAACACCAGGGCCACACTCTGTGAACAGCCCGGGGGGAGGTCATGTCGGGGGAGGGGAGCTCGAGCCCAGGCCCCCAGCCCCCACCCATCTCCCCAAATGTGTTGGCCCCCCCTCTGTTGGGTCCTAATGCCTCCGTAACTCCCTGGACGCCATCGCTGCAGCACTAGTGATGCCTGTGGTCACTTCTCTAATTGCTCTGCCCCCCAACTAGAATGTCCACCCTCCGAGGGCGAGTTTTTTTATCTGTCTTCCTCACCACTGTGTCTCCAGCACAGTTCCTGCACATAGTAGGTGCTCAAGAAACGGCTACTGAACACATGATCATAATGAAAGCAACAGTTTACGGGGGGCCAGGCACTAGCTTTCTCTTTCTTCTAATTTTTTTTTTATTCTGACTTTTAAAAACTGATGATGTATTATGCTAAGTGAAATAAGCCAGGCGATGAAAGACAAATACCATATGATCTCACCTATAAGTGGAACCTAATCAACAAAACAAACAAGCGAGCAAAATAGAACCAGAGACATGGAAATAAAGGACAGACTGACCGTGACCAGAGGGGTGCAGGGAGGGGGTAACGGCAGAAAGAAGGGGAAGGGCCAAGTCAAGGAACTTGTATAAAGGACCCATGGACAAAGACAATGGGGGGAAGGATTGAATATGGGAGTTGGGGGGCAGGTAGGGCAGGGGAGAGTCATGGGGGAAAATGGGGACAACTGTCATTGAAGAACCATAAAAAAATGAATCCATGCACGCAGTAAGGGCTGCTGTAAGCAACACAGAAAGGTATACAATGGAACGATCGAAACGCACCCCATTTCCAGGCTCAGGGAAAAAAACAAACATTGCCTCAGACGTCCTTATAAAATCTTCACGTGTTTGTGTATTCGCATTCACACCCACCAGATCCACGGAAATAGGGAGTTTCGCCTGTTGTTTCCCACTGCTGTATTTCCACCACTTAGAACAGCACCTGGCAAGTGGCAGGTTTTCAATAAGGGTAAG
Organism: Micronycteris hirsuta; assembly: GCA_004026765.1. NCBI lineage: Eukaryota > Metazoa > Chordata > Mammalia > Chiroptera > Phyllostomidae > Micronycteris > Micronycteris hirsuta. Next base: position 110,150 of record PVJI01001122.1, on the reverse strand, counting down.
TTGAAAGTTCAAATTTTTTTTTTCTAATTCCAGTGGGATTATGTCATACATACTGTTCTGTACCTTGCTTTTTAACTATTAATAAACTAATAAATCTTAGAGATCTTTTCACATCAGCAAAAAGAACATTTACTTCATTTGTTTTAATGGCTACATAATCGTCCATGCCATGGGCGTACCCTAATTTATTTAAGTAGGCCCTGTGTGGAGGTAGTTTCTGGTTTTCCTTTTTTCTCACTCATAATGACAATGCCTTACCTAAGCTTCACACCTCAACTCTGCAGGCAGTTATCTCTGATTTTGGCTGAAAAGACTGCACCTCAGAGAGGTCAAGGCACTTGCCCAGGGTCACACAGCAGACCTGCAAAGCCACTCCACCAGCCAAACATTTTCTCTGCTGCCCACCAGTGCCCCTCACTGTGTCTTCCCGTCCCCAGCCTCAGAGGAGACTGCCCTGCCATATTCCCATCACCTGCACAAGGTGTCCCTGGCCTTTGGCAGCGCCCCCTGGGAGCCTGAGCTGGACTTGGGAGTGTAGGAGTTCCCAGACGAGGCAGGATCCCTTCCTCCAGAGCCGAGGTTAAGGCAGTGCTTCTCAGTGGGGGGCGATTTTGATCCCCAGGGGATACTTGGCAATGCCTGGGACATTTTTGGTTGTCACACCCATGGGGATGGGTGCTACTGGCATCTAGTAGGTAGAAGCTAGGGGTGCTTCTGAACGTCCTATGGGGCATAGGACAGTCCCCCACGACAAAGAAGTATCCAGTCCCAAAAGGCAACCGCTCTGTGGTGAAGGAAGCTCGTGTTAAGAGCACAGACTTGGACACCAGACTTCCTGGGCCACACTCGGCCTGCCACTTACTGGCTGAGCGATGTTAGGCAGTCTGCTTAACCTCTCTGTGCTTCTGTTTTCTTATCTGCATAAGGGGTAAGAGTAGTTTCTCTCTTCCAGGTCTGTATCTATTACATTTGTAAGCGCTCTGGCAGGTCCCTGACCTAGGGAGGCCCTCGGTGGAATCATTCCCTGAGAATCCAGGAAGAAGTGTGCTCTGCCGAGACCCCGGGAGGGACAGACAGGCCACTCCCTGATCCCACAGCGTGGCCTCGCCCCAGCAGTGTGGCCGCAGTCATCCAATAGAAATGGAACCTTCTGGATGCTGCTGACCTCTGATTGGTCAGAAGATAGTTACAGCTTGCGGGGGCTGCAAAAGCAGCTCCCTGGAGATCCTCAGACTCAGGGATTTTCTGGAAGTGGAGTGTTAAAGGGTCTTAGAGACCAACAGCTCCATGCTTTCCGTGTTACAGTGGGGAAACTGAGGCCCAGAGAGGGGGCAGGACTCACTCACCCCAGCAAGGCCAGCCCGGGACATGCGCGGGCCTCTGCGCAGCTCCACCCGAAGGCCCTTCTCAGGCACAGAGCAGCACCTGGGCCGCACTCGCTCGCCCTCCTTGCTGAGAATCTCTGGAATCAGCCTGCCAGGGAAGCAATGTCATGGAAGTGTTTACAAGCATCACTTTGACATCAGACTGACCCTGGTTCGAATCCCAGTTCCTCCAGTTACCTGTCATGACCTTGGGCAGTGGGTGGGGGGAGTGAATCGAACGACCTGCTATGAGGTGAAGGTCCATACAGTGGTCTCCATGGCTGAGTCTCCTCAGGAGCCCTCCAGGCCAAGGCAAGGCTGAAGTCTGGAGCCCAGGTGAGCCCCCGGATGCCATACGAGGCAGGGCAGTCTTCTGGGTCAGGCCAGACAAGCCAGCCCTCTGTGCCGACTCGGGCAGCCAGTGGCCAGCTAGTGTGAGAAGCCCAGGCAGCCCCCAAGTCCTAACCTGCTGGGCTGAGCCGGGGCTGCCTACCAGCCGCAGGGGACGACTTTTGGGGCTCAGCTCCAGGAACCGTGACATCACGGCACTTCCCTCTTGGGCCTCACAGAACCCTGGTGGAGCCTCTGCTCCTGCCATCTGTCCTCAGCCTTTGCAGGGGCTGTTACAGGGAAGAGAGCCAGGCTCAGAGAGGTGACTTCCCAGTGGGGGGACACCAGCTGAGCCCTGTGCTAACTCTGGGGACCCATCATGACCCAGACAAAGTCCCAGCCCTATGGAACTGACCCTCTGGGGGAAAGACAAGCAGACAAACACGTAAGAGAATTTCAGGAAGGGACACGAGCAGTGGAGAGAAAGAGAGAAGAGGAGCTGAGTGACAAGTGGAGAGAGTGTAAACTTACGTGATAATAAGCGGACTAGACACTTTGCTGGTCTTGCCACCGAGTGGCAGGTGCTATTTGAAGCGATTTGCCTGAATTACCCGGTGAGGGGGTCGGTGACGACAGATCACGCTCCCCTCACACACATGCTTCTTGGTCCTTGAATTCAAACCAGAATAATAAGGAGCCGTGTGGATAGCTGCCCAAGGGCTCCCCAGATGTGAAGGCAGCAAGTGCCGAGGTCCTGGGGTGAGAATGGGGTAGATTCCAGGGACAGTAGGGAGGCCAGTGTGTTGGCGTGCAGTGAACGGAGGGGAAACTCTGTCAGCAAAGGTTGGGGGAGTACAGATCAGAGTGACTGACCGTCCAGGGTGACGGGGTAGAGCCCAGATAGTAACAGGTCTCAGGACTCACAACCCAGGGCTGTCTCGGGGGCCACGCCCTCCTCCCCCGTAACCCAGGCTCTCTGCCCCGCCCCCAGGAAAGGACCTCTCCTACGGGTCCGTGGGCACCCTGCCTCGAGGCTGGGAACGGGGGACAAGACCACCCCTTTCCTTCCCTGCTCTGGTCCAACACCAGCCCATGTTGAAGCCCATCTCTACCGCTTCCTGATTGCCTGACCTTGGACCAAGCACTTGACCTCTCTGCACTTCAGTGTCCTCGTGTGCCAAGTGGAGGCAGATGCCCAATCACAGAACGCCCCCCAGGAGGCTGTTGTGAGGATGAAAATAGGCTAAGGTATAGCAGGTACTTAGAATAACACCTAGTAAGTGCCTAATAGATTTTGGCTTATATTTTTGTTGATTATTCTTATTTTGCTTTATTTTTACTCCCGGCCTATGATGTTTGCAGTTGGCAGGGGTGGAGATGCGTATAACCAGAATAACTTGGAAGCAGGGATCATTCTGTCTGGGGGGAACTGGAGCGAGGAGAGGGTTCAGGGCACTGACTGCAGGATCCTCAGCCCACCCACCAGATGGCAAGTCTGGTCCAGCCGTCCCCCCGGTGGGGACAGGTTTCATCTGACATTGTGGGCCCAGCACTGAGAGGCGCGAGCAAATGAACCGTCAGTGAGTGAACTTGTTGGGCACCTACTATGTGCCAGGCGCTGTGCTAGGCAACAAGGGAGTGGGAGGATGGGGAATCAGAGTCATTGCCATCACTCCCCCCACACACACTCCCACGGCCTCGCCCACCCACAGGCCTGCAGCTCTGCGCTGACAGCGGGCGTTGTCATGGGCGCCCAACCCGTGCACGAGCTCGGACGGCCGCACCGTGTTTAACCCTCTGCTGTCACCGTCTTGAAATTCGTGATAACGTCTAGACAAGGGTTACGAGTCCAGTCCTGGCTAACCCCCACTCTTGGCTGAGCCAGCCATAATGGATGCTTTCTTTCACTGGAATTTGGAGGCATTATTTGTTCTGTCTAGTCTAATCAAGGGCCTTGTGAGTTTTCTCAGAGGGTCAAGGAAAGCATTCACCCTTTAGAGGAATGGGAATCGCCCAAGAAGTAGGGAGAGAGAGAGCCTGAGGTGCATGGAGCAGGGGAGGGGGGAGGTGGAGCATGCATAACCAGGGGCTTTGTCCCCCGCGATTTTCAGATAAATCACGCCTCTGACTCCCAGGACACCAGAACCTTCTAGGAATGCAGGGGATTAGTGCTGCTTAACCCCACTCTGTGCCGGTTCACTTCATTGTTACTGTCATTACTATGAGTCCGTTTTGCACAGGTTGAAACTGAGACCCCAGAAGGCAATGCTAATTACTGAAGACCCCATGGTTAGTGGGAGGAGGGGGCGGACCCAGAGAAAGGGGAGAAGGAGGCCGAGTGGGAGAAGAGGGGCAGCAGAAAGCAGGACCACGCTTTGAATTCCGTGGGCTCCCGGCTCTTTGGCTTCTCTCCATAAGAAACATTAAACCCTCAATTCTGGCTGCGTGAAAGAAAGACAAATGTGTTCATGTTACAGGTACATGTGAAAACATTTTCTCAATCTAAAAGTTCATTCTTTATCCTTCTAATTATAAAAGAAATTAAAACACTTGGGAGGGGCTCTGGCCAGGTGGCTCAGCTGGTTGGAGCATCGTCCTATATACCAAGAGGTTGAAGGTTCGATCCCCAGTCGGGGCACACGCAGAAGGCAGCTGATCTATGTCTCCCCCCCCCTTTATTCCCCTTCTTCTCTCACTCTCTCCCCTCTGTCTCTCTATTCCTCTTCATCTCTCTCTAAAATCAAGGAACATGTCCTCGGGTGAGGATTTAAAAAAACATGGGGGAGGGGACCCTAGAAGCCTTGTGAGCTGTAGGTCTGTGCCTTTCATGCCTCCCGGACAAGTCTGCCTGACAGGAGAGGCAGAGAAGGAAGATGAAGAGAGGGCGGAAAAGGAGGTAGAGGAAGAACAGAAGGGGCTACATCCCGTAGCAAAGACAGCTCGGCTGCCATGACGAGCAGAGGGCCCTCTGCCCTCAGCCCCTGTGTGTGCTCTGTGGGGCTGCTGTGCCCCGAGGGAGCAGGTGTGCCCCAGGCCCCGCGTGGGGACTGCTGACACTGAGAGGGTAGGCCACGGCCCTGCCCCTCACGCCTCCTGCCCCAGGTGCCGCTGCCCCACTTCACAGAGCGGACCTGTCTCTTCTGATTTATGCCGTCACCTTGGCGGGCCACACCTGGCAGGCAGCCAGCCAGCCAGCCAGCGACAGTCACCTTTTGCTGCCATTAAGGCAGTTATTTACTCCCAGTAAAATGACCTTAATTTCCAAGGCATTATGACTAATACCAGATGATTATGGCCATTAATATTTATGGCTGACATTCCCAGGAGGGGGCCTGGGTGCTAATTGGCACTCACTTCTCCGTGTGCCTCTTTTCTCAATGAGATTTTCGATTTCCGCTGCTGTTCCGGGTTTCAGCCTCTTCATTTCAAAGGGAAATGGTGCGTGGGGCACTTCCTTATCTCGGGCTGATTCTCCCACTTCCTTCCCTTCTTTCCTTCTGATTCTGTAAGCAGCCTAGACACAGGCCCCGGGTGCGTGAGGGACTCCGGGGCGTTGGTGAAGGGCTGGGGTCACAGCTGAGGGGGGAGATCGCTGTGCTGAGCTTCAAAGCCAGTCTGTGCTTTTTTGCCCAGAGGAAGTGAAGGGGAGGGAGGCAGTGGGGAATGCGAACGTTTGCCCAGAAACAGAGCCCCGTCACAGACACCCACGCCTTCCTCTCTCTCTAATCAAAGGTTTTCTGGTCTTTTTACATAAGATGGAATCTAAACCAGCCCCTCCCAACGCCCCGTCTCTGGGTTGGTTGAACACGTGGGGGTGTTTGGAGGCATCTGCGTTGGGGGCCCTGCTTGGCAAAGACGCCTCCCACCCCTCCCCCTGCTGGCTCTCCAGGGGTGGGGCCCCCCCGGAGCTGGAGTTGTCTGAGCTGAGGAGAGAGAGGTCCTGTCATCCCTAGGTTTCAGGTGGAGGATGTGTCAAACACGGCAGCGTGTTCCCATGGCCACCGAGGGAGACCATCCTCCCCTGGGGGTGGGGGGTCCCCACGTGGCCTCGCCCACTCACATGTGCCCCACCAGCTGGGGCCGGGTGGCCATCTCAAAACGCCACCTGGCGCCACTCAGGCCCCTGCGAGAGTGAGGTGCCAGGAGGGCGGCAGGTGCAATGGAGCGCTTGTGTCTTAACTCCAGGGAGCGGCTGCCACGCAGGAAAAAAATGGGCAGAGTGCGGCCAAACCTTCTGGTTGTCTAAGAGAAGTGGGAGATCTGGATCACAGGCACCCGTCCCAATTGTTTTCATGGTTAGCAGAGAAGGCAAATAATACATTTTGAAAGAACTGGCTATTTTGGTTGGCCAGTTGGTGGCCATTAGGCAAGCTGAGCAGGGCACGTCACTGATGAAATAACAGCGGCCCTGTCAGCGCCCTTTTGGGGTCCTGAGGTGAATGAATCCAGGAAGACAGCTTTGTGAGGGGACGGGAGGTGGGACGTGCCCAAGTTCTCCAAACAGACTGGATTTAGGAGCTAGAAACTGTAATCAGTGGAACACGTGTCTCCGAACGACCATGCGGATCTGCCCGTTGGTGTGGATGCAAGGTCAGGGCAGGGTCACAGTGACTCTGACCCGCATCTGCCCCCCTCCACCCCGCGAAGGAGCGGCCTTGGGCTATGGTCTTGCCTTCTCTGCGCCTTTGTCTCCCCGTCTGTATGATGATGGAGTTGAACTGTCTTCTGGGATCTTTTTGGTGCCGACCGACTGCCCCTCCTGTGCATCTCCCAGAATGTGGCATGCACTCCGTGTGACACCCAGGAATTTACAGAGTTGGGGTTTCACTGTCAAGAGCGGGTCTCCTCCACTTCATCCGTCTGTTCTTTAACCGCGGCATGTTGAACAACTGCTGTAACAGGCACTGCGCTGGGAATGAGGGTGAAGCACTAAGACAGGCGAGGTCGCTGCCCACGTGGGCTCACGTCCCACAGGAAAGGTGGTGGAGGCCGTCTGCATGTCTGCTCCTTCTCACGGCTGGAGGCTGGGCTTGACTCATCACCTGGATTGGTCTGGCCAGGGTCCATCTGACTGCACTCAGCCGAGCTATTACAGCTTTCAGGAAACCTTCCCTCACTAATTCCCTGTGCCCTTCTGCTGGCTGTCCCCATGACTCAGGATTTGGTTCTGATTGGTCTGAGGCAGAGTGGCTCGACCTTGGCACTGTTGACATCTGGATCAATCTGTGTCACGGTGGCTGTCCTGTACACAGTGGGATGTTTAGCAGCATACTTGGCCTCGACCTACTCGATGCCAATAGTACCATCTCTCTCACACACACACACACACACACACACACACACACACAATTATTACAACCGAAAATGTCTCCGATGGTTCCCTGGGGGGAAAACATACCCCTGGGTAAGAACTGCTGCCTTGAGACCATCGTGGTTGACCCATTTCTTTTGCTGGTGATGGTTTAGGTATGAACACGTGATGCCAGTCATCAAATATGCCAGGGGATTTCTGGGATGGTTTTCCTCTATTTAAAAATGATAGCGGGACAAGAGGATCTTTTTTTGTACTCTTGGATGTGGTCATGTCTTCATGTGATGGCTAGAGCAATGGCAGTCATCTTGGGTTCATAAGGTGAGCCAGCCTGGGGATGGCGTCAGTCCTCTGTGGATGGTAGAGCAGGTGATAGAGAACTTGGATTCTTGATGATACTGTTGAGTCCCTCCATGGCGGAGTAACCTTATCTCAGGACTTTTTGTCATGTGAGGTAATAAATCCCATTTGTTTGAGCCACTTCTACTCAGCATCTTCTACTTCCTTAACCAAGAGCACTCCTCACTGATGGATCATACTTCAGACTTTCTCTCTCCTATCAACTTCCCCAGAGAGCCTTCCCCTCATCCTGAGCAGAAATTAGGTCCACTTTATTATTCTGAACTTTTCTTGGGTGGCCTTCATCCCAATTTACATTGCTATTTTGTGCATCTACTGAGGCCCGTCTTTCTGCACCAGACTGTGAGCTCCAAGAGGACGCAGAGCTTGTTTTAGCTTTTCTTCCACTGTACTCAGTGATTAACACAGTTCCTGACACATAGTAGGCCCTCAATACATATTTGTAGAATTAACTATGTAAATGGGGAAACGAATGGATGCATGGATGGATGGATGGATGAACAGAAGAATGGGTGGGTGGAAGGATGGGTGGGTGGACATGTGAAAGGGTATGTGTTAACAGCTCTGCCTGTACACTTGGGTGGGAAAATTTGTCTCCGGCCTGCAAACTCCAAAGCTGAACCCGAAGTCTCAGAAGTAAAGTGAGGGCCCCTAAAAAGCATCCCATTTAACACGGAGGAAAGAAAGCCTATGAAATTGCATCATGCAAATGCTTCACAAAGCAGCAACCTTGCCTTCTTTCTTGAATCCCAACGTCAGGGTTATTTGAGAAGTGGTTGAAGAATGCACAATGCGTGAGCAGCATGCCACGTTCTTGAAAGATGGCATTGAGGAAAATAGTAGAGATATAGCCCAGGATCCCTGGGCAGGTGGGGCCCTGAGAAAAGACATTTGGCTTTGTTCAAGTGAAATGTGGAGAATCATTATATCACAGGCAGATGGGGGTGCTCTGGCTGAAGCCCCCACCAAGATAGTGAAGGGGGCTGAGCTGGGATTTCATAGTACAGATGGGGAAATCAAGGCCCCCAGACACCAAGGAGTTTGACTGGCAAGTGGGCCAGATCCCAGTCTGGACAAGTCCCGTGTATCATAATGTAACAGAGTACCAGGCATTGGCTCTGTGACATTGGGGAAGTCATTTCCCCTCTCTGAGCCTCCTGTTCTTTGCTTGAATAACAGGAGAGTGTTGATACTCCCAAGCAGAGCACCTGGACCTCAAGTGAGACCCGTCATCACACTGGGTTCTTTTTCTCATCTCTGGTTGGGCTATCTGGGAGGACTGCCAGGAAGCGGTGTCCTACAGATTCTCAACTCTCTAGGAACAAGCCCTCAGGTAAATCCTTGGGGCTCAAGGTCGAGATCCTATCTTGAAATCCTTCCTGAGTCATCATAAAGACAGCGTGGGACTGCCCATGCCGGGGACATTTTCTCATCTGTGCGTTCCCCCTTCTAAAATTTTGTCGTCATGGAAATGCTTCTTTTAGTGTTTTATAAAAAAATGGTTCGGCTGGGATGTAATTTACATAGCATAAAAATCACCCATTTAAAATGTATAATTCAATAGTGCTTTGTCTATTCACAGAGCTGTGCGGCCGTCACCACAAGCTCGGTTTAGGACATTTTTATCGCCCCAGAAAGCAGCCCCGTACTTATCAGCAGTCACTCTCCTCAGCCACTTGCCCTCCGTCCCTGGAAACCACTGATCCACTTCCTGTCTCTATAGATTTGCCTTTTCTGGGAGCTTCATAGAAATGGAATCATATATAGTATGCGGCCTTTTGTGGCTGGCTTCTTTCACTTAGCCAAATGTCTTCCTGATTCACCCACCTTGTAGCACGGACCAGTACAGCGTTCCTTTTTATGGATGAATGTGATTCCCTTGTCTGGGTAGACCCCGTGTTGGGGAGCCTTCATCAGTTGGCGGACATTGGGGTTGTCTCTGCTTTTTGACTGTTCGGAAGACTGCTGCCGTGAACACTCATAGACAAGTTTGTGTGTGGATGTAGTTTTCAGCTCTCGTGGACATACTCCTAGGAGTGGGGTTGGTGGGCTGCGTGGCGACTTGGTTTAGCCTTTGGAGGAGCTGCTGCCTTGGTCTCCCCCCAACCCTGCAGACTGTGCAGTAAGTATAATTCAGGCCAGAGCTGTCCTTGTGATCAAGGCTTTGACCTCACAGCTGGGCGTTTCCAAGTCTCTTCCTCTGCCTGAAAATTGTATGGGGCGCCCAGCCCCCAGTTCTTGGGGATTCAGATCCTGTCTCTTCCGCTTCCAGGCTGGATGATCTCAGGCGGATGACTAAACCTCTCTGAACCTCCCTCTCCACACCTGAAAAACGAGGACAAACGCTATTCCTGACTTGTAAGACAATCCTGAACGTCAAAATGAGGGACTGTGTGTGAGAATTCTTTGTAAAAACCTGAAAACAGCAGTAGAGATGTTATTTATTCATCCAAAGTATATTTATCAAAGGCCTCTTATTTGCCAGCTACTGCTTTATATGATGGGGACAGGGCTGTAACCAAGGCAGACAAAATAGTTTCCCTCTGAGATTTCACATTCTGCTATTTCAGTCAGAGGTTGTGGCCAACTGCTCTATAATCTAAAGCAAACCAGGCTTCCTTTTCAGGCCTCAGTTTTACCACCTGTAAAATGGGTGGGCTGGATCCATCCAGATGCAGAAGAATCCCTATTTCTCTTCCCAGACCATCCGTAAAATGGGCACAAATGTACCATACGGTAAAGACTTCCAGATTTCAGGCAGTGTCTTCAGGGGACATCAAAGCTGGGCTCTTCCTGGCCACTCAGAATGGTCAAAGATGGTCCGTCCAGGACAAGCACGTGGACTGCGAGGACCTACCTTCCCCTCACCTCGTTGGCTCCGGCACGTAGTGACACCAGCATCCCCGTGAAGCCTCTGGCCTAACTGGCATGATTCCACCTGCTGCTACCTTCCCATCATGAGCCCAGCCTGGTGGTCCAGACCTGGCTGCCGGGTCACAGCTGAGAAAAGGGCCCCCTGGGAGTGTGTGTTCCTCCAGAAGAACAAAGATGTAGGCAGCAGCCTAAAATAGACATGGAAAAACACCGCTTTTTGTTTTCTCTCTGGAAGGGTGGCTGAGTGATCCACAGCAGGGGACCCAGAACATCTGTATCGAAAATGCTGTTATTATGAGACGCCCAGAGGAGGGAGCTGGGCGCTGAGGGTGCGGGTGCAAGACACCACCCCTCTCACCCTTGGATGCACTCCAGGATGGCGTCTGGCCCTGAGCCGGGCTTGATCCCTAGGGTGATTGTCACTCTCCTGCCCCGTATCACTGCTCACTCTGATGGAGCCCCTTTTCTTGCTCTAGAATCACCTGTGCTCCCCATGACCCTCAGGAAAAGCTGAAGTGACTGAGCAAGGCATTCAAGGCCCTCTCGGTTCTGTCCCCAGATGACTTTGCTAGTCTCTTCCCACTCCAGGCTACTTATTGGCACTCCTAGAACTTGCCCTGCATGTTCTTGCCTCTGGGCCTTTGCTTACCCAGTGCCTTCGCCTAGAATGCCTGGAACAGTCCAGAAACTCAATTCAAATGGATGAAAACAAAAAGGCGGCTGTGCCCACCCCCTTCAGCCCAAACCACAAACCCTTAGAGACCGCGGGTCGGAGACCCACGCTGCAAGCTCAGAGACTCCCAAGGCTATGTGTGGGCACGCACCTGAGCGAAGAGGACCCTGGCAGGCCGAATGCTCACGGCTTGTCTGGTGGGCGGGCTGCTACGCTACTCAGCCCCGCCAGCGGCTGTGGCCCATGCAGGGATGTGCACCTTGACCTTCCAGTGTTTCAAGAGAGGTTGAAAATTGGGATTTTCAAAGGAAGCCTCCCGAATTTTAAAAATGTCAGCAACTCATTCACTCTTCTTGAACCACTCTTTAGACCAAACAAATCCTGTCTGTCTGTGGTCCAGGTTCAATGTGCCAGCCACACGTTTTCAGTTTCCCTCTTCTTGTCCCGATTAGGAGGACTGAGTCACGATCTGATGTGTACTCTATATCTGTGTTTGGCCTTATCGCCAAGGCTGGGTTAGGTGCCTTCTCCCAGGGTGGTCTTGATATTATCTCTGAGGCAATGAGGTGTGTGCAGAGACCCAAAGGGAGGCAGGGAGTCCAGCTGTGGCTGTTTGGGGGAAAAACTTTCTCCAAGCAGATGGAAGGACAAATACAAAAGCCCCGGGGCAGGAAAGTGCCTGGTATATTCAAAAGCAGCAGCGAGGCTAGTGGGCCAGAGTGGAGTAAGAGAGGAGCAGTGGAAGGAGATGAGGATAAAGAAATAACAAGTCCAGATCTATACAGGGCCTGTGAGACCCTGAATTTAAATCAGAATGAAGAGTTGAGAGGACAAATTGATGAATGAATGAATGAATGAATGAGTTTCAAACTGCTTTCACTGCAATATTCATATTTGGGAGAGGTAAGTGTGGCTGACGGGGCCCAGGTTCTGAAGTCCTGAGAATTACTGTGAAAGCCAGGTCTGTGGTTGACATCCCACGGGGCCATGAGTCTTTCACTGTTGTAATGGTCCTTGGTTAGAAGCCTCAGGTGGAGAGGGTTCTTTGTGAGAGTGGGTACCTATGAAAGAGACTGAGAGGAACCAAGGCAGAGAGAGAGAGATGGTGCTCGCCAAAATACGCACCTACTCCAGCATCCTCATCCCAGCTAGCCAGGGGCACCAGGCCTCCACAGGGGACTCTGCGTTCACAGTGTACCCACAAGCTTTCCTTATCACGAGTCCTCACACCCCCCACAGTAACCCCTGTCAAACCCACTGGTGATGGCATGTGGCAGGCCCGCTCCTGTCCTTGGCTGCACTTGGCCTATGAGAGTATTTTCTGCTTTGATTCAGGTGCTGGCATCCCAGCTGCTGGCAAGTGAGTCGGGTAGGGTTGCCATGGTGACCCTCAGGCATGGATTCCCAGAGATATTCCCTGCATCCTCCGGAGCCTGCCACCACTGATTGCTGGGGGAGAGTGTGACTCACCGTTAAATATATCTCGGCCATCCAAAATTGGCTGCTCAGCCCCAGCAGCCGGATGTAGGGACAGGCAGCATCTGGGGGTGTGTGTGGTTGGGAGGCTGAGAGGCACGACCTTCTGTGTATCTTTGGGGCCTTCGGCTCCCGTCACTCCCAGCTATTACCTTCGCCAATCCCCTGCTCCAGTCCCCTGCTTTTCTCAATCTGTCTGGGTTTCGATCCCAGCTCTGTCACTTGCTAGCTATGTGACCTTGAACAAGAAGCTTCAATTCCCTGGGCCTCAGAATTCTCTTCTGAAAAATGGGGGTCATGTGTGTGCCGACTGTCAAAAACTGTGGAGCGTCTGAGGTTTTACTTTGCTTGCAAGCTAACAAGCCAGCCTGCCACTGTTTCATGGATGCTGGCAGAAGACATGAAACGTGGGGGTCAGAGACAAAGGACTTTATTACTCACAGCACAGCAGGCAACGTGTGCTTCATGTTCACATCCGTTCTCCTTGCCCCCAAGTTCCACGGGAGCACTTGCAAAACGGCCCAGGTGGATGCGGCACCTCCTGGATTTGTCACAACTGAGGGTCCCCAAGTTTAAGAAACCCCCCAATCTTATCAGAGGGCTGCTGGCACACCTGCCCAGCCTTTGCCCCAGAGAGAGACCTCATTTTCATGATACTGGCTGGGAAACAACTCTGTCCTCTGCCCCAGAGGCCATACTGTCCCTGTCTCCCAAGGCTGTTTGCCGTACAGACATCCGAGGAGATAGTTCAGATCAAAGCTCTGAGTGTGTCTTGCTCTGAAGCGTGCAGACATTAAGAGACCCACGGAGAATTGCCCCCCACGGCCACTTCGTGAGGCTGCCCAGAGGAGCAGATGAGTTCACACATGTAAAATGCTTTGCATGGTGCCGGGCATGAATAAACACTGAATAAATGTTAACAGTTATTATTCTCTGCAGCTCTTACGCCTCTCCTACTATAATCTCTTTCTGATTAGTAGGAAGTCAGAGGCCTTCTGCTCCGTCATTTCCCCAATTAGGTGTAAAATCAAAGCTTCTCTCCCTTCTGATCAGGACATACTCATTTATCTCCTTAACAACCCCCAGCCCCCACCGCATCTCTTCCCTCTGCCTTGCCTGGGTTGTGTTTTTAAAAAACAGCTCTACTGGGGAATAATTTACATACCCTAAAATACATTCATTTAAAGTGTACGATTTAATAATTTTTAGTAAATTTACAGAGTTCTGCAGCCATCACTCTAATCCAGTTCCATGGCATTTCCAAGGGAAAGCTCATGCCAACTCCCCATTCCCACCCCCAGGCCTGGACAACCACCAATCTACATTCAGTCTGTGGATTTGCCTCTTCTGGACATTTCCCGGAAATGGAATCATCCAATACGTGGCCTTTTGTATCTGGCTCCTTTCACTTAGCGTAATGGTTTGGAGGTTCATCCAATGAATAGCATTTATCAGGAGCTTGTTCTTTTTCATTGCTGAGTAGTATTCCACTGTGTGGATGGACCACAGCTGATAGACAGCCACTTTCACTGGCTTCCTAAGAGTATTTTCCAAGACAATGCTGAGGAAAGCTGTCAGTCACAGAGCGGGCATGAGTCCTACTGCTCAGACCCCCTCTGTTGGCACTCCTGAGCCTTGTCCTGGCATCATGGCCCTTTGGGGACTTCTGGCTAACTAAAAAAAAAAAAAAGAAAGAGAGGGACAATTTGGCAGATGGAGTGTTAGTGACTTTTAAAATCACATGACAAATCGACTTCCATGAAAAGCAGGCAAACCTACTTCCATGGAGCCCGTCCAAGCCCTAGAAAAGGAGGTGTTGATGAAGAGTTTACAGGCTGAACTTCCCCGACCTCTTCCCGGTTCCATCTCCTTGGCAGCCCCTGCAATCGATTATGGAGAAGAGCAGAAGGAGAGGTTTCTGGTGCTTTCCTACGCAGTGGCCTTATTTCCTTCGATATTCCAAATAGGACTGTAGCTGTCAGTTAACTCCATGTTCCATGAAAAATACTTAAAATCCTGAATTAAGGAAAAACATCTATTCTCCACCTTTGCCAGCTTCACCCCTGACCACGGAGGACTCTGGAAGTGTGTTTGGTTAATAGAGGATTCTATCTGAAATAGTGGAGAGCCCAAAACTATTCTTAGCTCTTCTTATTGAGGACACTGGAGAGAGATGGGGATAAGTTAGCAGGTGAAGTTTCCTGGCCTGATTTATTCCTTCAAATAACCAAGACTCCCTTTTATTATTAAAGTCCTACATCTGGACTTGGGGTTCCTTCAAGACCCAGGAAATTCCTTCCAAGTTGGAAAGGTGTTCTGGTTACCCATTACCGTGTAACAAGCTATCCTTAAAACTTAGCGGTTGGAAATAAAATCTTATTTGTCTGTGAGCCTGCCACACGGCGTCTGCCGGGGCAGCTTGCCTGGCCCACCCATGTGGCTGGAGAGCGGCTCCCTGTGGCTTGAGCTTCCCCACAGCATGGCGGCTGGGTTCCAAGTGGGATCCTACCAAGGGGAAGGAAGTGAATGAGGCTGGCTTCTCGAGGTTCGGGTCTTGACACTGGCACCACATCACTTCGGCTCTGGGCCACTGAACAAGCAATCGCAGAGCCCAAATTCAAGAAGAAGGGACATAAACCTCCCTTCCTGATAGAGGAGTGCTGATGAGTGTGGGAGCGGCGTTTACAGACTCACGTGGCACGTCAGCAGGTCAGGAGGTTTTGGGGGAAAGCGCTTCACGGGGGCTATTAAAGGGCTCATCCCAGAGCAAGATATTCCTGCTGCTTCGTGTCGGCCAGAGTCGGCTCGGGCCAACTCTCATCTTGCCTCACGGGCCCAGTGCGAAACCGGTCCCCACCCTGTTTGTTCTGTGCCCCTTGCGTCCCTGCCTCCCACCCCGGAGGAGCGGTGTCCTTGGAAACCCAGGCCTTGTTGCCCAGCCTTGGGTTACGATGTCATCTCAGAACCGGGGGAGGGGGGCTGACAAATGAGTCAGCAGAACTGTGAGCAGGTGGCTGCTCTCGGCCCTTAGCTAAGCACCTGCCTTAATGGAATCCGGGGAAGACTTCCCGAACACATCTTCCCTCGCCTCTCACTGTAGCTCTTAGGAGAAAACGGCCAGTCTCTGGATGACTTCCAAGAACACACCTGCAGGGAGTCGTGACCCCAGACTGAACTCGGGGTGCTGCATGACTGACAGTCTTTGTCGTTTGGATGCCCCAGAATCCTTATTCGTTTCAGGCTCTGGCCTGCAAGACTGTGCTTACCTGCATGGCCGCTTTAGCAGCCAATCACCAGGCCCAGTGTTCTTCGAGGATCTTTTCTTGGATTTGGGGTGAGAAAACCAGGGTTTGAGTACTGACTTCTTAATAACTCTGGGATATCGGGCGAGCCATTTTATTTCTCTGAGTCCTGCTATCCTTTTCTGGCAGGCAGAGATACTATTCAAGGATATCGTGAGGATTAAGTAAACAATGTACCTAGTATACTCCACACAGTGCCTTGCCCATAATAGCTGCTCAGTTAATGGTAACTGTCTTTGTGAATGATTATTTTCAGTATACTGATGGGTTTTTGACATGGAAGCCAATCCAAGGAAAGCCAACTTTCCATAAGATCCCATTTGCTCTTTACAAAGAAATCATCCTGGTTTTTCTCTGCTTCTTTGTCCAGGGGTGTCCACTTTTGGCATCTCTAGAGAAAAAATAGTTATCTTGGGCTATACATTAAATACACAAACATAACGAAAACAAACCAACAAAAAACCTCATAATGTTTTAAATAAACTTACGATTTTGCATTGGGCCGCGTTCAGAGCCATCCTGGGCAGCTTACGGCCCACGGGCCGCGGATTGGACACCCCTGCACCGGGCATTTGGGGCAAGATTTCACTCTGTAAATTCTACCCTGAGCTCTAAGAAGTTATCACTGCGTTGGTTGGACTGCTGTGAGGAAATGGAGTGTGCTTTGCCCCTAGTCACAGAACAGCCAGACTGGGCACCGTCACTGCTGCGACTTGGACATGTGGCTGGCAGATAAAGCACCCAGCCCCAGGAGGAAGGTGGGTTTGCACTTCCTAGTGAGAAGGATCCATGACGATTTCAGAGCCCTCTGGCCCAGTCAGTCTGAGTCGTGAGGCGTCTGTCTGAAGCCCTGGAATCGTGTGTTTGCTCCTGTAACAATCTCTAGTTAGTATTTGCTGTACACCTGCCCCTTGCTAGGTGCTGAGGATTCAGCAATCAAGGAAAAGGATCGAGGTCCCCCTTCCACCCCAGCTCATACGGTTTGCATTCTAGAAGGGAGAAAAGAACAATAAACAGTAAGACACAATTAAACAGATGCCAGCTATCAAAGACGGAACATGTCAGGAGTCAGGGGACCGGTATGGATGGGCAGGAGGTGCCGTTTGAAATAGAGGGGTCAGGGCAAGTTGTCACAGGGAGGTGATACTCCAGCAGAGACCTGAACGATGTAGAGAGAGGAGACAGGCATGTCTATGGGGGCAGAGGGAACAGCAAGTGCCAGAGCCCTGAGGCTGGGGAGGGCCTGGAGTGTTCCAGGAGCAGCGAGGAGGTCACTGTGTCTGGGATGGAGTGAGTCGGGGGAGGCAGGAGAGAGAGAGGTCAGAGGGTAAGGAGGGGCCAGGCCATGCAGGGCCTTGTGGGCCATGGTTAGGCCTTTGCCTTTTGTTCTGAGTGCATTGGGAGACATGGGGGTGGAGGGGTGAGCAAAGAAGAAGAAGATCTGGCTTAGGCCCTGACAGGACCGCTCTGGATGAATGAGGGAAAGGGACTGCGTGTTATTGTAAAAGACCCGGACGGGAACGGGAAGATGGTGAGGAGGTGGTTGCGGCTGTCCAGGCAGAAAGGGACGGTGGCCTAGGCCAGGGCCTCTCTCTGGGGCTGGTGAGAAGTGGGAACGTTACAGATGCCGCGTGAAGACAGGTCTGGCAAGTCTCGCAGGGCCCTGAGATATTCTGAGATTGTCGCTGGTGGCTCAGCATGCCTCCCCATCACCAGGCTCAGCAAGACGGTCCTGACTAAAGTCATCCGGCCTCTGCCCCGAGCTCTGCCCGTTGGGTGAGAAGGAGCCTCTCCCACCCACGCCCAAGGGACCGAGGCCCTGGGCCAGGCCCACCCTGTTTCCCCCCACCCCGTGCAGGTGGTGTCTCACCCCTAGCCCTGTGACCTTAGACCAGTCCCCCGCTCCGACTCGGACTCTCGGCTTCCCTGCCCATGGAATGTGAATTATGAAACCCACTGTGCTGCCTCCTGGGTGGCTGTGGGCATCACGTGAGAGGCTGGCTAGCCACGGGCTGTGAAAACAGCGGAGGGTAATGCTCACGAATGGGTTAAATTCAGATACATGATGAGCAGGGCCGTGTGGTCATTTCCACCATCATGCAGGCCGTTGGGAAATGTTGACCTTGGATTAAGTCAGCCCGCAGCCGTGGCTAAATCAGCGTCTCTCACTCCGATTCAGTGGAGCTGGGCAGGACTGGGTGGGGCTTCTAGCCCGGCCCTGGGAAGAACTGTTTCCAAAAGAGGCAGCGAAAAAACGACAGCCAGACCCCCAGCTTTGGAGCAAGACCAGCCTTATAGGCTGGGAATTCCCTCTTGCCCACGGTCACCAGGGGACCTGTTCTCAGGGGCAGGACTGACCCTGCCCTGCACCCTAATGAACTTGTCACAGTCCCCAAGGATGGCTGTTTCCATATTCTGAGCCTCCCCAGGCTCTCCCCAAGGAGAGCTGAGATAGGGTCCCCTCAGGCCACGAGAAGCCTGAGAGACTTCTATTTTTTGAGACTCCCAGAATATTAATTTGTCTTAAAAAGAACTGAAGAATGCCTAAAGTTATGGTACATTGAAAATATTAAATTCAACAGATTCAGGCCTTGGACCTACCTGTGTGAGATTGCAATGCAGTGGAAGTACAGGCTCCCAAGGTAACCACAGGGTTCGTTCTGGTCGCCTATATATTTACATTTTAAATTCGTGACATTCTCTTGGAGCGAGTGTGTGACGGAGTGTGAGGGTGGTACGGTGTGACGGACAGTCTTCTCTCCTTGCTCCCACGGTGGCCCTGTTTGTGCACAGAACCCATTTAGAGATAAGGCCAAAGTTCTAAAATTGTTGCAGTGTCAGCTTTTGGAATAGGTAATCTATTTGCTTAGTATGAACGTCGAAATGTTCACGGAGGCACACAGTGAAAATACCTTCCCCCGCCCTTGTCCCCTGTCCTCCTCCCCAGAGGCGGCCGCTGTTGCCAGTTTCTTCCAGAAATACTCTATCCATATGAAGTAAATCCAAATCCTTATATGTGTCTGTTCTTTTGGTCTTTGTTTTACTGGCATGGGAGCTGGTTTGCACACATTGTTCTCAGCGCACTTTGTTTACTTGACCGCATCGCTTGGGGGTTGTTCCCTATTTATGCTTGTTGAACTACCTCGTTCTTTTTGACAGCTGCATAGTGCTCCATTGTATGGAGGACCCAGCGTCGATTTCGTTTCTCCCCTGCTGATGGGCACTGAGTTGTTTTCATGTTTTTTGATATAGGAAACAATGGTGCCATGAATAACCAACCTTACACTTACATCATGGAAACCCTCCTTTAAGACCCTTAGGGATTGGGAGGTCTGGATGTAATGACCCCCCTTTTGCCCACCCCCCAACCACTTTCTGGAAGCCGAGGCTTGGTGGATAACAGCATCACAGAATGAGAGAGAGCGTTCCAGGCGGAGGGGACTGCCATGCAAAGGCCCTGAGGCGCACTTAGCTCAGTGTGCTGGGAGAATGACAAGGAGGTCATTGGGACCAGAGTGGAACATGCAGGGGGAGAGAAGTAGGAGATGAGGCTGAAAGGGGCCTTCAGAGGGGCACAGGGGCCATGAGGAGGCAGGAGGGGGTGAATGAATGAAGCCACATCTGTGACAACGGAAAAGGTATTCTGTTCTGAGAGACAGGAATGGCCCTCTCCTGACCTCTGGCTGCTGGAAAGACTGGTGGCCCCTCCCCTCTTGGGTCCTCTACACCTTTCCCTAAAGTCACCCACACAGAGGAAACAGCCCAGTACCCTGTCACAGGCCTTCGGTGGACTTGGCTCTGGCCTTTCCCGGTACTCACACTGGCCTGGGCCAAGCACATTTTAGGGAAGAGGGAAACTCAAGGTGGGGAGCTGCTGTCAGGGGGCTGAGCTCAGAATATCAGCCACCCCATCTTTCCTTCATCGTTGCGTGGCCAGTCCACTCTCTGTCTCAGCTCAAAGAGTACCTTCTCAGGCCACCCAGTGCAAAGTTGCCTCTCCCTCTTTGCCCCGACCTGCCCAGCCCCACCGTTTCACTGTTCGGAGCCACTGTGAAGCTTGGTGGTTTCAGAAGCCAGACTGCCCAAGTGGAACGCGGCCCTGCCCTGAGAGCTGCAGGCAGCCCCCACCTCCAGGGCTGCAGCAAGATGTGTGCGGAACCTTCCGAACAGGGCCCGGCACAAGTAGAGCGCTGAGAAAGGGCAACCGTCGGCCCTTCCGCCTGATGCCGAACCCTGCCTTAAATCCTAGCTCCTTTTATTCATTTTCTTCTCTGTTGTCGTCTCCTCCTCCGAACCATGCACTCAGGAAGGGGGTGTTGCCCGTCAGGTTCAGCCTGGTGCCCCCGAGTGGTATCTAAAGAGACCTTGAAGGGCCAGAGGATGGCTGAGAGAGCGTAGCCCTCCTATGGCCCCTGGGAGCAGCCTAGTGTGGGAGGAGGGAAGAGAACTCGGGCTAGGGGAGGTGAGGAGGGGGAGTAAGGGGAGGGCAGGAGCCAGATCCGGGGGCTCTAAGAGCCACAGCAGGGAGTCTGGATGCATTCTGAAGGCACTGGGGAGCCACAGAAGGCTTTAGAGCAGAGGGTGACGAGATCAGATCTTATAGAAAGTACTTGGGGCTCTCCGGTAGGAGAGATTGGGGGAGGAAATAGTGGAACAAGCCTCACTTTCCTCAGGTCAGGCAGACTCTCTCCATCTCTTCTCTCCCCTGCCCCCTTTCTCTTCCTCCTTCTCTTCCTCCTCCTCCTTCCTCTCTCCCTCTCCATTCTCTCCTCTCTCTCCCGTCTCTCCTCCTCTCTTTTCCTTCCTTTCTCTTCTCTCCTATTATATTCTCTCTCACGCTCACTCAGCTTCTCTCCCACCCCGCCCCCCAACCCGCAACAAAACCGCACTTCACCTTCCCCAGGCCAGCTGGCCCTGGCTCCCTTCCTCTGGCACAGATCGTTGTTTTAATTAAACTCTGGGGTCTGTTTTACTAACCTGACATCTTGCTTAGGGAAACCAAAAGACGAGTTGCCTGGGGCCGGGGAGGCGCAGTTGCCAGGGGACCGTGGGAAGGTTTCCAGGGCCCCATCCCAGGCAGGGGCCCTGTGTACCCACTGAGCCCTTAAAGAGGCATCGAGCGCCGCAGTTGAGGGTTTGAGGTCTGGCCAGGCCTCTCACTCTCTCCTGATCTACAAGGTGGGGGTGTTAATAGTTCCTCTCTTGTAGGGTTTTGTGAGGTAGAAATGAGTTACACCTCCGTGCTTGTCGGCCTGAGGGTCATAAAATCAATTTAATGGGTCACCACCACCAACTGAGACAACCAGAAGGGAAGGGGCCAGAGCAGTCATGGTGCTAAGGATGCGGTGTTGTGGGTCTTTATTTTAGGGGAGTCTGCGCTCTGGCTGTTTTTGTAAATGTACCTCTTACTCTGGCTACCCTTCTAAAAGACTGAAGAGCCACAATCAATGCACCTAGAAGAGTTTATACAGGAGGTGCTTAAACAGTGGTGGCTGGCATTTTCTCATGGGAGCCAGAATGATTTCTGATTTCCCTGTCATGTCCGTGGTATCACCCCATTTACACGCGAGGAGACCGAGGGTCAGAGAGCGAAGAGGTCATACCGAGGCCACCCCACCAAACTGAGCTGCAAACACCATCTTGATTTGGCATAAGTGCCACAGACCCTCCCATCGGGAATCTTCGGCGGACAGGACTCAGGGCACAGGCTGGGCGGGGGCTCTGGGGCTGGGCCACCCTTGGCTGTGACCTCAGAGACAGCACGGACTCCTGATTTTGCCTTGCTAACCCCCACTGTGCCCCACCCCCAGCAGTTACAAGGGAAACCCCAGAGGGGAGAAGGTTGTGGTGTTTTTGCTTCCTAATGGGTTTTCCAGAAGCCGACAAGCCCAGAAAAGATCCTCATGGAAGACAGGGGAAGATGGGGGGCTAGCACAGGGCTGTGAGGGGGGCTGACCCAGGGCATTAGGGTCTGAAGACTGTCAGGGTTCTATGAGGCCACGACCCAGAACAAGTGCCCCGCTGAGAGGCCTGGGTCCCAGCTTGGTTCTGTATCTGCAGGCAGGGCTGTGTGCCTGAGGGCTGGCTCCTTCCCCTCTCTGGGCCTCATAGGTCCCATGGCGATGGGGATGGTGGCGATGACTTTAGGAGGCTCACCACTCACATGTTTCAAAAATTCCCCCATATGTCTGTGATTCTGATTCTGAGAAGTCTTCTCAACTTCCCCACTCCGGAAGACCTTGTGCCTGCATCCTTCCAACAAACATTTATTAAGCACCCACTGTGTACCAGGGATTTGGAGATACATCAGGGATCAAGACAGACACAGTCTGTGGCCCCTCAGGGAACCTCCATTCCAGTGTACAAGACAGTGAGTGAGTCAGGAAAGAAATGACCCCCGAGAGTCCCTGACAGTGTCCTGCAATAACCAGGCTGACAGCAAGGCCTCCCGGGGGAGGGGACACCTGAGCTGCCTCCTGCAGGGTGAGAAGGGGAGACCAGTGAGGAGGCCGCTGCAGTAGTCCTGCGGGATGTGCCCGGGCCCAGACACGGGTGTGGTGGCAGAGGTGGGAGAAGTGATCAGACTGTGGACCTGTTTGAGGGCAGAGCCCACAGGGTCTGCTGATGGACAGACAGCAGCCGAGGGGGGATCTCAGGTTTGTGGCCTGACGATCCGGGAAGATTGAGGCGCCGTTTTCCAAAACAGGAAAAACCCAGTGAGAAGCAGGTGGCAGGGGATCAAGAGCTCCACTTGACCTTGTTAAGTCTGAGAAGCCCATGGAACCGCCAAGTGTCAAAACAACCTCCTCCCACCCAGCCAGGCCCCACCAGCCCAGATGGTGGGTAGAGAGGAGCCCGCCGTGTGGCAGAGATTAATTCCCGTGACCCACTTCTGTCTGCCTGTGGCTATCTGGGTCACCCGGGCCGCAGGTCCGAGCCCCTCAGAGCCTGTCCCGCCCTCCTGTCCTTTTCAGTTCTCTGGCCCCTGCTGCCCAAGAACACTGAGGGAGGGAACCAGAACATTCCTCTCCCACTGGCCCCTCCATGAACCTGAACTTCCCTGCCTCTGTGCCTTGGCTCTCCTGGTGCCCTCTGCCTAGAAGTCTCCTCCCTCCTCCACTCTCACATGTCCAAATGTGTCCCCTCCTTTTATGTCAAGCCTGGAAGCCTCCGAGAAACCTTCCCTGGTTTCCACTAGAATAACGGGAACCATATTTTGAATGTCTACTTTGTGCCAAGCCCTATAAAAAAGTAATTTGTCTTATCTCGCCTCATCTTTGGAGGTAGAAGTTATCATTGTTTTACTAATAGAAAGTTAAGGGTGAGGGAGGTGAAGCCACTCTCTCAAGGTCGTAGGAGAGAAGGGGCGAGTGGGGGCTCAACCTCTACACTCCGTCATGTTTTATAAGGCAACTTAGATACTCACTCTGCCTAAGGCGCTCTGGGCTTTTCAAAGGCATAGATTGGGTCTATTTAGGTTATGCAGCCCCAGAATCTGGCAGAGTCTCTCCGTAAATGCCGGAGGGCCAGATAGATGGCTGGGTGAATGGACAGGTGGATGAGCGGGTGGATATGCGGATGGGCGGATAGACGAATAATGGATGAACAGCTGGATAGATGAGTGGATGACAGACGGGTGGATGGGTGGGTAGGTAGATATGTGGATGGGTAGTGAGTGGATAAATAGGTGGATGGGTGTGTAGTTATGTGGATGGGTAGATAGATGAATAGTATATAGCAAGTGGACGGATGATGGATGGGTAGTTAGAGAGGTGGTAGATAAGCAGATGGATGCGTGGATGGAAGGATGGACAGACAGCTGGACGGATGGATGGATGGATGGAATTGAAAAAGAGATGAGGGAGGTGTGAGAGAGAGAGAGAATTTCCACCTGAGGGAGCAGTGCTTGCACATCAAGCCAGGGGTCAGGCCCCCCTCTGACCTTGGGACGCGTGCGTGCGGAGGCCAGCTCTTCAAAGATGACGGGGAACAGTCCCACCATTTACTGAGCACCCGCCCGTCATGCACCAGGCGCCATCCTAAAAACCTTATACATATTAACTTGATAAATCCTCACAAAAGCCCTATGAAGGAAATACAGTCCTTATCCCATTTCTCGGATGAGAACACTAAGGCTCAGAGAAATCAAGCCACTTGGCACAGGAGGGAGAACCCCAGGGGTAAGCATCACACAGTCTGCTGGTAGCATGTGCACTGGAGCCCACCGTAGCCCTGAGGGGTCCTCCCGCCCCAGGGCCTTTGTACTTTCTGGTCTCTGCCGGGGGCTCTCTGCCTTAGGCTCTCCCCATGGCCAGCGCCTTCTCACAGTCAGGTCTTGGCTCAAACCTCTCCTCTCATGAAGGCCGTTGTTAACCACCCCACACGGTGTGCCCCCAATCATTCTCCGAATCACTTAGGACACGGATTCGGCTGCAGTGACAGAGACCCAAATAGCAGTGACTTAAACAGCATCAAAATGGTTTCTTCTCTTTCTCTCTCAATAGGGAACACCCAGCTAAATAAGCGGCAGAGCTGGGATTTGAACCCAGAGTCTTCTAGATCCATTGCCTGTCCCCCTCTCCCCCTACTCCGTACACACAGGGCCCTGGGACAATGCCAGCATCTGTGTCTCTCCAAGGCCCAGATAAGGAAACAGACTCGGAGAGAAGAAGGAATTGTTCTAGGTCTTGGGGTGACCCAAACACGAGCACCCAGGTCTGACTCCAGAGCCTGTTTGCTCAGCTCTGTATGGTGCTGCTACCTCAGTCCCCACCGTTCATGCCACTCCTCCACTCCGCCCGAACATGCCACTGTCAGAAAGTCCTTCTGAGATCTAACTCAAAGCCTCAGCATGCCACCAAGGGAGGGAATTCAAAGAAGCTTCTGTTTCTGTTCCCACTGTGAGTTTCGGGCTCAGGTCTAACCAGGAAGGCATAGAGAGTGGTGAGCAGAGAGGACAGACCACATCTGAACCCCAAAGGAGGCCAACTGCCAGCAACAAAGCTTCAAAGAACGAGTTGAAGGTCAGGGTGCCTGAGTTCAAATCTAGCCCCAGCGCTTCCTCTGCTGTGTGACTTCCGTCAAGCCAGTGACACTCTCTGTGCTTCTGTTTGCCCATGTGGAAAAGAGGGGCCTTAACAGGTGGGGAGTTATGTCCAGGATGATTTGTCGTTTGAACCAGGGACATGAAAGTGTGAGTGGAGAGACAGGCCCTGCTCCCAGGGACCTTGAGGCCAGCAGGGAGCCCAGGCCTCACTGGGGAGAAAGCATGGGGCAAAGCAATCAAGGGGACAACAATAGCAATGCTGGTGATTAATCACCAAGTGCAAAGATGACGGGATCTGTGGGACCTTCCCAGGAGCTGATGTGGCCCAGAAAGGGGTCTTGATTCTTCGGGCCGGCATCTCGGCCTCGGCACTACTGCATTCGGGGTTGGAGAACTGCGTGCTGAGGAGGTCTTCCTGCGCACTGTGGGGTGTTCAGCGGCAGTCCTGACCCCTGTCCACTAGATGCTGGTGGCAGGCCCCACCCCCATACCCTTCTCCTGCCAGTATGACAACCTAAACTTTCTCCGGGCTTTGCCAAATATCCCCTGGGGGTACAGTTGCCCCAGGTTGAGAACCGGTGCTTCTAGGTGTAATCTGAAATATCGGCATGTACCTGCAAAGTCTTTAGCCTCCGTGCAGACCTCAGATGTAGGTGATCAGCTCAATACCTCCTGGCATCGGGCAGGTAACACCCAGCAGCAGGTGGCATTCCGCCTGAGAGCCACCAGTGTGAGACCTCTGTCCTAGAAGGTCAGGCTGACCCTGCAGTTCCCTCATTGTATAGCTGGAGAAACTGAGGCTCTAAGAAAGAGAAAGACTTGGCCAAGTTCACACTAGAAGACACGGCAGAGTTGAACCTAGAACCAGACTCAGTTTCCCCGTCTATCTATGGAAGAGGCTAGACCGCTTGGCTGGTGGCCTCCTGGCAAACTGGCCTCCCCAGCACTCCAGCATTCCTCCTGCAGGACGTCTTCCCTCCCCGCTCCCCCCTTGACCACCTCACTTGGCTTTGCAATAATTTGCTTGTCTGTCTCTGTGCTACTAACCTTTGCAGACCTGGCCCCTGGCCGAGGGCCGATCATTTTTAGCCTTGCCATAAAGTTAAAATGTATTCATTTTTATTTTCATATATATGAAATATGCAGCCCTTCACTCATTCAACCAGTGACCACAATGCATCGGGCATTGTGCGGGGCGCTCGAGGCAGAGGGCAGACTGGGTCCCGCCACTGGAGCCCCCAGCACAGGGGCAGAGACGGGCATCACAGCAAACCACGGGAATGTCTAAAATTGTGTGGGCAGGGCCAGGAAGAGAGTGAGGCAAGTGGGTGCCCAGGCACAAAATGTGAGAAGGCATTCGCTCTCGGGGTCGTGCAAATGCACACTTCACCCTCGGCCAGGCCGTGCCCTTCGGTTCTAATAAGTTTTGCAAAGAAAAAGTGCAAACCGTGCCCCGGCGGGTGGGGCTCAGGTGGTTGGGGCATCGTCCTGTATCGGAGAGGTCGTGTGTTTGATTCCCGGTCAGGACACCTACCTAGGTTGCGGGTTTGGTCTCCAGTCCTGGCCCTTTGGGGAGGCAACTCCCGCATTGATCTTTCTCTCCCTTCCTCTCTCTCTCTAAAAAACAATGAAAAAATGGCCTCAGGTGAGGATTAAAAAGAAAAAAGAAAAAGAGCAAATGAAAATCTAAGCAGAGAGATGTGGCCCAATCAGGGAGGTAGGGGAGGGTCGAGGAAGGCAGCCCCCCGTAGGTGGGACATGAAAACACATACCATTCAGGATAATCATTCTTACCCCCCAACCCTAAGTCCCCTTTCTAGATATCAAGTACTGTGTGAACCGATGTTACCGCTTAACTTCCCTAAAATAAAATAAAATAAGAACAGAACTTCCCCCCCAACCAACAGAATGTCCTAACTTGAATAGAAAGGAGAATTACAAGGACATAATTTATATTAAACTTGTAGGCCTTTCAATATGCAAATGCCTGGGTATGACAATGACACCAGAAAGCACCATGAAGGTGTCAGGTGCTTACCCTATACATAGAAGCACCGTGAGTGTGACAGTGACAAAAACAGAGAGCTCCAGGTGTGCTGGCAGCTCAGATGCCACAGGCGGCATCGCCATCAGCTGCATGATTTTCTTCCGACGTGGTGAGTAACTCTTGGTAAAGATCAGAACAGAAGGAAGTGCCGTTCTTCGCCTGCTCTCTCTGATGGTTAACTTTCTGGAAATTCGGGGTATGTAAGACCTCGGCAGAAGATATTTGGTGTGTTTATGTATAAAATAGGGCCCGAGCCCTAGGTTCAGGACATGATAAGCAGCACCGTGTCGTGCATCACAAGGTCACCTGGCGTGCCGCCTGGAATGCAGGCCTCTGCCCACTCAGTGCCGGTGGCATCCGCTCCCATCCTCACAACATCCTCCCAGATTTCCAGCAGGTGTTCCTGTGGGCAGTGCCACCCGCGGAGAACACAGCACCCAACCTCCAGCTCCCAGCCAGTGTCTGAGAATGGGACCATTGGGTATCTGTTGATCTTTCCATTCTCAGCCTAATGGTTTGTTTATTTATATGGCCGTTATCAGACTCTGGCACAAGCGGGAGCGGGCTCGTCTTGTTTTTCCATTTGCGTACATCCTTGGTAATTATCGTTGGAAGTGAAGGAGCCGACAGCCGCACAAATTATCTCCCGACCAGTCTGAACCAGCCTTGCGAAAGACTCCCGAGGAAGTCAGCAGCCCCTGGCTGAACCCACTGTGAAGTCTCAGCCACTCCAGACTCGCCCTGTGGACACTAGCGGCTGGTGGACGTTAGCCAGTTCCCATGTGTGATCAGGGCCAGCAGCTCTGAAATCCGGAACCCCTGCCGACTATGTCTTAGAACCACGACCATCACCAGTCCTTTCCCTGGCCACAGGCTTTTTGTTAGAACAGGGTTTCTCTATCCAAACGTCAAAGTCATGAGAACTGAATTTTTCTCACTTGAGAAGGAAGAAAGACAGAAAACTTTATTTACTCTTGCACCCCCTCATCGTCCCCTACCCATCCCCTCCATATTAGACACGTGCCCCCCGGCCTCAAAGAAGGAGACCGCATCTACAATACGCCACGTTACTTCTGGCCTGTTGAGCTTCCAGGTTTTAGGTGCTCGAAGTTTAAAGGTTGGGATTTACAAGAGTAAATGATGAATATCCATGTCACGTGATTATATTTGGAACCCCAGCGATAGGGGTGTGAGCCTACTGTGTGTTATTTCTCATCTTCCTCCATACCTGCAAAGTAGGTCTTCCCATCCCCATGTTGCAGAAGAGGAAACAAGCTCAGAGAGGGCTGTGGCTTGCCCAAGGCCACACAGCAGGTCAGGGGCAAGGCTGGGGTTTATGCCAGACCCACAGCACCCACAGCCCACCCTTGTGCTGCGAAGTCCTTTTCCTTCTCTCAGGGGACAAACAGCTGTTTCCCCAAATCTCTCCGAACAGATTTCCTAAGAGGCCTCTAGAGCAGATGAGCCAGCCAGCGAAGTCATCAGTGCCCACCTCTTAGGGAACTTAGTATTAGCCAGCCACCCACCCGCTGGGCTCTGATTAAAGGCCTGTCTGTCTTCTTGCTTTACAAATCACCGTTTCACAGGGCCTATAATTTAACCAGTCACAATCAAGGCCTGGCCGCCACCCCCCATCTTACTGAGGCTAGAGATAGAGAGAGGAAGGTACCACCAGTACGGCCTCGGGTTCAGACCCTGACTCTGCCATAGAGGGGCCAGGACCAGGGGAAGGCAGGGGAGGCACTCATCCAGGGCAAAGATCCAGGACCAGGAGTATTCATTTTTCCTTTTCCCTCAGACGACAATGTAGCTCGGCATGGCAGATCCTATCTTTATAGAAGATGTTGCTGTTTTGCTCACCATAGATTTTTTGCATAATTTTCTAACATACTGCATGAAAAGCCCTGGCTGCTGTGGCTCAGTGGATTGAATGCCAGCCTGCAAACCAAAGAGTTGCAGGTTCGATTCCCAGTCTCGGGCACATGCCTGGGTTTCAGGCCAGGTCTCCAGTAGGGAGCACGTGAGAGGCAGCCACACATTGATGTTTCTCTCCTTCACTTTCTCCCTCCCTTACCCTCTCTAAAAATAAATAAATAAAATATTTTTAAAAATATTGCATGAAAATATAACTTCTTTGATTACTGAGGTTTTTTAAGCATTCCCTTAAATTTTGCACCCTAAAATTTTTTCGCCCTAGCCTGGTGCCCTGCTGCCACAGCACATAACTTTTGTCAAGTCCCCATCCCCTCAAGCTGCAGTTGTCCCGTCTATAAAATGGGGGTACCAAGAGCGCCTACCTCATCGGGC
This sequence comes from Micronycteris hirsuta, assembly GCA_004026765.1. Taxonomy (NCBI): domain Eukaryota; kingdom Metazoa; phylum Chordata; class Mammalia; order Chiroptera; family Phyllostomidae; genus Micronycteris; species Micronycteris hirsuta. Next base: position 81,060 of record PVJI01001122.1, on the reverse strand, counting down.
TTCTGGATCTAAAGTCCCTGGCATACAGCTGGCACTCAATAATGGCTTCCATTATGGGAGAAGGGAGAAAACTGGGGTCACTATTGGCATTGGGGGCTAGACAAGACTTCAGGATGCAGGACCGTTTGTACATCACACAGGGGTCTCTCCCACCCCTGGTTCTCACCCACTGAACACCAGGAGCACCCCCACCCCGGCACTGTGGCAGTCAGAAATGCCTGTCCACCCTGACATTTCCATCATGCCTCCTCGGGGACATCGCCACCGCCACTGGGCTACATCGACATCTTGGAGTCACACAGACCTGGGTTCAAATCTAAGTCGTCATTTAGCTGTGTGACCTGGGGCATGTTCCTTAACCTCTCTGAGCTTCTTGTTTTCTTCATTTGTAAAATGGCAATAATAATATCTCATAGGGGTGGTTCGAGTGTTTGGATCTCCAATTTCTACTAGCTGCTACTGTTATGATGTCGTTTGTATTCAAAGCAATACACTCTTCTTGGAGCCTGCTCTCTTGTGGCAATTTGTGGGGGAGGAGACAACCAGCTACCAGCAGAGCTTGCAAGCTTGCAGGAGGCAAGGAGCAGACCTAGCCCGTTAATGTGTATTGATTGAACCAAACTGCATTTACATATTTTAATTAATTGCCAACATTAACAATTTGGGAGATTTCACACAGACGGAATAGATTTTTTTGTCTTGAGAAACTGGAAAATTGGACCACCTCTATTCCTCTTGGAGCTGGTGAGAGGTGGCCAGGCATCTGCCCCCCCACCCCAAATTTTACATGCAGCCAGCTGTAATTGTTTGCACTTCCTGCCTGGCCCCTCCAGAGGCTGAGGTTTGAAGCCTGGCTGGCTGGAAAGGGGAGGAACAGAGCAAGCTCAGGAAACTGGAAGGAAGTGTTTTAGAAGGAAGCACGGGATTGGGACTGGGCTGTCAGAGAAGGTGTGTCTTCTAGCAAATCAGCATGCCTCAAAAAGTGGCTGAGAAAATCAAGGTTTTTGTGGTTTCTTGCATCTTGCAAGCTCCTTTGCAAATTGCTAAGAGCCAGAAAAATGTTAACCTTCTAGGGAAGGGGGCTGGGAAGAAGCATAGCAGGAGCAAAAACATGGAGCCTGGAATCATCCTTCACTGCCCAAGGAGTACTGGCAGGAGTGGGGAGACAGTCAAGTAAGGGACAGAAAGCCAGGTCAGGAGACCCTAAATCCAGTCCTGGTTCTGCCACAGACTGACTGGCATGGTGACTTTGGTTAGTCACTCCCCCCCCCACCCCACCTCCCCCAGAATGGGTGAAAAGAAAAGGCTGACCAAGAAGGCACCTTAGGACTCAGAAATCTGAGATCATCTTTTTGTTACACCATCCCCCTTATGCCAGTACACAGTAGGCACTCAAACAGCACTGTACTGTTTTTGTACAGAACTGTGCAACAATTTGGCCCTGCCCAGGGCTGTGTTCTCTGAAGACGGTTGAGAAGAGCTGTAGAAACAGCCAGAAAAAGTAGTTGTGTATATACGTGCTGCCTGGTCCTTGGGCTAGCACTCTAGGGAAGGTTCCAAACACAGGCAAGAAAAAGATGCCTGGATGAGAGCTGGGGTACCTTCGAGGGCTCAGGAGACAGACTCTCGGGTCAGGGCAGGGGGGCCTGGCCCTGAGCAGCAGCCCCTGCTCTGGGTGAACGTGCTCTCCCTGAGAAAGGGGTCAGGTGGCGGTCACTTTATCCATGGCAGCTGACATAGGGCCTGACTGGCCTGGAGGCTGAATAAATAATTGATGAAAAGAAAGACAGAAACAAAACAGGAAGTGGAGGGAGGGAGGAAAGGATGAATGGGTGGATGGATGATAGAAGACAAAAGGATGTTTCATGCTGGATGAGTGGATGGAAGACGGAGGAATTAAAAAATGGAGAAAGTAGAAGGAGGAAGGAGTGAAGGGATAGAAGGAAGGGAAATAAGGAGAGAAAGTGAAAGAATGGACAGGTTGAAAGTTGGGTAGATGGATGAATAGAAGGAAGGAGAGAGGGAGGAAGGAGGATGGATGGTAGAGAGATGGAGAGATGGTGGGTGGAGGAATACAGGAATGGAAGATAGGTAAAAGAAAGGAATTGGATGGATGTTGGATAAATGGGTAGATGGGTGACTGAGTAGGCGGGTGGAAGAAGGGGGTCCAGTTCTGCCTCTGAGAAACAAGGCGTTACTCAGCATCTACTGAGCTCCTGCTGTCCGCCCAGCCCCACGCTAGCCACTGCGCAGAGACAGAGCGGTAAAGTCAGGATCCCCCTCCCCTCGCCCCCACCCAGGGAGTTAGTTCACTGTCTGGTGGGAGAAATGTTCGGAGGCTGAGTCCGTTGCCCCAGGCTGCCCAGGTAAGAGGTAAAATCCACATCAGCCCTTCGATTCTGCCTGCAAACTGGGCCCCTCCGCTATCGTCTCAGACCCCTGAGGAGGGAAGAATGACCCTGGTCAGGCTTCCTGTGTGGCCTGGGAAGGAGGCGCCTTGGAAGGTCCTGGAGCCCACCAGACAGGCAGCTCCGCTAGGGCAGGAACCGGGTCTGTGTCCACCGCTGCGTCCCAGCTTCTGGTGGAGACTGTCCTCACACAGAGGGCAGCCAGTGACGTTTCCTCAATGAATGGATGAGCAGGCGAGTGAATGAATGAAATGAATTTGTGTAGCTTTGCCTATGGCTGTAGGCAGATTCTACCCTCTTTGTAAACCTCAGTTTCCCTGCCCCTACAATGGAACTAACAATACCCAGCATGCATTGTGAACTTTGCAAACCGAGGAGAGGTTTACAAATGGACAGTGCGATGTTAATAGAGGTGATAATAGTAGTACCAGCATCAATCATAGGAGTGGTAGTGGCCCCAGCGGTCACTGCATTCATAGTGGTGATGATGGTGCCATTACTGGTAGTGGCGCTAGAAGTATTAATACAAGTGGTCATTGCATTGCTGATGGTAGTGATGGCTATATTCATGGCGGTTGTAAGAATAGTGCTGTTGGTAGCCAGAGAGAGGAGAAGGAAGGGCATTCCAGGAGGAAAAGCATTCTGATTTCAGTTGCAAGTGATGGAAATCCAATTCAAATTGGCTTAAGCTAGAAAAGAAAGGGAGGGATGATTTATTGGCTCATGCAATTGCAAAGTCCAGAAGTAGCTCTGGCTTCTGGCCCAGATACACATGCCCTTGAACCGTATCGTTAGGCCTTGTCATTGCAACTCAGTCTTTCTCCATCTTTTGTCTCTGCCTTCCCCGGAGTGGGCTTCACTCTCAAGGAAGCTCTCTCAGCTTCCAGGCTTCCAGTCTCCCAGCTAGACAGTCCCTCTCAAAGGACAGCTCCTCCTCTCAAGTAGTTATAGCCAGAGTCCTAGGATTCACTGTCAGTGGCCCAGTTTGTGTCACGTGCTCATCCCTTGGCTAATCACTTTGGCTAGGAGGGGTGGAGTGTCCTGATTGGTCCAGCCTGAGTCACATGGCCACTCCCAAAGCTGGAGGGAGGCAGGGTGGTGTTATCAGAACTGGGGGAAAGAGACTTGTGTGACAGGGGACCAATAGGAGGCCTTCAGAGGTAGGGCCAGGTAAAGATGACAGAGGTCCAAGGTAAATGCTCAACAATTAACTTTTCTCCTCCCTGTGCTCTGAGGATAGGGAACAATCCATATAACGTGGATTCAAATCCCAGATTTGCTACTTACTAGCCACGTGGCTTTGGACAAAGTACTCAACGTCTCTGTGGCCCAATTTCCTCAAGTACAAAATGGATCGTTTTGAGTATTAAACAGCTTTTTGTTTAGAACAGGACCTGGGACAAAATAAGTGCTCAATTAATGGAAGTAATAGTGCCAACTCCTATGATTTGTGAAGATCAAAAACCTCATCCTTCTGCCTAGATGCCCCTCTCCCAGATCAGCATACAGCTGGATCCTTCTTCAGTTCTCAGCTCAGATGGCACCTCCTCAGAGAAGCCCTCCCTGACCACCAGAGCTAATGATGTCCCTCTACCCCCAGTCACTCTCTATCCCATTAGCCCATTCTCTTGCCTTTGTAGTACTGGAAGTGACCTTTTAAATTTATGTTTCCTCATTTAATAGCTGCTTCCCCCACCCACAGGTCAGCGCCCTAAAGACAAGATCCGTCTTGGTCACTGCTGTGCTCCACATTTACTAAATGAAAGAATAAATCCCTTTACTTCCCTGACACGGTGGTTTTGTATCGTGCTGCCTCCATGGGGGGGTGGGGGGGCTCTAGGATGGAGACGCAGGAATGGGGGAGGGATGCAGAGGCGCACTCCCAAACTGGAGGGGGTGGAGGGTCGGGAGGCCTGGGTGACCTGCCACCCTCTGCCCTCAGGGGAGAGCTCCCTTTGGTCTCTGGCCCTGACTCTACGGAGGGTCTCAGCTCTGGGTGGCCTGAGGGGACTGGAGCATACACCTTGACTTGGGTCATCCCAGCCAAGGTCAGGATAAAGCCGGCAGGACAGGACGTTCAGGCCTCGGATTACACATCCTTACACATCCGGCTGCTTAGCGGGGATTAGTGCAGACACCACGCCTACCATGGCGGATGGGTCGCAGGCTGCCTCTCCCTCCCACTCCTCAGGCCCATCCTGCCCTGGGGAAGCCACAAGACCCACCGAGGCTAGGCAAGGCTCTGAACCAGTGTGGCTGTGGTTTCTGTGCATTTTCACCACTATTCATGGAAGACCTACTGTGTAGTCGGCCCTGAGCTCACACTTTACGTCTTCTCACTCAGTCCTTCAAGATGGAGACAGGGGCTTTTTAAAAAAAAATTCTGTTCCTCAATAAATAGCAATCAAGCACCTACTGTGTGCCAGGCACAGGTCTAGGCCTTGGGGATACAGAAATGGCCAAGATGGTCCTGCTTTCATGGAGCTTTTAGAGGAGAAGACAGACACTCCATGAGTAAATAAAGTGTTTTGAAATGCACTTCAGCTCTTAAAGCAGGGAGTGGAGAAGGGGGGGAAGGGAACGCATGCTTCAGCAGGTGAGACCGCCTTAATCGACACCCTGGTCCCAGGAAGCTGGGCCGTGCCCGTGACCCATGGCTGGTTGAGGGAGCCTCGCTCTCTGGCAGAGAGCAGAACGTGAACCCTGTCCTCATAAACGTTTGTTGGATGGCAGAATGAATATTCTGCTGTTGCTCTAAAGCCTTGCCTGGCTGCCCATTGCCTGCAGGGTCTCCTGCAGACCCCTCAGCCAGCATTAATGGCTGTCAAGATCTGGCCCCTCCCAGTTCTAGCTTTTCTGGCCTCCCCAGCATACCCTTCCCGGTCTTCCCAGCTCAGGAAATGCCCCCACCATCCTCCTGGTTGCTCAGGGAAAAACCTGGGATTCCCTCCCAGGCTCTCCTTTTCCTCACCTCACACATCTGAGCCATCAGTGGTTTGGTGAGTTTCACCTCCAAAATATGTCTTGAATCTGTCTTCTCTGCTCTTGCCGGTCACCGTCTCTCACCTGGACACCTGCCAGGCCTCCTCCCTTAGATTCCCACTTCTCTTCTGGTCCCCTGCAGGCTGTTACCAAATGCGGCTGGAGGATCTTAGAGCCCACATTGGGCCGAGTCCCCAGCCTGCGGAGAAACCCTCTGTGGCGAGGATGCTTCTCAGAATAAAAATGCCTTCTCAGGTCTCAAGGCCTTCCTCACTTCTCTCTTTGACCTCATCACTAGTGCCTCCTGCCTTCCTTCCAGCTCCCAGCACGCTGTTCTCCTTTCTCTTCCTCTCACATGTTCATCTCTTCTCTGCCTCGGGGCCTTTGCACTTGCCTCTTCCCGGAGCAGCCTGTCCCCAGGTCTTCCTATGCCCAAGCTCTTTCGCATCCCTCAAATCTCCACCCCAGTGTCCCCTCCTCCGAGAGGCCCTCCAAGGCCACTTGAAGTAAAAGTAGTCACCCCTCCCCACCCTATCTTTTTTTTTTTTAAAGATTTTATTTATTTATTTTCAGAGAGACGAGAAGGGAGAGAGAAAGAGCAATGTATGGTTGCCTCTCACGTGGCCCTCATTGGGGACCTGGCCCGCAACCCAGGCATGTGCCCCGACTGGGAATCGAACTGGAACCCTCTGGTTCCCAGCCCGCGCTCAATCCACTGAGCTATACCAGCTGGGCCCTATCTTTTTTTTTTTTTATTCCATCACTTTAATTGGCAGAGTGAGTGGTAGAGAATGGAGGTGACTTTAGAGAGTCCTGAAAGTGGAGGGACAGGGAGTGGAAATGCAGCCCGAGGCTCAAAAGTAGCGACGACACAGCTTCCTGGGGACCAGGAAGAGCAGGCCACACCCAGGTGGGTAAGGGGCTAGAGCAGACAGGGTTCCATCCCACCTCCCTGGTTCAGAGCACCCCGCGGGCCCAGCGGCAGACCCAGCATTCCCTGAGGAACCCGTGACTGTTTCCCTGGCAGGCTTTAGTCCTTTCCCTCATCGCTGGCCGCACTCCTAATGATTTATTCCTCGGCTCACAAACCCAGATCCCTGCAGAGGCCAGGCAGGCCTCATAAACAGCACACGTGCAAGGTTGGAAAAGCACAGGCCTGGAGAAGCTGGTGCTCGGCTCCACCCCGGGGCCTGTCACAGGGGAACAGAGGCCCACGGTAGCCAGAGCTCCAGGTTCTTTGCGAGAAGCTGGAAATCTGGATTCGTTGGGGGAATAAATGTTGGCAACTAATTCACTGCGTGGGCCAAAACAACCCATCCACGGGTCAGCGGAGCCCTCCAGCTGGCAGGGTGGCCTCCGTTCACACTCGTCACAGCCACACTCACCCCACGTTGGCACCAGTGGCAGTCCGTGGGGGATGCCTGTTCCACCCGTGATTTCATCGCTGCCTCACAGATACTAGTGTGGTAGAGATTGTTCCGACCCTACTTTATAGAGGAGGAAACTGGGGCTTAGAGAGATGACGTGATCACCCGTGCCAGGGCTGAGCCTACATGTGGAGCTCACCTGCGTGGCCCCAAAGCTAAAGAACTTCCAAGTTCTGCACAAAGAGCATCTACCTTTGTCTGATTTTTTCTTCCAATCCTGCCCACTGCACACCAGGGGAAACCAAGGCTCAGAGAGGTTAAGGAATGGACCAGAAGTCACCCAGCTGGCAAGAGCTAAGACCGCCATGCAGCTCTGTCCAACACCAGCATTTGCAGGCTAAACCCTCACTCTCTGTCCAGCTTCAACGTGAAGCAGCTTTGAAAAGTTCACAGGACTTGGCAATAGTGAAACCATGATTGGTGCAAGCTCCTACTAAGCGTAAGTCTCTAGGAAGTGCTAAGACTTTGGGCCCTTCCCTGGACCCTCCCTACTCCCCATCCTGCCAGAGGCAGAGGACAAGGGGACAGGGGCTGGCTCAGCAGAACCGGTGGACAGTGTCCTTGGCTGGCATTTCCTGTGCTGCTTGGTTTTGATTCAGTCCACTGCTCTCTGCAGCAGGGGTGGACCGATGCCATTCATCACTGTTAAGACTGACAGTCCCTTCCTCAGCTCCCAATGCCCAAAGCCAATGTAGGGAACTGGCAATCACTCAGGCAGAAAGGACATTGGCTCCCCCTCCATGTCTCCCTATCAGCTCCTCCCTTTGCAGGGACCAGAGTCAAGGCCCCCGCCATCACCAGAGACATTGTCCTCAGATGGGCAAGAGGTTGCAACACCACGAGCTCCCAGAATTCCTGCTTTGGCAAGGCTTGTGGGAATGTAGCTGAACTGTGAGGAAGAGGCCATCCAACCCAGAGCTTGTTCAGAAGAGTCGGGTCCCCTCGGGGAGGTGGGGTTTGGCAAGTGTGACCCCTAGGTTCCTGCAAACAGATTCAGATCTTGTCTGGAAAGTTCTTCATATACTGTAGCAGGTCAGGAAATGGCAGTCTTCAGAACCGCACCAGTACCGGTTTGCAAACCCAAGGCCTGCAGAGACCTGACAGAAGATGAAAAGAGAGAAGGGGCCTGTGGCAGACTAGGGAGCAGTGCGGAGCGGCTGGCGCTGCAGCGCCAACCAATGGTGGTTGTTGGGAGTGCAGGCTGAGTGTAGACGCATTGTCTGATTTTCTGAGAGAATCGGAAAATCTGAATTTTTTATGTGAAGTCTCCCCATTTTGAAACTTGGGCAAATATGTGAAAATAGCTTTTTCAGCCCCAGGCTTCTGGTTTACAACTCCTGGGACACCCCCTGCGATGCCACCGCACCTCCTTTCCAGCTTCATGACTTGGTTGCCCTCTCGTGATGAAAGCCACTGGTGTATGGCTCACCCCAAGGCCTGTGTCGTCATCCTGTTGTCCAAGGGCACAGATCCCTGGATTCCTGTCTCTTTGTGCCCAGGAGCGCCCCCTGCAGGCTCCTGACTCCAATTTCTCATCAACCCCCTCACCAGGGGCCCCCATCCTCGGGGAAGGCGGGAGACAACCGTCAGTCTGCTCCCAATCCCCTTAATCGGATCAGTGCCAGTGACCCTTTATTTAAAACGCCCTGGCTGTAATCCCCACCCTTCAAGCTGGGGGAAGCGGAAGTGCCATAAAAGGAGAGGAAGGTTTGATGGTCTGGAAGCTGCCTCCTCCTATGTCCTTGAAACCGGCTTGGGAAACCTCACAGACTTGTGACGGAGTCCCCGTCGTGTGGCCCTGGAAAAGTCACTTCCTTCTCTGAGCCTCCGTTTGATTCACTCACTTGTTTATACATTCATCAGCTATTTAGGGAGCACCTACTTTGAGCCAGGCACTGTTTCAAGCTGGGGACACAGCAGCAACCAGACCACTGACCTTCTATGGAGGGACACAGAGGAGAAAATTTCAGCTCAGCAAGATCAGTGCTGTGAATGGGAGAAGCTCAGGGGCTGTGGGCATCCAGAGGATGGACATGTCCAACCTAGACCTGGAGGTCAGACAGAGCTCATGGGAGCAAATGGCCTTTGAGCTGAGGCCTGTACGGTGTGCACAAATCGCCCAGGAACAGTGAGGGAGGAAGGGCACTCTAGGCAGAGGGAACAGCATGGGCGAGGATCTAGAGGCAGGAGCCACTGTGGTGGTGAAGCTTGGGAAATGTGAGTAGTTCTGCCAGGATTCTGCATGAAATATGCAGTGAGAAATGCAGGAGATGGTCTGGAGAGAGAGGAGGAAGGTAGTCTTAATGTAAAACCTAAATCTCTTTATCAGGCCTGGCGAGGCCGTCCTGCCTTCCGACCTCATCTCCTCCCACTTTCCCCTGTGCTCCCTCAGCCCCGCCCCTCACAGAGCACCATTCTGTCGCGTGGTATGCCAGGCTTATCCCCACATCCGGGCCTTTGCCCGTGCCGTGCCTCCTGCCTGGAATGCTCAAGTCTGAACAGCACACCCCTCCTCCTCAAGTCTCAGCAGCCAGGGCACCTCCTGAGAGAGGCCTGTCCTGACCACCCAGCCTCATGTGGATGCCCCCAGTGCTTCTTTCCCGATTCCCCGCCGCCCCCCCCCCCGCCCCCGTTTGTTGTTCTCAGTGACATGCAGCACATAACGCTATCTTGACATCATCTTGCTCCTTTATTGGGTTATGGGTTTGTTAGTGTGCTGCTCCCTACCAGCTCTTTGAGTCCAGGGAAACTGTCTTTCTTCTCCGTGCTGCATCCCCAGCAACTAGCATAGCACTTAGTAGGCGCTCAATTAACACACGCCAACTGAATGCAAGGGAGTTGGAACTTCCTCCGAGAGCATGGGGAGCCGCTGCAGGGTTCAGCACAGGGCTGTGGCTGGCTGGGATTTCTGCTTCTCTCCTCTGACCTGTCCCCATGGTTGTGAGGATGAAAGCAATGGGGTACTCTTCATAGAAAGCAAGCTTTTATGGAGCTTTCAATGAGGCTTCTTTTACGTATCATACAATTCCCCCATTTCCAGTGTGCAAGTCAATGATTTTTTTTTTAGTAGATTTGCCAAATTGGGCAACCATCACCCTCAGTCAGTTTTAGGATGTTTTCCTCATCCAAATGAGATCCCGCCTGCCCATTAACCAGTAATCCTATCGCCACCCTGGCAACCACTTCCTGTCTCTATAGATTGGCTTTATCTGGACGTCTTATGAAATGGAATCATCCAGTAAGTGGCCTTTTGTGTCCGGCTTCTTTCACTTGGCATAATGTTTTAGGATTCATCCCTGTTGTCCCACATTCAGTACTTCTTTCCTTTTTATGGATGAATATGTTCCGTTGTATGGTATGGGCCTAGCACAATTCATATTTTATAGATATGAATTCATATCTCGGTTGATAGACATCTGGGTTGGTTCCACTTTCTGGCCATTATGAGCAGTGCTGCCACGAACATGCACGTGTATGAAAAGCAGCTTGCAACCCTTAAACACGAGCCGCAGCCCTCCGCCTGCCAGAGCTTCTAGTTGTCACTGTGCGGACCCCAGAGGGCTGTGTGACCATGAACATGTCCCCGCCCTTCTCTGCATGAGTCCTCCCACCTTGCGGAGATGAGCCTGGGCTCTTTTCTGCGTGGACATTCTGTGCCTCATCCACATTCCGGGAAGTGCAGGGGAGTATGCAGAGGACGTGACGACAGTCTGCGCTGATTGCTGAAGCGGAAGGTGGCCGTCCCTGTGATCAACCCCCGGAGCCAACAGGATGGGGAGCACCTGGCTTCTCTCAGATCTCTTCTCCCAGAGCACCAAAGCCCACTCACCCATTTGGCGCAGACAATGGGCTCCAGAATCCAGAGCCTCCTCGCAGGGAGGGAATTTGGGGATAACTTCCAAGTCCCTGGTCCTGGCTCCCGCTTCTGCTCCCCAGGTCCCTGGAGTCCTGCCCAAACCCGATTGGGCTCAGATCCCGGGAAAGCAAGGCCAGAAATGCAAAGGCCCAGTTAGGGGCCTGAGCTGGGGCCAAGAGGACTCAGGGTGCTGGCTGGTCCCCCATTGCTGAGACCCATCTCAGAGACCAGATCAACACTGCTCATTCATTTGGGTTTGAGGCTGTTCGTGGGGTGTCCGCTGCCTTAGCCAGGCCTTGGGACCTTTAGACCTAGTCCCGGAGCTCCAAAAGCAACCTGTCTGGGGTTCAGGGTGGGGGTGACAATAAATTACCCAAATAATAATTTCATAACATAACATATATTAAGTAACTGTTATGTGATAAATGCTCAATTACTTGCAGCTTCATTTTAGAGATAAAGAAATGGAAGCTCAGAGAGGGCAAGTGACTTGCCCAAGGCCACACAGCCTGGGAATAATAATGCCGGGACTCAGTTTATAAATAAGTATAAGCCTGTGGAGTAACAAAAACTGATCTAAGAGCCCATGAACTCATTGAATTCTTATGGCACCTCTGCCATGACAGACATCCCTACCTTACAGATGAGGAAACTGAGGCATACAGGGTTTAACTTACATTAGGAAGTTCCCCAGCCAGGAAGTGTGGCCTTGACTCTAGTGGGCCCTGAAGAGAAAATGGTCTTGAGGGTGGGGCCAGGAGGGGTGGGTCAGGGAAGCCCCTCGGGCTACATGGCTGCACATCCTATTTGGCGCTTTCGTGGGCTCACGCACTGGGAAGGGGGCCTGGTGTGCTGTGACCCTCCCAACCCAGCCCTGAGCAGCAGGCACCCAGGACCCAGCTGGGCCTCTGCTCCCCGCTTTTCTTCTTTCCTAGGCTGAGAGGAGGGAAAGGGGAGGGCACATTCTCAGGTACAAACGGGGAGCCTGCCTTAGAATAACAGCCCTGAGAACCGTTCAATAGCTGGGTGCATAATTCATGGGTCTGTCCGCAGACATCAATTATGCAGGCCTCCCCTGGAGTTGTCAGGGGTTAGAAACTGGAGCAGGCTTCCCCACCAGCCTCAGGGGAAATGGGATCTCCCAGCTCTTAAAGATACAGGCTCCCCAGGGATCTACTCCTTTTCCTGCAGGCTCCCTCCTGGCTGGAGTCAGAGGCTGCAGCAGCAATCTTGGGGCTCGGCCCAAAGCCTTGGCTGGCTGCCCTGTAAGCTCAGACCCACTCTGGGCCTAGCCAGCCCTGAGCTAGTAGCTATGCATGCACAGCCTCCCCCGACCCTGGCCTATGGGGGGCTTCCTATCAGTATACTCTGGGGTTTCTCAGCCTTGGTACTGTTGACATTTGGGGCAGGACCCTTCTTCACTGTGGGGCTGCCTTGTGTATTATAAAACATTTTAACAACATCCCTGGCCTCCACCCACCAAATTGTCCTTCCCCCAAATTGTGGCAACCAAAAATTGCTGCAGAATTTGCCAAAAGAACCGCTGGTATGGCCCTCATTTTGCAAACAAGGAAACTAAGGCAAGGAAAGTTTCAAGCCCAAGGCCACCCAGCCAGTAAAGAGCAGCACTGACTTCCAGGTCCAGGATCCACACTCCTAACTGCGACGCAGCCGTTCCAATGTGTGCTGCCCAAGTGCTATATTCCAATGATCACATATTTATTTTAATGAATATTTAATACATACAGCCCTAGCATGCAAAGGCAGCGGTTTATTGCTTAGGATGACGCTAACGTAAAACAAAGAAGGTGAGTGGATTTTGCTTGTTCAATTTGGTTTTGTTTGTTTGTTTTTTCCTATCCAGGAAAGAGTAGTACAGGCAGCAAAAAAACACGTGCAATATGATGTCAAAATTGAGCAAAATGAAACTATTTGTCCGAGCACATATACATTTGTATTAAACACTCTGCACAAAAGCAGATTGATGAGAAGAAATTCTGATTATCTCAGGGGTGGAGAAGGACACAGAAGTGTCATGTGATATGTCCTGTTTCTTAGCTTGGAAGGGAGGCTTCACAGATGTCGTTCGATTATGGTTCGCAAACATCTATAAATTAGATCTACTTTTGTGCGTATCAGATCATTTCTAAAGTGATTGCAGAATTTTTCTTGTTCAACGAGTGTAATTCAAGAAAGTAAAACTCAAGCTTTTTTTTTAAGGCACCATTATAGCAAAAAAAAAAAAAATCAAGACATTGGTAAACCACTGAGGTTGGGAAAGCTCTGCATTGCGTGACGCTCCCTGTCCTGTTCTGAGCTGGCCTGGAAAGACACCAGGGCCCTCTTGCTGCCTGTGGGGTCTCCAGTGCCTCACACATAGTAAATGATCATTAAATAGTTGTGACATTGAAAACCGAACGCTGCACTGTAGCTCCGTGAACTTGAGCAGCAATCAGCAAACCCAGGCGTGCCTGCTGGTGCCATGCCCTGGGCTGGGGGCTGGGTGTGCAGAGGTAAGCCCGAGAACTGATCCTTGCCCAACCCACCCACCCCCACCCCCGCAAAGCTCACAGATACTGGGCAGTGATGGGCACACACATTACCCTGTGATGCGATGTGTGTGGTATGTACCCCAAGGTATGGCAAAATAATAGGGGAGCCTCAAGGATGGAGTGGCCAGCCTTGCCAGGAGATGACTTCAGAGAGGAAGGGACAGGACACATGGGCTGGGTCTTTAAAGACGGCTTACAGTTCACTGGACAGACTGGAAGAGGCACAGGCATGCAGAATTCACCAGCAGTCGTGAGTAGCTAGAGAACCGTGGAGTTTGGGAACCTGCGGGAGGTGAGGCCACAGAGAGGGGTAGGAGGAGTCAAATGCAGAGGGACTGACAGCCGGGAGTCCTGAGTGGGGATTCATTGCAGGGGACAGAAGCCCTTCCCACTCACCCAGACAGCAACAGTGTTCACACACAGGATTCAGTGGGCAGTTTCCGAACTAGAGCAGGAAGCAGAGACTCGCCAGGCCACCCGGAGGCTGGCTGGTCTAGGTGATGGGGCGGGGTGGGCTGAGATACTGCCCCAGGAGGACAGCTGGCATTCGTCAGATCCTCACTGTGTTCTGCTAAGAAGCTGTCCTAAGTGCTCTGGATGTGTTGACACATTTAATCTGCACAGCAGCTCTCTGACGTAGATACTGTTATTATCATCCCATTTTGCAGCTGAGGAAACTGAGGCTTTGAGAGGCTAAATAACTGGCTCAAAGTAAGGAAGTAGCAGAGCTGGGACTTGAACCCAAAGTGGTCTGACACAGAGCCCAAGCTCTTAACGGCTGCCCTCTGCATCCTCTCTCAAACCTCCTGGGTCCTCGCCGCTCCTTCACTCTACCCCTTCCCTTTGTTCTCAGGCTTCTCTCAAAGGGTCAGGCTTTCTGCGATTTCTTTATGGCTTCTCTGTCCCCTGCAACTTGGGACACACTTGCTTGGAGCTTGGGTTTGACGTCAAGCTGGTTGAAGCCTGGATTTCCTGTCCATCTCTGGGCCAGTCAGTAGCAGCCAGGATCAAGCGGTACAAGCTCGGGGACAGACCAGCCCTGCAGCAGGGACTGCAGAGGGGACGGACAAGTCTGAGAACAGGACGGCAGATGGGGTGGGAGGCGGCTGATAGACAATTTTAAGGACTTAGATTTTGACTTGAAAGCAGGGGAATGATGTGAGGATGTGATTGGATTTGTAGTTTTGAAAAAGACCCTCAGAGCAATTTATTGCATCCGCTTGCCTTTCTGAATGAGCTGCCAGCTAACATAGGCTCCGTTAACTTCAGCGAGCATCCAGTAAGCCCTTTCTCGGGGACGAGCCCCCTTCTTGACCCGGGGGATGCAAAGGTAGTTAAGCCAAGATCCTTTGCCTCCAAAAGTCCGTGGTCCCAACTGGGAGTTAATGACATGGGTCCAGGACCCCCATGCCTTTCCTGGGATCACCTGCCAAGTCATATGTGTGTAGCAAAAGGGCCTATAACTTTTACCTAATTTCTAACACAGTGGAAAGAGCTCATGCTCTGGGGTCAGACCGGCCGAGGTGAGAACCCTGGCTCTGCCCCTTCCTACCTGCAGAACCCTAACTTTCCTCCCCTGCTCATTGGAGACAGAATACAATACGCTATAGATAGGATATCGGGGGTTTGTAAGACTGAAATAAGGCATCGCGTGGAAAGTGCTAAACACAGTGCCCGGCCTACCGTGAACACTCGGTGGAGGGTCACTATTGTTACCGTCAGCAGCATCGTGTGGTGACAGCAGTTCCCACCCCGTGGTCGTGACGGACCGCGGGTCTGGCCCACGTGTCAGCAAGCTGTGGCCCGCGAGTCACATTCTGTCCGCTGCCTCTTTATGTCAATAGTTTATTGAAACACATCTACACACACTCGTTTATGTATTACCCAAGGCTGCGTTCATGCTGCAGCTGCAGAGGTGAGTAGTTGGCAACCAAGAATTCATGGACTTCAAAGTCCAGAATATTCACCATCTGGCCCTTCGTAGAAAAAATGTGCCGACCCCTGGGCTCCGTGATCAGCTTTCAATGACTTCAATTCTCCAAGCCCGTTTCCACATCTGTACCATAAATGGGTTTGAATAAATTATCTTTTTAGCTCAGCCATCCAGCCACTAAGTAATTGTGTGATGGGAAATGCTCCCGAATGCTGAGGAGCCTCCTGCAGACTCAGGGTATTAGGGCGATCATCTCATCGTGGGATAACTAAATCTCATTCTCTTTTCCTCGCAGATCCTTGCCATAATCTCCATAATGTTCATCGTCCTCTCCACCATTGCCCTGTCACTCAACACGCTGCCCGAACTGCAGAGCCTGGATGAGTTTGGCCAGACCACGGACAACCCCCAGCTGGCCCACGTGGAGGCCGTGTGCATTGCGTGGTTCACCATGGAGTACCTGCTGCGGTTCCTCTCCTCACCCAAGAAATGGAAGTTTTTCAAGGGCCCGCTCAATGCCATTGACTTGTTGGCCATCCTGCCGTACTATGTGACCATCTTCCTCACCGAATCCAACAAGAGTGTGCTGCAGTTCCAGAACGTCCGCCGCGTGGTCCAGATCTTCCGCATCATGCGCATTCTCCGTATCCTTAAGCTCGCACGCCACTCCACTGGCCTCCAGTCCTTGGGCTTCACCCTGCGGCGGAGCTACAATGAGTTGGGCTTGCTCATCCTCTTCCTCGCCATGGGCATCATGATTTTCTCCAGCCTTGTCTTCTTTGCAGAGAAGGATGAAGAGGACACCAAGTTCAAAAGCATCCCAGCCTCTTTCTGGTGGGCTACCATTACCATGACCACTGTTGGGTATGGAGACATCTACCCCAAGACTCTCCTGGGGAAAATTGTGGGGGGGCTCTGCTGCATTGCGGGGGTCCTGGTGATTGCTCTTCCCATCCCCATCATTGTCAACAACTTCTCTGAGTTCTACAAGGAGCAGAAGAGGCAGGAGAAAGCCATCAAGCGGAGAGAGGCTCTGGAGAGAGCCAAGAGGAATGGCAGCATTGTGTCCATGAATATGAAAGACGCTTTTGCCCGGAGCATTGAGATGATGGACATTGTGGTGGAGAAAAATGGAGAGAATATGGGTAAGAAGGACAAAGTACAAGATAACCACTTGTCTCCCAACAAATGGAAATGGACAAAGAGGACACTCTCCGAAACCAGCTCGAGTAAGTCCTTTGAAACCAAGGAGCAGGGATCCCCTGAAAAGGCCAGGTCATCTTCTAGTCCTCAGCATCTGAACGTCCAGCAGTTGGAAGACATGTACAATAAGATGGCCAAGGCCCAAAGTCAGCCCATCCTCAATACCAAGGAGCTAGCAACACAGAGCAAACCAAAGGAAGAACTAGAAATGGAGAGTATCCCCAGCCCCGTAGCCCCTCTGCCTGCTCGTACAGAAGGGGTCATAGACATGAGAAGCATGTCGAGCATCGATAGCTTCATTAGCTGTGCCACAGACTTCCCTGAAGCCACCAGATTCTCCCACAGCCCTTTGGCGTCACTCCCCAGCAAGACTGGGGGCAGCATGGCCCCAGAGATGGGCTGGCGGGGAGCTCTGGGCACCAGTGGTGGTAGGTTTGTTGAGGCCAACCCTACCCCTGATGCCAGTCATCACTCTACTTTCCTCATTGAGAGCCCCAAGAGTTCCATGAAGACCAACAACCCCTTGAAGCTCCGAGCACTTAAAGTCAACTTCATGGAGGGCGAACCCAGTCCGTTACTCCCTGTTCTGGGGATGTACCATGACCCTCTCAGGAACCGAGGGGGTGCTGCAGCTGCTGTTGCTGGACTGGAGTGTGCCACACTCTTGGACACATCTGTGCTGAGTCCAGAGTCCTCCATCTATACCACAGCAAGTGCTAGGACACCCCCCCGGTCACCCGAGAAACACGCAGCAATAGCATTCAACTTTGAAGCAGGTATCCACCAGTACATTGATGCAGACACAGATGATGAGGGACAGGTACTGTACAGTGTGGACTCCAGCCCTCCCAAAAGCCTCCATGGGAGCACCAGTCCCAAATTCAGTGTTGGGACAATATCGGAGAAGAACCACTTTGAAAGTTCCCCCTTATCCACCTCCCCTAAGTTCTTAAGGCAGAACTGTATTTACTCTACAGAAACATTGACTGGAAAAGCCCCCAGTGGTCAGGAAAAGTGCAGACTTGAGAACCATATCTCCCCCGAGGTCCGGGTGTTGCCAGGGGGAGGGGCCCACGGAAGCGCACGGGATCCGACCATCTGAAGTACCCCACATGGAGGACAGACTTGTGGGAGGTACAAAGAGGAGCGCTGCTCAGCTTACCTGCCACAGAGCCTTTCTGCATGAACTCTGAAACAGAAAGGCTCTGCAAAGCCCCCAGGAAGAAGGAAGACTCTAGAGAAAGCTCCCTGAGACCTTGAGAGCCATGGTAGATCCATCGGAATGCAGCTGGCCAAGCCGTAGGACATGGCGCCTCCTTGTAACAACTCCACTGCCCTCTTTGGGAGATGACGTGAGCAGAACTCACAGCCACCACTACCACGTTCTAGACGTAACCAGGACCCTGGCTCCCTGTCCTTCTCTCATGATTCTCCATCACAGCTGCAGAAGGCAACATCTCCGATCCCTCCTGGCTTTGGCTGGAGAAGGGTATTGAAACACGTGGCTGGTATTGAAAAAGTGGGTTGACCAATTTGCTTTGGGTGTTGCCCGGCCACCTCTGGGAACTCCTGTCCATCACCTCCTGGGTGGACCCCACTGCTAGAAGGCTACAGGGAATACTTGTGCCATGGAGAAATCTCTGCACTGTAAGCCATGATCCCAGTGCAAAACCCTTACTCAGATGGCTTCATTGACTTCACTATTTCGTAGTACCTGAGATTTTATTTTGAGATATCATCGGGGTGAGTTGTACCACTTGTACTCAATTCTAATTGCCCCCTGGCAGTCTGGGAAGGGTTCAGAAGGCGGGCACTCAGCCAGCAGTGTGAATGCTGAGCATTGCTTTAGGGTTGTTGAGGGAATACATTTTCTGTACATCACTGGTGTAGACTCAAAAGATATGCAAGTGTCAAATATGCAAAAGAAATAGCTTATTCAAAGAGACTGTATGTTCCTGAAGAACAGAACAAGATCTGACTTTTTTTACCTACAAAACCGAAAGGGGGAAAAAAAAATCCCCAATTGAAATGCCCCGTTCAGACTTTTGAATACTTCCTGCTGTGGCAGGGAAAGCATCTACTCTAATAGAAATCCTTTTTTGTTTCCTGTGGTATTCAAGTTTTTAAAAAAAGTTAAAATAAAAAGCACTTTATGTTTTTCAAAAATAGGTTCTACCAGGGACAGTGTCACCATCTTGCACTTTAAAAGAAGCACTATTTCCCGGGGGCCACTTTCTGGGACTCTGGTTGGGTCGTTGCCACAATACCTGCCTATGTCCAGCCACAGTGGGTGACATTGTGCGGGTATTGTCGTCTGCCAGGTCAAAGCCGGCAGGCACCTTCCCTGCCCCTCCGAAGCATCCCCTAAGTCCCCTTGCAAGGAAGGGTACATGGCCCTTGAGGAGGGCCTCTCGTAAAGTCACGTGCACAGGAAACAGGCACATCTCAAAAGAAGACAGTAGGCGGTTGGGCGTTGGGTGTTGTACCGTGTTCTCTTCCTTGTGAACCAGCTGTCGGTGTGTTTTCGGTGTCACTATCTGTATTAAAAGCTCAGCTCTCGTTTCTGCAGCCATCAATGCAGCCAGGACAGACAAAAGCAATAAGTATTTGTGCATATCGTGAGTGGTTCTAACGTCTCTCTCGGTATTGGCGTTCCTGTCCTAGTTTGATGCCCTGGCGCTGGTCTGCTTGAGTTCAGTCTGACCACGTGGTGTTGCTGGCTGTTCCTCGGTTCAGGGATCTTGGGGCGGGCGGGGGGGGGGGCACTGGTTAGCTTGATGCCAGGCCGTTGGCCCATCTGTCAGTAAAGATAACATGTTATTGATCTGCCTGTTTTTAGTACCATGGACTGATGTTGTTTTCCTAAGACAATTTTAAGAGCTGGTGTCCCAAGTACAACAGTATATATCTGTCAGTTCTCAACTGTGACAGGCGTATGTCTTCCTGATGGAACAAGACATGGTGTTGTTCCGCTGTCCTTCATACCATGTTATTGGTCCACCCATTAGGGCAATGGCACGATCCATGTGTTCAGTACACCAGTGTCACGGAATCGTTCTGCCCGCCCTCCGTACAGTGGCGCGAGGCTGGCCGCCTGTCACGGCGATGATGATGTGGGGTCATTCCATCACCCTTAAAAATGCATGTCCTCTGCTGAGCGCACACTGGGCTCACACTGCTCCTCGGCCTCTCCCAGGACGAGGGGTCCCTCCAAGGGGGACAGTCCTGTTCTGTGCTGTGTTAGCAAAGACAATGCGTGCTGAAGTATCTTGACTCTTCCAAAGCATCCTCAGAGTACGTGACAGCAAATGCAAAGGGGTTTAAGGGACAGAGAGAGAATGAGGTCATGCAGTGCTAGAGACACACCAGAGAGAGGCAGCAGCAACAGCGCCCCCGGGGACTTGGAGGGTGGAGGGGGATGGCGGGGACTGCTGAGGAATGGCCACGGGCCAGGCCCCCCTGGGCCATCTCTTCTTTGTTTTCATCTCTGTGTGTGTCTGCCGTCAGCACAAATGGGAAAATTCAGGGAAAACAAACAAACGCTTTTTGATAAAAGTAAATAGTTGTGATTTCTGATTCAGATATTTTTAGAGCTGATGCTATCTGTAAAAATTAATAATATAGTCTATTTTACATATCAGGAAAGTGAACATGTTTAAATATAGCCATATATACTGAGGAGGAACTTACCACCCCTTCTTTCAAATCGAGGCAGTTCATTTGTTGGTTGAAGCAGATGAGAAGTGTACAGATTAGAAATTCTCTTTCTTTTTTTTTTTTTTTAAACGAATAACTAATTGGTGCAACTCTCCTTATAACCAAAGGCCCTTTCTGCCTTTTGCGGTCACACAGGACCTGGCCCTTCCTTCCTCATGCATTTTGTCTGACTTCAAAGTAGCATTTTATCAAGTCACTTTTGAAAGGACGAATTCAGAAGTATCGTGAAGAACCTACCTTTTCAGGCTGAATAGCCAGAGTCCTATAGAGTTCTTATAGAAACAGAATAATTGAAACTCAGCATATACTATGCTTAGAAAGTATTGTGTTCTGTTTGGGTTTTTTTTTTTTCTTGTGTATGTCTTGTGGGAATATAGCTGTTACCCGGTGCCCGATTCAAAAATAGAGTGCTGTGAGTTTACCCAGGCCCCCACCTGCCAAAAGGGAACATACCGAGGTTTTTAATACGTGTACATCCTACCTGTACCTGTGTACATGCACTAGGAAGTCTACCTAGGAGTCTCCGTGAGAAGCTAACTCTGATCAACAGAGATTGATGGAGGAGAGGAAAGTAATGGTTTGGAAGCAGGTACTGCTTTACCTTGGTGGTCCATGCCCCACCCATTTCTGAACCAATAAAAGTGGTGGAGGAAAGAACGAGTCAACCCAAAGAAACAAAACTAGGGGCTGGAGGCGGATGGATGCCTGGTCCCCTTGGCGAACTCAGTGAAACTCGTCCGGAACCCAGCTGAACCTGAGTCCCCCCCAACTTGCACCATTATCAGAAAGGGCTAAGGACCAGGTAGCTGTGTGTCCCAACCACACAGAAGGGGGGAGAGTCTGCGACCAGCGGAGAGAGGCGGGCAAGCTCTGGAGGAGTCCGTTGGTTCACCTTTTTCTCTCTGGGGAAAGAAAAACAACAACGGGACGTCGGTGCAGCAGATTTCTTGGTGCCTTCTATAGGAATTTTATCTTAAGCACACTGAATGGGGGAAGGAAAAAAGAGGAGAGAACCTTTGTTCCTGTAAAACCCCTTTCTCGAAAAGCACTGGGGATCAAGAAGGAAGAATTAGACGGGGAAACTGCAAAACCCCAAGGAGGCCATTCCTTTCAACCCGCCCGGCTTGCCCCCAGGAATCGCTGGCCATGCAAACTTTGTCAGACTGATTCCCAACTTCTCTTCCACCGTGTCTTAGTCACCGTAGCCTGGTTTCTGCCCTTTCTCCTAATAAGATCCACCTTTCTAAGGAGAAAAAACAACAACAACAACCAGATTCTCCTCTGTAAAGCTGTAATGTATTGTTGACTTTTGTAAACTATTGTATATTTCTGTTTCCTCCAAGTCACGGCTGGAGTGTCTAATCCATGGGCAAGGGCAAATTTAAAATCCACCACGGACAAGGGTCTCTAGCTCTCTCCTTTCCTTATATCTCTGCCAGCTAGTTCCAGGCTTCAGCCTCCAGTCAAGGAACTTCGAATCAAATGGGAGCACGGCGAACCGTCTCTGAGATTCTTTGGAAAAGGACTTTTTCTGTGGCTGCGAAGCTGATAGGAGGGAAGAAGGAGGCTTGACCGAGCCCCCCCTCCCCCCCCCCCCCCCCCCCCCCCCCCCCCCCCCGCCCCCAGCAGGACAGAGGAGAACCTCCGGCCCTGAGCTGAACTTCCCTCGCCTCTCACTGCTTATAGGACAGCATCCAGATGCTCTCACTCAGCCAGAGGGACCCAAACCAGCCCCGGCGACCCCCACAAATAAGAGTTACCTCTGCAGTTTCTGTTGCCATTTTTTCTGGCTCTAGAAGTTATCTGATGTATGACTGCGTCATAGGTGGTCCACATATCTCAGAGTAGTCTATTTTTCTGTTCAGATAAATATAAAATGTATTTTTAGCAAATTTATAATAGGGCCATTGAGTCGAATTTCTTTTGTAATATAGAATAACACTTGAGGAGGTTTGTTGTCGGTCATAATTGTAGCTGATGTCTTCTGGTCTTTTTCATTTACGTCCATTGTTCCATGGGCTGCTTTTTTCTTTTTTTTCTCTGCTTCCTTTTGATTCTGATTTTCTGGGAGCGCGGAAAGATACCAGGGTCTGACGTCCTCGGCAGACGTTTCCTGACGCGAGGCCTAGAGACTGTTGACGCTGTTACCTTCCTCATCCTGTCTCTGTGTTTCTCATCATCGTGCTTAAGAATCCAGGACACACGGGCCGGATGGAGAGTAGGTGACTCTCCAAATCAGGATGGGACGTGGGCTTGGTTCGACTCATTCCCACACACGTTCGGGAATGTGAGGAGACGGAGTTTTCTCCTCCCCCTAAATTTCGGACCCCAAAATCTCGTGCAAGCCAACTTCCCACTGGGCGTTTCTGAGCTCCAGAACACCCAGCGATCCAAACCCCTCCTGGCTGGCCTGTTGCCGTGTCCAGCGCCCTGCTCCCTGGAACATCAACTGAATCTGAAGCGCAGAGCATGTTCTGGTTCTGGAGGACAGGCTGGGCTTCGGATCTCATCAGCTTTCTATCAGTTCTTCATTTCAATCCGTTGCTAGCAGCCTCACCAGAAAACGGTGGCCAGACAGGCTTGCAGCCAGACCCTGAGAAGACATGTCCCCAGAATCTGCCATCTCATCTCCCTTTCCTTCTGCAGCTGCCTGAGATGGTGGCAGGGGCTGCCTCCGCCCTTCTAGCCTCAGGGAGTTTCGGGTCTGTCCTGATCATTAATTCCACCAGGTGGTTTCCCCCTGTGGGTGGGCACAGAGCACCTTACGAAACAGGATCTTCAGCAAAAAGCAGTTTTTCCATCCTATCAGTGCATGCAGGAAGATGAAGAAAGCTCAGATAATCTCCAACTTGCTTTCATTTCAGTTCTGGACTAAGACCCTAATCAAAGTTTTCCCAGCCCCCAAATGCCTGGTAGTCTGATTTGAACCAGAGCCAAACAAAACAGACCAGATTTCTTAAAACTTCTGCACAAGAACATTAAAACAAAATTGTATTTCCCAATAGTCTGCTGGGTTTGGTGCCCAGATCAACCAACACCCTTGCCCATGGCCACCTGAAGCTAGGAACAGGTGGTATAGTTTGAGTGCCCATTCACTGTCCCTGACACTGTCAACCTGGAATTTCTCGGGAACTCCCCAAATTCCAACTTGAAGAAATGGATTTAGAAGGGTCTCTGTTAATGGAGCGGCACCTCAACTTCACTGCTAACCCTCCATTCCTCCCTGCAAAGATCCTGAAAAGGTCAGAGTCTGGTCAGGACCAAGTGGAGCGGGGCAGCTCACTTGAGGAAGAAATCTCCCGCCTGCCGGAGGGCAATAGGCAGGTCTCTGAAAGTTTCTCTTGCCTGAGAGGAGCAGGGCGGTCATCTTCGGCTCAGATGAAGGAAGCACTTTGGATAGGTGGGGCTGCCTCACCGTGGAACTCAATGCCGTGCTGGGTAATGGTCTCCATGACACCGCAGGTGTTTCTTAGAGAGGCTAGATGATGTACACAGTGGAGATTGCAGACGGACCCTCGCGTTGCATAGCAACGGGACTGAACAATCAGGGAAATTCTCTCTCTCCCTCTGTTTCCTGGTGTGTGTGTGCGTGTGTGTGTGTGTGTGTGTGTGTGTGGTTTGAACATCTGGGCATAGACTCCAGCCACTGAGGCAAAGGCAGGGAATGCTGTTAGCAGGAACTCAAATGTTAGGATTTGCATCTTTCAGAGGGGATTCTAGGTTGGGAATGTGGCACAGGATACCCTGTTCCCTCCTGTTCCATATCTTGGACAATGTCAATGACCCTGTTGATCACCCACCCAACCCATTCTCAATGCCCTAACAGGAACCACGTGAGGTAGCATGACGCTCACACTACCCTCCCCAAGGGCCAACCACAAAGCAGCCCCATCTCTGGCTGGCTGTCTCGCGGTGCTTCAGCCCTTCTACCCAGCCCCTGTGCCCTCCTAGACCTGTGGATTTCTGTGCAAAAGACACAATTGTCTTTTACCCACTGAGCAGCTGCCTAATGAACAATCTGCCCAGGCAATAGCAAATGGCACCATTCCAAAAGGGCTTTTTTTTCCCCTGGCAAATAAAATAGGAAATCCCATTCAAATCCTTTGAAAGTCCCCACCCAAGGAAGTTAAATCCAGAAGGGCCAAAAGAGAGAGGCAGCTGTAATCCAGTTTCACAGCAAAACAAGCTTCGGCTACTACCAGGCCAAATGCCTTCTCCTGCCTCTGTAGCCCCTTCCCCAGGTCTGGGCACTGCAGTCTTCAAGGAGAGCATTTGACAAAGAGGTTTTAAAGCCCCACTTAGTTTGTAGATGGTGGGTTGGAGGAGACAGTCTCCGGTTGCTTTATCGTGACATAAGGCAGGATATGTTTGAATGGATAGACTGAGCAGCTGCCAGTTTCCAGGCTCCCCCCT
Organism: Micronycteris hirsuta; assembly: GCA_004026765.1. Classification (NCBI taxonomy): domain Eukaryota; kingdom Metazoa; phylum Chordata; class Mammalia; order Chiroptera; family Phyllostomidae; genus Micronycteris; species Micronycteris hirsuta. Next base: position 56,569 of record PVJI01001122.1, on the reverse strand, counting down.
TTGAGCCTCTTTCCTGCAGGACTAGCAAAAGCTAGTGGCTGCAGTGGTATGACAATCCTGAAAAATGAAGTCAACTCCCAGTTCTGTCCCATTAGGATGCTCTCGAGGGTTGTGCATGGACCACCCCATCCTACTTGCCTCCCTGAGCTAATCCAGGTTTGGAAAACAAGGAGGGAAGCACAGGAGAAGATGCGCATGAGAGTTGGACTTCTCCATGGCGTGGCTCATGGACCCTGGTCTTCACTAGGGCTTTGGGCTCTCTCTTAGATGACCTTGACCTCCGAGCTCAGTGTGCCTGGTGGATAGGGAAGAAAAAGGTCAGCAGCTGCTGGGCTGGCAACTGGCCCTTTTTTCTCCAGACCTATCCTGGCTTTAACCCCAGGTCAAGGTCTGGGAACACCATTTTCCGCATAATGAACTCAGGATTATCCCCCAGTGTATGTCCTTGGCACATAATGGTCACCCAACCTGTGTTTTTGAGTGCATGTGTAAATGATTGATTTCTGAGGGACCGATTGATGAGTGAATGTGTGAGTGAATAGAGGAGTTTATTAGTTCTTACCTGGCTTGAGGTATTGCTAACCGGGAAGGAAGGAAGAAGTGGGGCGCCCCTCCAATTAAAGCCTGCAATAGCCCCACCAATGCCATCTGTCCTTTGACTCAATCAGGGTCCAAGATGATGTCCAAATTTGATACTTGTCTGCCCTCAGGGCCACGGCCTTCTCAGAACCACACTTCCAGTGGACGCACAGGGCAGCCCCAGCCTCCTTCCCGCTCTCCCACTCTGCATTTTCAGCCTCGTGTTCTCACTGAGCTCACACACAGGCCATGCAGAGACCACAGGGTGGTTTTCCAATGAGCAAAGCCAAGGGTTCGCAGTAAGGGTTTTCCCTGGTCTGGGACTTGCTGGGGGCAGGAACACGGGAGATGATATCCAGAAACTGGATCACCTTCCCTGAGCCATGGGAGTCCAGCTGGGAAAGAGGCCCAGCCTGTCCTCCAGCTTTTAGAGCCCACGGTCTTCGTTTTTCCCAGTTCCCCCGTGGTAGCACGTGCCCGATCCTGTCAGCTAAGACCCTCTGTCTCTCCAAGGAACTGTGGTGTGAGTTGAGGTTTTTCTGCCAGCAAAGCCATTCTGATTGCCCCGCCCACGATGGGGGCCAAGCCAATCACATTAGCCATAAATGACCAACGTCCTTAGCTGCTCTTTTCTCGGGGTCATGTTCTTGGGTCCTGTTCATCTCTGGTCAGTTGACGTGTCCAGTCCTACCTGTAAAGGTGACAATGAGCATTACACAGACACACACACACACACACACGAGGAAATGAAACAAAAAATCCAGTGTCTTTTTATGCATGTGATGAGATGAAATTGTGACCTCCAGCTGCTGTCCTGTCTTGTAAAATATGTCCAAATGTTTAAGAATTTCTAAGCAAATGGTCCCTTAATGAGGTCTGCAGAGTTCAATAAAAAGGTATGGAGAAAATAAGCTTGGTGGAATTTGTCTTATTTTCTGGAGGGCACAGAAAGACAGAGGTGTGAAAATATGCAGGGGAGGCTGAACTAGGGGACTTGGGGAGGCAGCCCTGGCTGTTTCTCTTCACCTGAAAGAGAGAATATGAAAATATCATTGGCTTGTCACCCCAATGTACATATATGAAGTGGCAACCCATCCCACGCGGTGCTGATGGATGGACCAAAACCCCAGTTTGGTCTTTTGGCTCTCACGTCCGTGGCACCTGGGTATTCCTGGCCTTACTATCTCTGTCTCATAAAGATATGTCACAATGCCTGCAGGGGCCACCCACTCGACTCTCACAGTCCATCCCTTTCTCTGCTTCGTTGTGCTCCACGACACTTACCACCTCTGAAACAATGTACTTTACCTATTTATTTTGTTTATTGTCTACCTCCCTCCAATAGAACATAAATCCAGGAACTAAAAAGCGGAGAGAACAAAGACTGAAAGAAAGAAAACAGAACAGAATACGCGTATCCAAGGACGGTGTCTCTGTGCGTGTTTGTTTTGCTTTGTTTAATTTCACCGCACACAAATAGTAATGTACCATATACACTGCTCTGCCCTTGGCTTTTCTCGTTTCATCCTGCATACCTTGAAAATCATTCTGAACTCATACAAAGACAGCTTCCTCGTTCTTTGGTAAGCCTGCATCGTGTTTCGTTGTACAGAGTAATTATGAGTCTCCTACAGCTGAGTGTTCAGGTTGCTTCCTAACTTTTGCTCTAACAAACAGAGCTGCAATGAACAGCCTGTCATGGTTTCCATGGGCTCTGCCTTCCAAACAGATCTGGAATCTGCACCTCTTGCCCCTCCACTGTCACAGCTCCGGGCCGTGCCATCACTCTGGGTCGCCTGATGATTGCAGCAGCCTGCAGACCAGGCTCCCTGTTTACACCCTTTTGGGCTCTTCTCAACACAGTGGCCAGAGGAATTCTGTCAGATTGTCGCTCTGATTATGTCACTCCACCACCAAAGGCTTTCAAAGCTTCCCATCACACTTTGAATAAAACCCAAAGTCCTTGGCATGGTCTGCAAAGCCGCATGTTCCTGGACCCCCGCCTGCCTCTTTGCTTTCACCTCCCCCTGCTCTCCCCTGAGGATGCTCTTCTCTATGGTCACTGTCCTCCTCACTGTGCCTTAAACATGCCCTTGTGAGTTCACCTAATGCCACCCACCTCTTTCCAGCCCCCCTCCCAGACTCCTCTACCCATCTGATCTCCTGTCTTATTACTCTACTCCCTCACTCCCCTCCAGACACATCGGCCACCAGCCAATTTTCCAATGTACCAAGCATACTGCCACCACAGGAACTTTGCTCGGGCTGTCCCCTCTACCTGGGACATCCTTTCCAGGCTAGCCACATGGCTCGCTCCATCCCCTCCTTCAGGATCACCTTCTCAGCAGCCTCTTTATCTGACAATCCTATTTATAACTGTTGATAATAACAACCTCCCTCTCATATACACAGACAGAGTCTTGCCATCCTTCCCCTTCTCTGCTTTGTTGTTCTCCATAACACTTACCACCTTGTGACTTACTATATTGTATTCATTTTGTTTATTGCTTATCTCCCTCCAATAGAATGTAAATTCCTCCCTCCAGCAGAGCATGAATCCAAAAACTGAAGAGCAAAGAACAAAGACTGAAAAAAAGTCAGAATTTTCAAGGGCTGTGGGACAGCTACAAAAGGGGAAATATAAGTGTAATTGGAGCACAAGAAACAGAAGAAAGAGAGCAAGGAACAACAAAAATATTTGATACAATAATAACTAAGAATTTCAGCAAATTAATGTTGGGCATCAAACCACAGATCCAGGAAGCCCAGAGAACACTAAGCAGGATAAATGTCAAAGAGACAACCCCTAGCAAATTACAAATCAAACTACAGAAAAAGTAAAGATCAGACAAAAATACTCAAAGAAACCAGAAGAAAAACAGGTCACCTATAGAAGAACAAAGATGAGAATTACATCCACCTTCTCCTCAAAAACCATGCAAGCAAGAAGACAGTGAAGTGAAATACTTAAAGTGCCAAGAGGAAAAACCACCAACCTAGAATTCTGTACCCTGCACAATTATCCTTCCAAAATGAAAGAGAAATAGCAACTTTCTCAGGCAAACAGAAACTGAAGGAATTTGTTGCCAATACAACTGTCTTGCAAGAAGTGTTAAATGAAGTTTTTTAGAGAGAAGGACAAGGATATAGGTCAGAAACTTGGATCTACATTTAAAAAAAAAAAAAAAAAGGAAGACCACCAAAGAAGGAATAAGTAAAGGTAAAATAAAAACTCTTCTTTTTCTTATTCTTAATTGATCTAACAAATAACAGTTTATCTATACCAATACAATGTGTTTGATTATGTATGCTTTTGTATATATCTTATGTACATAATGTGTACATGTTTATGTGTGCTATATATAAATGAACTGAATGACAGAAACGATACAAAGGACAGGAGGGAGAAAGTAGGATTCTTTTGTTATTGTTAGGTACTCACACTACTCATGAAATTGTATAGTGTTATTTGAAGGTGGACTTATATTAATTGTAAATGGATATTGCAAACACTAGGGCAAACACTAAAAAAGTGTTTAAAAAAGTATGATTAATATGCTAAGAAAGGAGAGAAAATGGAATAAAAAAATGCTGCATTAAAACCACAAAAGGCAGAAGAGAGGAAGACAACAATATTGTAGGAACAGCCCCAGCTGGTGTAGCTCAGTGGATTGAGCGTGGGCCTACAAACCAAAGGGTCACCGGTTCGATTCACAGTCAGGGCACATGCCTGGATTGCAGGCCAGGTCCCCAGTGGGTGGTGCACAGGAGGCAACCACACATTGATGTTTCTCTCCCTCTCTTTCTCCTTCTCTTCCCCTCTGTAAAAATAAATTAAAAATCTTAAAAAAAAAATATTGTAGGAACAAAGAGCAAAGGCAACAAATAGAAAACAGTAACAAATATGGCAGACATTAACCCAATATTCAATAGTTACTTTGAATGTCAATGGTCTAAACATACCCATTAAAGGACAGATTGTCAGAGGAGATCAAAAAGCACGACCCGCCCTGACTGATGCGGCTCAGTTAGGCTGGGCATCATCTTGCAAAGCAAAAAAGTCACTGCTCTGACTCCCAGTCAGGGCACATGCCTGGGTTGTGGGTTCAGTCCCCATCAGGGCGCAAATGAGAAGCAGCTGATCAATATCTTGTTCTCACATTAACGTTTCTCTCGCGCGCTCTCTCTCCCTCTCCCACCCCCCCGCCTCTAAAAATAAATAAATAATTTTTTTTAAGCAAGGCCCAATGCTATAGGCACCACACACACACCCCTACCATGGGCAGTAAGTGCAGGTCTTTGTAGAGGACTCGCGAGGGCACCTGGAAAGCGGACCTAACTGCGCAGGATCGGAAGAAAGCGCACAGACTGGAGCCCTCCGCACTGCCCTAGGGAAAGCACAGGGGAAGCTGTCGGCACCCTGCCAACTGAGAGAGGACAAAGGATCTAAACAGCCTTCCTCTTAAGAACCTCCCCCACCAAGAGGAAACAAGAAACGTGAAGTAGACGCTTCCATAGAAAAGGTCTGAGAAAGTCTCTGAATCCCTAGCAGGACCGACAGGTGAAGGTATTATTTGTCAGTGGCTGACATTAAGACCGGCGGAGGTAACCGCTTCTTCAAATGCGGACAGCCATGCAAGACTTCGAGGGATAAAAAAGATCAAGAAAATATGATACCACCTTAAAGAAACACAGTAATTTTCATGTAACTGACCCCAGAATTATGGAGAGGTCTACAGCTTCCTGAAAAAATGATTCAAAATGACTCTTTTAAGGAAGCTCGATGAGCTATAAGAAAACACAGAAAGACAAATCAATAAAATCAGGAAAATACTACGAAAACAAAGTGAGAAGCTTGACAAAGAAACAGAAATCATTAAAAAAAAAAAGAACTAAACAGAATTCTGGAGCTAAGAAAACATAGTGAATGAAATTAAAATTCAATAGAGAGCACAAACAGGAGACTTAAACAAGTCCAGAAAAAGAATGTCTGAACTCAAAGGCAGGTCATTTGAAATTATCCATTCGGAGGAGAGGGCAAAGAAAAAAATGATAAAGAAGAGTGACCGAAGCCTACGTGAATTATGGGATATCATCAAATGAAATAATTTATGAATTATGGGAGTCCCAGAAGGAAACAAGGAGAAAGGGCAGAAAGCTTATTTAAAGAATTATGGCTGAGGCCCTGGCTGGTGTGGCTCAGAGGACTGAGCACCAACCTGTGAACCAACACTTCACCGGTTCAACTCCCAGTCTAGGGCACATGCCTGCGTTGCAGGCCGGGCCCCCAGTAGGGGGCGCGCAAGAGGCAACCACATATTGACGTTTCTTTCCCCCTCTCTCCATCCCATCCCCTCTATCTAAAAATAAATAAATAAAATCTTTTTTTTAATAAAAAAATAAAGAAATACAGCTGAGAACCTACCAAATCTAGGGAGAGAGATAGGCATCTAAGTCAAGGAAGTCTATAGGTTCCCAAACAAATTCAACCCAAAGAGCTCTTCTCCAACACACTCTGTAACAAAGCAGTCTAAAACTAAAGACAGAGAGAACTTTGAAAGCAGCAAGAGGGAAAAAACTCATCAAGATTAATATACAAAAGTCAGCCTCTTTCCTACATACCAACAATCGACAAGTGAAATTTGACATTTAAAAAATACAATATCAGCCCTGGCTGGTGTAGCTCAGTGGATTGAGCGCGGGCTGGGAACCAAGCGGTCCCGGTTCGATTCCCAGTCAGGGCACATGCCTGGGTTGCAGGCCAGGTCCCCGTGAGGGCCATGTGAGAGGCAACCACACATTGATGTTTCTCTCCCTCTCTTTCTCCCTCCCTTCCCCTCTCTCTAAAAATAAGTAAAAATAAAATCTTTAAAAAAAAAAAAAAAAAAAAAAAATACAATATCACTACATTAGCACCCCCACCCCCAAATTAAATAGGTATACATCCAACAAATATGTATAAGGTCTATCTGTGGAAAAGTATTACGGAGGAAATTAAAGAACAAAACAAATGGAGAGATTTTCCATGCTTGTGGATATAAGACTTGATATTGTCAAGATGTCGGCTGTTCCCAACTCAATCTAGGGACTCCATGCAATCCCAGTCAAAATTCCAGCAAGGTATTTTGTGGATATCAACCAGAAGATTCTAAGAGGTACATGGAGAAGTCAAAGGTCTTGAATAGACCACACAATCTTGCAGAAGAGCCCAGTTGAAGAACCGGCACGGCCCGACATCAAGACCGAACTCTGAAGCTACAATACCCCCTGCATTCAGAACATGCTGGCCCCGGCATGTCAGCTCTGGTAAGCATGGCAATTCTGAGATAAATTCAGGCATTCTTTCCTCCTTTGTTTCTTTCTACTACCTTCCTTCTTTCCCCTTCTTCATTTTCCCCCTTCCTTCTGCCCATAAACATTTATTGAGAACTGCGTACGCTGTGGATGCCCAGGGCAGCTTGATGAAGCCCATGCACCCCCTTCTCAGAATAATAATGTTAAATGCATAAAATAAAACATGAAACTTTACAAAGGAACCATATTCGATTGAAATTCAAGTATCAAAATATTTTAAAATATGTGATATAATGATGGATATATTATTTTCAAGTTAAAAAAGGAAGACCCGGCAGTAAGTATAGTGACAAGATCTAGCAGTATCTTAAGCCTAATTTTGAGCTGGTGAAGAGCATAAATGCTATTTTGAGACATCCATAATGGCTATAATGAGATACAAAATAATCTATGATTTTTGTTAGTGACTGTGTCACAAGTGCTGCCAATACTACTGTGATTTGTTGCCTATATTCATAAGTAAAGGAAGGACTACATTTCAGCTCGAGGTCAGTGAAAATAACGCTATAGAGTTTTGTCCCCTCCAAGTTCCCAGACCCAGATTCCTGCGTTAAGGGACTCTGAAACCTTTTTCAGGGGCCATGGCTAGTCCTCTCAGAATGAATGAATAATACAGATTGGACTGGACCAGAATAAAATAGGTCAGCCTGCGTCACTCCCAATAAAGGTGAGTGCAGAATTATGAAACTTTTATTTCACTTGTGTGTGCGTGCGTGGGCTTTACAGGTCACGATGCAAAAATACTTCCTGCGACTCATGGTCAAAAATATCTGGGAAGCCATGGCCTGGGGGAAAGCAGGCCTAGCCCAGCCACTGCCACGTTGCAGGTGTGGGCATCCTTGTCCCTCCCTCTGGGCCCAGCCGGCCTTGGTTGGCCCCTGGCTGCCCCTCCTGCGTGCACACAAGTAGACACATACACCCAAGCTCAAAAACGGCTGTGCTGGCCGTGGCTGCGCAACTATTTCTGCCCCCCTCGGGGAGAGGAGCAGGTGTGGCAATGCCCATGTCCTGAGCTCATTGCCTGTCTGGGGGACATGGCCCCTCCTGACGGCCACATGTCCCCACAGCAAATATTAGGAGAGCCGTTTGTGAAGAGCCAGCTGGCGGCACGTCCGGAGGTGTCAGGCTGCAAACGCTGGGGGCTCATTAAACGGCCTCGGATGAGGCACTGAAGCGATCTTCGAGCAGGCGGATGTGTTTGTGCTTTTCTGTACATGTGTGTTCTTCTTATTCCCCATCCTGGCTATCAAAGGAGAGGGTCCCGGAGAGGATATTGGAACCAGAAAAACAAAACTTCTAAGGGAATCTTCTCTCTGGTCTCCCAAGGTGGGGGGAGTTCAACGCTCTGCAGATGGGCTATGAAGGAACGAATGATTCTGTTGTCAGACGTGTAGGCATTGAACCCTACGTAATAAAGAATAAATTGTTAAAAGGGTTATAGGGGCTTTGGGGGGATTTTTAAGCTGCAGCTCAATCCAGTGGTTCAGAAGAGAAACAGTGGTGATGTCTGCAGCATCTGAGTTCAGAGGAGCTGCTGGAGGGTTTCAATGAAAAGGTAGAAAGTGCTTAGCCCAAGGCTGGCCATACAATGAGCACTCAATAATGGTAGCCGTCATTGTCAGCATCATTATTATTTCCACGCAGCCTGGTGCCTCCGTCTGTTCCTTAATGCAGATTTATTGTCCAGGCTGACCTTCTCACAATGCTGGAACTCATAGAGAACATGAAATCACCCTAATTAACATTTATTTATTTATTGTGCTGGTAACAGTTCCCATGCTAATGGGTTCCTCGCGGCAACCCTATGAGATACAGCCTATGAAATTATCGTCGTGAATGTATCATCCCCAACGACTCTGTGAAACCATCATCATTCTCACCGCACAGATGGGGGACCGACCGCATCATCTATTGCCTCGTAACAAATTACCCCAATGCTTAGTGACTTAAGATAACAATTAACGTTCATTACCTCACACAGTTTCTGTGGCTCGGGAATTCAGGGGTGACTTAGCCACATGGTTCTCTGAGGAGAGACAGCCAAGGTGTCAGCCAGGGCCATAGTCATCGGAGGCTTGATCGGGGCTGGAGGATCCCCTTCCAAGGAGGCTCCCTCCCACGGCTGGAGGCTGCCATGAAGCTGTTGGCGAGGGACCTCGGGTCCTCACGAGAACCATCCAGGGGTTTCTTGCATGTCTTCCCAAGTTGGCTGTGGCCTTCCCCCAGAGTGAGTGATCCGGGAGAAAGACAGAAACTGTGATGTCTTTTTCTTTTTTAATTCATTTTAGAGAAAGAGAGGAGGAGAGAAACATCGACTTATTGTTCCACTTGTTTATGCATCCATTGGTTGATTCATTTTTTTTCTTTTTAATCCTCACCCAAGGTCATGTTTCCATTGATTTTTAGAGAGAGAGAGAGCAGAGGGAGAACATCAGTGTGAGAGGGAAACACTGATCGACTGCCTCCCGTACATGCCCCAGTCAGGGATCGAACCCTCAACCTAGGCATGTGCCCTGACCAGGAATCAAACTAGCAACCTTCGGCGCACAGGACGACACTCCGACCAACTAAGCCATGTGGCCAGAGCTCATTGGTTGATTCTTGCACGTGCCCTGACTGGGGATCAAACCCGCAATCCTGGCGTATTGGGCAGACGCTCTCACTGACTGAGCTAACCAGCCAGGGCGCTGCACTGTCTTTTCCCTCCAATTTTTTTATGAAAAAATACACTTAACACGAACTTTGCCATCACTAGCCTTCTTTTAAGTGTACAGTTCATGGTATTAAGTAGATTCATATTTTTGTGCAACCATCACCACCGGCCATCTCCAGAAATCGTTTAACTACAAAACTGAAACTCTGTATCCATGGAACGCTAACCCCTCACTCCCCACAACTTCTGGCCCCCACCCTTCCACCCTCTGTCTCTGTACATTTGACTCCTCGAGGCACCTCATGTAAGTGGAGTCATGAGACCTTTTGGGGACTAACTTATTTTATTCAGCATAGTGTCTGTCCTCCAAGTTCATCCACGTTGCAGCACGTGTCAGAATTCCCGCCCTTTTAAAGGCAGGATAGTGTTCTACTGTCACGTGTCTTTTTATTACCCAGCCTCAGAAGTCACACCCACTGTCACTTCCACAGCATCCTACTGGTCATCCGGGTCAGCCCTATTCACTGCGGAAGAGGACGACACCAGGAGTGAATACCAGGAGGTGAGAATCATTAGGATTTATCTTTGAGCCCAGCTGCCACAGAACTGAGTTCCCAGATGTTCAATAATGTAACCTGCCCTGGCTGGTGTGGCTCAGTGGATTGAGCACAGGCTGTGAACCAAAGGGTTGCTGGTTCAATTCCCAGTCAGGGCACATGCCTGTGTTGCAGGCCAGGTCCCCAGTAGGGGGTGCGTGAGAGGCAACCACACATGGATGTTTCTCTCCCTCTCTTTCTCCCTCCCTTCTCTTCTGTCTAAAAATAAATAAAATCTTTAAAAAATAATAATAATAATGTAACCTAAGGTCACACAACAGGCAAGCGTCAGACCTGGATTTGAACACAATCACATGCCACAAGTGCAATGTGTGACCAACCACCAGTGCCCCTCAACCCACACCTCGACACAGCTTCCACGGATGCAGGAAGAGGCACCTGGTGGGGCAGAGACTCCCTCAGCAGAAGGTCTGGAGGCCTGGGTTGGAGTCCTCTCAGTTCCAGCACTGACTTATTCAGCACGTGACCTCAGGCAAGTCATTGCCCCTGCCTGGGCCTCGGTTTCCTTATTTGTCAGGCAGGGGCAAGATAACTACTTCCCGTGATGCTGAGGTGAATAAAGAAAATGAATATAGCCTATGAAGCTTAGTCCGCAGCTAGGCAGAAAGAATACATTTCCTTCCTGTAAGTTTTTCAAGTGTTTAGTTATTTACTAGGTAATCATTTCCTGTGGTAGCAACTGGAAAGGTGTGAAAGGATCTGCAAGGAAAATCTCCCTCTCACTCCATCCACCAAGCACCCAGTTTCCCTCTCCAGAGGCAACCACTGTTACTAGTTTCTTGTTGAAATACCGCATTTCTTTGTTTTCTTAAACCTTTCTAGCTGAGTTGGGAAGAATGTCAGCTCCGTCCCTCTTGGGACTAGGGGTCCTGGCTCCCACCTGGCACCAAGGCATGGAGGGTGGAGGGAGACATGGCCTTCTAGTTGTCAATTATCTAACCACTTTAGTCACTTTGGGGACGCCCCTTGTCCCACGCATGTAGAACCCTGGAAGCCAAGGGAGGACCTGGGATTTGAACCCAGGCCCCGAGTCCAAGCTCTGAAGCATTTCATTACTCCAGTAAGTGTATGGAGTGTCTTGGCAGCATTAGGGAGAACATCAAAACTGCAAGCCTGCAATTGCCCAGCAGTGATGCATAGTACTGCCTCTTGTTGGAATAATATGCATGATTTAAAATTTTAATTATGGCCCTGGCTGGTGTGGCTCAGTGGATTGAGCACTGGCCTGTGGGCTGAGAGGTTGCCGATTTGAATCCCAGGCACATGCCTGGGTTGCAGGCCAGGTCCCCAGTGCAGGGCCTGGGAGAGGCAACCGATCGCGTTTCTCTCTCACATCATGTTTCTCTCCTTCTCTTTCTCCCTCCTTTCCCCTCTCTCTAAAAATAGATAAATAATAAAATCTTTTTAAAAAAGACCTCTCTTTAAAAAAATTTTAATTATGGATAATGTAAAGACATTAAAAATTCTTAAGCTATAATGTGAAGTTAAAAATAAGTAATTCTAGACACAGCTAAGGCACTGCAGAGGTTCTGCCCATCCCCTCCCCCAGCAAAGGTGAGATTGGGGGTCTCTAATCACTCTACCACAGCCCTTCTAGCACCAGGCTCTTACTTCCTATGACTAAAGTGATCTGGTTAACCCAGCAGATTTGGGAACCAGACATCCTGGATTCAAACCCTGGCTCCTCTACTTTCTATCTGTGTGACCTTGGGCAAGTCACTTCACTTCTCCGTCTTCTGGGAACTGGCACTCGTAACAACAGCTCCAAAGACTATAGTGAGGATGAAATGTGTCATCTCTTGTAAAGTCCTAGTCACAGTCACTAAATGTTAGTGACTGAGGCCTGTCCCTTCTGTACCAGACTGTGAGCTCCCTGAAGGCAACAACCTTGTCTTACCTGTGTGCTAAGCACCCAGCACAGAGCCTGGCACTCACTGCACAGGCATTTGTTGAACACCTTCTCTGTGCCAGGTCTTAGGGAGATTAAGGTAAATGAGACCTGGTCTGCGCTCTTGTGGGTTTTATATTCTGGTAGAGGACCCAGCCAATAAATAAATAGGCAACTAAGTAAACAAGAAGACACAGGCTAGTGCTCAGCACTGTGGAGAAAATGAAACGGGTGGTGATAGAGGGGGACTGGGGAGTGTTGCTCTGGATGGGCAGTCAGGGAAGGCCTCCCAGAGGTGGTGATTGTGAGACAAGGTCTGATTGACAGGAAGAAGCTAACCACAGGAAGATCTGGAAGAGCAGACGTTCAAGCAGCAGGCACAGCAAGTGCAAAGGCCCTGACGTAGGAAATGCTCAGGCCAGCATAGTAGGAGAGGATGAGTGAGGAGGAGAGGCGTGGGTAGGAGGTGAGGGAGATCAGCGGAACCCATCACACAGCCCCTGGTCAAGCTGAGTGAGCGACATGGAGTTTTCTCTCCACGGGTGGGTTTGAGCCAGGGAGCAGCACTGTCCTTGCCTCCCAGAGCCTCTCACACAATGAGAATGGTCCCAGCCTAAATCCAGAGGCCCCTGCTCATTTAGGCAGGGTCAGACTCAGCCTGGAGCAGCTCAGACCACAGTCACTACCATCCATCCTTGTCTCGGCCTCCTTGCAAGCCAGACTGATGCCCCCATTAAAATAAATGAGGCCCTTTGCTGACTCGATTTCCAAATGAGTCCAGCCACTCAAGATCTCTATTCTGGGAAATGTGAAATTTATGTAATGAAAATTAAAAGAGAAACTGGGGAAGCAGCTCCTTAAGTGCCTTCTTCCCCGGTAAGTGAGCCAGGTCTGCGCAGCTGGCAGGAGATGGATGAAGGCGCCACCCAAGGCTGCTGTAGCCTGTGACCCGCGGGGAGGCACCTTGGCTGCAGGCCCAGCGTAACGCCCGTGGTAATAACAGCTCGTACCCACCGCTGCTGCCCAGGCCTGTTCGAAGCACTTTACTTACATGGATTATCTCATTTAACCCACACAACCACCTGACGGGGTAGGCGCTACTCTTTTCCCCATTTTACAGATGGGGAAACTGAGGCTTATATTGGTGGAATTGCTTGATCAAGGTCACACAGCAAAGTAGCGGTCAAAATGGGACTGAGGTCTATAGCCCTCACAGACCCTCTTGTCCAGAGCTCAGGCGATGTGGAATAGAAGAAAGGCTCTGCAGTCAAAAGAAACCTGGGTTCGAACCCAAGCACCAACTACTGACCTGCTGTGTGACCTTGGATAAGCCATTTGCCTCCCCGAGGCTTGACTCCTCTATAATCACAGCCCTTTCTCCACAGGGTTTATCTCTGAATTACAGGAGATAATGTATAAAGATCTCAAGCACAGGATTTCAGATGCCCTCTCAAACTGGCTTATAAAAAAGGGAAAAAATGTAAACTCTTAAAACTTAATAGTCTTGAAAGGACCCAAGATGGTGGAGGAGTAAATAGAAGCAACACTAACTTCCTTCCAGGAATAAACTGGAATCACAACTAAATTATAGAAACCAACTGAACACTCACTGGAGAGAAGCCTTATAACCACAGACAGACAGAAGAAGCCACATCACCACCATAAGACTAGTAGGGAATGTGGAGAACTTAATAGTGTTAGGCTAATAGCTTCAGGTATGGCTGGATCCAGGAGCTCCAAAGATGTCAGTAGGGCTCAGTTTTTTTCTCTCTCTCTCCATGTAGTAGACCCTCACTAGGAGTTTTCAGGGTTATATCATTATTACAACTAGAATTCTTGGTTCAAAGAGAGCTTATTTTTCCCAGCAGAGCAGCAAAATTCCCAGGATTCACTCTGACTGGATCACCTTGGATCATATGCTCATCCCATAACCAATCTCTGCAGCCCAAGGGATGGACTATGCTGATTGGCCCACCTGGGTCACACACCCACTGCTGGACTTGGGGAAGGCTGCAGAAAGCCCAGGTTGAACCACTTTTGAATTTTAATGCTGCAGGTGGAGAGAGTGAACATCAACAAGAGATGTAGCTTAAGATGGCAGGAGGAAGTGACCTCATAGCCACCTGCCGCAGGTCCAGCTTCCCGCTCCTGGAGAGGCGGCTCTCAGACTCGGGGTCTGAACCTGTAAGGTAAGACTAAAAAACTAACAATAATATGTCCTAGATGCTTCACATATATTAACCTAATCTTCACATGCAAAAGAGGGGTTACTACTATCATCATCAATTCCATTTCACAGGTGGAAAACTAAGGCAAAGAGCTACTTGCCCAAGGTCAAATGGCTGTTGAGTGGCAAAGCTGAAAACATATCTGGCAAAGCCATGACCCCAACTGTCATGCCTGATGCCCATAAACAAGCAAAGGGACTCAGTCCAAAGCCTCTCAGAGTGCTGGACGGAAGCTCGCGCCCTATGCGGAGAGCCCTGCCGCCCAGCTCTGGCCCACCCTTGGCAGTGCCTGGGAATGTAAACCCACGATGGCAAGATGTTCTAACTTTCCAAAACACACCAGAGTTCTATGTGAACTCTCCTGATTTTCAAATGTGGACTCGGCTGTTTAATTTAAACATCAGGCGATCCAGTAAATCATAGCATCATTCTAGGTGTCTGGGCAGGACCCGTGCAAGATAAAAACTCAGGGCCCCTGGTTCAAAAATTATTAAGAATGGAAAGACAGCGGCTGCAGAGCATTACACCGAGCAGTTGCCCAGGGTGCACGTCCGTGAAGCCAGCCCTGCCTCTAAGGATTCCTACATACTTGTTGAATCAAATGAATGGGAAGGAAAGAGGAAGGAAAACAGACATGTATTCAGCATGTACAACATAGCTTTATACTAAAATGAGTAACAATTATCAAGCACTCCCTGTGTGCCGGCACTGTATGTACTAATACATTTAAATCCCACGGTGGTGCTATTCCTGTTTTCCAGATGAGGAAACTAGGGCTTAGGGAAGTGAAGTCATTTGGTTGTTGCTAATACTTGACAGAATTACCTGAGGCTGCAGGGTGAGGGAGCATAAACGGGAAGGGGTGAAATGAGAGAGGGAGAGAAAAGCAAGAGGAAAAGAAGCCACCCAGGCCTGTCTCCCAAGCTGGGCTGCTCTCCGGTCTCTGCCAAGACCGTGTGGAATTTGGGGAGGCCACCGCACCCCCAAGAAGGGCCTGTGGCATTTCTGAATCATGGTGCCATCCTCCCCGGTTTGGCTCCTCTCCGGCGATCCAATTACTAAATGCAGCCGCATTCTTTAAAAATGTCTCTCCTCTTATGTAATGCAATAGTGACAAACGCCAAACAGATGGTGCTGTGACAAGCTTTTTAAAAGTTGATTAGGAGCTCATCTTTCCAAATTAATGTATGGGCATCGAAACGAGCTTCAGCCGGCCACAAGGCTCTATCAAGATAAGTCACTTGCTGAATTAATTGGCTGAGCCCCCCTCCTCCCGGCCAGGATTTGACATGAGGCACGGGTGGTCGAGCTGACTTGTGAGCAGCGGTCAGAAGGTACCTGGTTTGGATGGAGTGCAGAAATGTCTTGAGTCTCTCAAAAGCCCAAAATTCTGGAGCCTCTTCAATCGATTACCAAGAGTTTTTTTTTTCTCAAACTTTTACATAGTCTTCAAGAGAACCGACCATCTCTCTCTCCTGCAGGAAAACGGGTTAGTCACATACTGTCAGATGTTGCCAAGGGAGCTCTCCCCCCTCCCCTCCTTTCTCAGCATTCAAGGATGAGATCATTCCATTTGGAGCCAATTATAGATGGAGAGCACTGGGGATGTGCAAAGAAACCTCCTCAGAGGCCCCTCTTCCCATCCTAACAGGCTGTACCATGGCAGGATGGGCAGGAACAGGAGGCTGGATGTCCGGTCCCAAGTTCAAGCTCGGGGTTTGTGAAGGCCATGCATTCCTAAGCCATAGCTGGGATCTGTTCACAGCTAGAGTGCTGGGCCATCGGCTAAATGAAGTTGGCTGGCCTCAGAAGTTCAGAGCTACATGAGTTCATAGAGATTGTCGCTGTGCAGGTGGGGAAACTGGGGCGCAGAGAGGGGAAGGGACTTGCTCAGGATCACACGGCGAGCTGGTGGCAAAGCCAGATAGCTTGAAGGTAGCTCTTCCGCCTCCCGTGAGGGGGATGTCTGCTGTCCGGGACCTTCCCGGACCCCTTTCCTGCTGTTTCTGATACCAGCACCCCGAGTTCTCCTTGGGGAACTATCTTTTTCCACTCTTGGTTCATGTGGTTCAAGTAGAACTGACCCCTCCCCTGCCTCCAGGGATAAGCACCTAGCCCCTCCCCAGACAATCAGAACTGTCCATTCCCCGGTGCCTGATTGGTTCAGGGATCAGCATGGGAGATGCACCTCGTCAATTAGCAGTAACCCCGGGACTTTAGCTGAGGCTAAGGTCCTTGGAAATGAGAAGCTCTCTTCCTCTTGGCAATGCTGAACTGGCAGGAAGAAAGCTAGAGCTCCTGGTGGCCGTCTGGAGCCAATGCAGAGGAGAGCAGGGCCCAAAGAAAGTGACACAGCAGCTTCAACCTTCAAACCCCTGGGTCCAGCAATGCCTGAAGGTAGCACTATCCCGGGTATTTTACTTACATGAGTCAAGTTTTTCCATTTTTGCCAAAGTTGGTTCAGTTTCTGTCGCTCATCCCCTAAAGGGTCCTGGCTCGAGGTCCTTAGCTGTGGGGCCAGGTTCTAGGAGCATCACGCTGCATGCTCCCCACCTCCACCCTCAGTGTCGCTGATCTTTTTCTTAAAGTATTTGCTGGATGGAGGTAGCTCCCCCTCTACCGTAGATATTCCCACCACATCCTCTGTCTTCCTGTTCTGTCCAGAGCACAATCTCTGGGGTCCAGTTCAAATCCCAGCTCCAGCATTTCCTAATGACGACAGCTCAGGCCAGCCGCTGGACTTTCGTGAGCCTCCGTTTCCTTTCATGTTAAGGGGGAAAGATCACCTACCTTACAGGGTCATTGAGGGTATTAAACCAGGCATTACTATTTAGGGGTGAAAAATGGTAGCTACGAGGGACTCCAAAAAGTATATACTACAGAGCCTGGGCAATTCAAACACTTATAGTCTGCTTGGGAAGACCCCACATATACACATAAAATTATTTCCACATAAAACAGCCTCCTACGGCCAAAACAAGTGTAGGCGCAGATGCAGGGAGAGCTGGCCTGGATGTGAGTGGGGCAGCCCCCTCACCGGCCTCCTGGCTGATCCACACCTCTCTCCCCTTCACGCCCCAGCACCTCGCCCCAGACCAGTATACACAGGTGCTGCAAAGCTTACCCTGTGACTCATTCATTCTCTGAGAGGGGGAAGAGACAGCGATTCCCAGAAGCACCCCCAGTCCTGATTTAGGAAGGAGGATTGAGTAGCAGCAGCATTTGGAGCAGTTCCTGCTCAGCCCCAAGGAAAGGTGAAAGGTACACCCTTTCCCCCGGCTCCATTCTCCAGGCTCCTGGGTCCAAAGGCCGGGAAAACTGAGCCGCGCATGCCTCGCAAGGCACGGGAGTGAGTCACAGCTCCCCCAAAGCTCTGTCTCCATCACCGTGGTGCTTCCCCAGGCGGGGGACTCAATCTGAGGTGGTTTCACACCAACCCAGATGGGACATTAAATAACCGACTACCAGATGGATGGACCTGAACACATTATGCTCAGTGAAAGAAACCAGACATAGAAGACCATTTGTAGGATTCCATTTATATGAAATGTCCAGAATAGACAAATCCATAGTAACAGAAAGTAGATTAGTGGTTGCCTAGGGCCGGAGAGGCGTGACCAGCGGGGAGTAACTGTTAATGGGTGTGAGATTTATTTTAGTAGGGGGACAAAAATTGTTCTAAAACTTGACCTTCTTAATGTTTATACAGTCTTATGAATATACTCAAAAGGACTGAATGGTACCCTTTACATGAGTGAATGGTATGGTATGTAAATGGTATCTCAATAAAACTGTGAAAAATACATTACTAAGAGTCGACTCCCAAGGGGAGAAAATTAGCCCCCTTTCAAATCTTGTGACTCTTCTGATTTGTCAGAGAGCCAAGACACCATCAGCTGTCAGTGTGCCCTTACTATTTCTCACACATGGGCACATTTCTTGTTTGAATATGAAGAGAGTAGTTTTCACACTCAGCTCCTTGGGCAGGCAACCAGACCTAGCCACGCTTGTTTGGTTTCCATTGTATTCACTTTTCTGATTGTCTTCTAAGTATGACAACTGATCATTCATCCACCCATTCATTCATTCATTCATTCATTCAACAAATATCTACTGAGCATCATTGTGTGCCAGGCACCATTCTAGGTGCAGAGGACAGAGCAGGGAATAAGACAAACCAAAGCCCTGCCCATGGTGTAGGGAAGCTTAGCAAATGTAGTTCATGGGTTTCAAATCCCCACTGTACCTACCACTCACGAGCTGTATGATCTCAGGCAAGTGTCTTCACCTCTCTGTGCCTCAATTGCCTCACATGTAAAATGGGGATAGAATTGCACATAATTCAGGATCCAATGAGTCAATACGTGTACAGAGCTGGAGCAGTGCTTGGCACACTGTAGGTGTGTAATAAATGTTGGCTACTATTTTTTATTTTCATTTCTAGTTTGATGAAACAGTTCCTCTTTAAACACATGTATTTAAGTTTAGGCTGTCTTGTGAAGTAAATTTATTTAAGTACAAAAAGTAGGGGGAGAGAGGAGAGTCAATAATAAGGAAGTGTTCCGGTAAGGAGGACAGGGCACAGCCACAAGAGCCGTGTAGGAAAGGACGTTTGGGGAGCCCTGAACTACAGGGACACCTTAGTAAGGCTATGGCTCAGCTGGCACCATGTGGACACATAAAGCTATTTTCAGTGCCAACTTAAGGACAAGGCTTGTTCTGTCAGTATCAAAATTGTAGACTTCTGCTCACTCCTTGGTCCTACAAGATCCCAAGCCCTGGTTGGATAGGGGTTTCCATGCCAGCTAGAAGGCTTTGGAAAGAAGGGGTTTAAGGGTGGGTGAAGAAGCGGCTGGCAGACTGGGTGGTCCCACAATCCCGTGCAGATAAACCAGGAGGAGCAACTGGGGAGCAAGACAGACCATGCAACCGAGGGTTCCAGCACCATGAAATAAAGCCTCAAAATCCCTGACTGAAAAAAACCTGTGGGGGGTTTGGTGGTGGCAGAAACTTCCAGCTTCACAGGAGAATTCGTTGGAGAGACCAACAGGGTCCTAGAACGTACACAAGCCCACCCACCCTGGAATCAGCACCCGAAGGGCCCAATTTGCTTGTGGGAAGCAGGGGAAGTGACTGAAAGCTGGCAAGAGCCGAGCAAGCAACATTGTTCCCTCTTGGACCCCTCCCCCACATATAGCATCACAAAACTGTGACGTGGGTTGCCCTGTCCTGGGGAATACCTAAGGCTCCGACCCTTACAATGTAACAGGTACTCTGAGACAAAAAATATGGCCCAAATGAAAGAACAGATCAAAGCTCCAGAAAAAATACAACCAAGCAATGATGAGATAGCCAAGCTATCAGATGCACAGTTCAAAACACTGGTAATCAGGATGCTCACAGAAATGGTTGAGTCCAGTCGCAAAATGGAAGAAGTGAAGTCTATGCAAAGTGAAATAAAGGAAAATGTACAGGGAACCAACAGTGAAGGGAAGGAAACTGGGATTCAAATCAACAGTTTGGAGCAGAAGGAAGAAATAAACATTCAGTCGGAACAGAATGAAGAAACAAGAATTCAAAAAAAATAAGGAGAGGCTTAGGAACCTCCAGGACAAATTTAAATGTTCCAACATCTGAATCATAGGGGTGCCAGAAGGAGAAGAGGAAGAGCAAAAAATGGAAAACTTATTTGAAAAACTAATGAAGGAGAACTTCCCCAATCTGGCAAAAGAAATAGACTTCCAGGAAGTCCAGGAAGCTCAGAGAGTCCCAAAGAAGTTGGGTCCAAGGAAGCACACACCAAGGCACATCATAATTACATTGCCCAAGATTAAAGATAAGGAGATAATCTTAAAAGCAACAAGAGAAAAGGAGACCCCATAAAAGGAAGGAGTTCCCCATAAGACTGTCAGCTGATTTCTCTAAAGAAACCTTGCAGGCAAGAAGGGGCTGGAAAGAAGTATTCCAAGTCATGAAAGGCAAGGACCTACATCCAAGATGACTCTATCCAGCAAAGCTATCAGTTAGAATGGAAGGACAGATAAAGTGCTTCCCAGATAAGGTCAAGTTAAAGGAGTTCTTCATCACCAAGCCCTTATTATATGAAATGTTAAAGGGACTTACTAAGAAAAAGAAGATCAAAACTATGCACAGTAAAATGACAACAAACTCACAACTGTCAACAACTGAACCTAAAACAAAAACAAACTAAGGAAACAACTAAAGTAGGAAAAGAATCACAGAAATGGAGATCACATGGAGTGTTATCAGTGGGGAGGTGGAGGGGGAAGAATGGGGAAAAAGGTATAGGAAATAAAAAGCATAATTAGTAGGTAGAAAACAGACGGGGAGGTTAAGAACAGTATGGGAAATGGAGAAGCCAAAGAACTTATATGTACGACCCATGGACATGAACTAAGGAGGGGGAGTGCTAGTGGG
This sequence comes from Micronycteris hirsuta, assembly GCA_004026765.1. Classification (NCBI taxonomy): domain Eukaryota; kingdom Metazoa; phylum Chordata; class Mammalia; order Chiroptera; family Phyllostomidae; genus Micronycteris; species Micronycteris hirsuta. The sequence goes on along the minus strand of PVJI01001122.1, from coordinate 35,812 downwards.
AAGCGGGTGAGGGGCAGAGGGGAATAAAGGGGGGAAAAATGGGACAACTGTAATAGCATAATCAAGAGAATACACTTAAAAAAAGAAAGAAAGAAGGGGTCTGGAGTTAGGGGCTGCTGCACTAGATGAACACGAGGCTGTGGACCTCCGGGCAGGAACAGTTCCGGAGCTGCCCGAGCCTCTCCCAGGTCCCTCGGCACCGGGGGTGGCCAGCCGCTTGCCACAGCAACAGCTGGTTCCTGCAAGAGATGGGGTTGGCTCAGTCGCATTAGGAATCTCCAGAATCCAGGGACGTGTGCCTGTGTGGCTTCCTTCATGCAAAAAAATATTTTTTTTAAGTCATAGTTTATGACGGCATTGGATAAAGACGAATATAACCCAAGCTGGATTCATTACTGTCGTGACTAGTATAGCTTTTTTCGTCTGATTTTAAAATTTTAACGTTTTAAATTTTCATGGGCCCTGAGAGTGGGCGGTCACCGGGCCCCATGTCTACAGCGTCTGGTGGAGCACGGCCCTGAGTTGGTTGCAGCGCCAACCCCAGAGGCCCCACAGTCCAAACCAGGCTCAGTTCTTAGGGTCTGGGGAGGTGGCCAGCCGGCAAAGTTGCTTAACCTCCCTGTGCCCCAGTTTCCTCCTCTCAGGAATGCCTCGGCCTCTCCGGAGTGCTGGGAGGCTCTGTGTGAGGCTGTGTGCAGAGAAAATAAAAACGATCACGACGTAACAACTAACCACATCAGCTGCAAGAGGGAAAGATCTAACGCTACAAGGCAGCCGGAGGGTGGGGGTGGGGGGCGTGGGGAGGGCGAACGTTGCCAACCTCAGAGCGAGCAAAAGCCGCCGATTTGGAAAGAAACGCCCTGCATCATTCCGTGTGTAAAGTTTGGCGGGGGGGAGGGGGGAACCGCAAAATTAAACTATCGCGTTTAGGGAGCCGCACCGGGTGAAGCTTTTAGAACTGTACAGTGGATCAGTATGAAAGGGCCCTGGTCTGCTTTACCGGGAGCGGAGGGGCTGCGGTTTGGAGGGGCTGGGGGCTGGCTCGGCTCTGCTCCTTGCCTGGTCGGTCACGACCCAGGGGTGTCTCCTTTCCAAACATGTGTTAATCTGTTCATATATGTTTTCGCCAGTTCTCTGTGGGTATAATTTAAACCTTCGAAAAAGGCAACATCGTGACAATAGTAACAAATACGAACTGAGCTCTTGTTCAGTGCTGGGCACTATTCTAAGCTTCTAAGCACGGGCCTGGTACACAACGGGCTTCACACAGGACAGCATTTAAAGCCACAGTTACTGTTGCCATCCTCCTTATGTGAAATGGAGCTACGGTCAGCTACCGTCTCTTGTCTCAAAAGGGCTTGGGAGGCCCGAAGTATGGAAAGCCCCTACCTGGTGCCCAGCACACCACAGGTGCATGACCATGGCAGGTGTTCCTTTTGCTTATCCCAAACTCAGAGGCCCCTCTAAGGCTACATAAACCCTCCTAAAGTCCCCAAATGACAGGCTAATCCCTCCTGGGCCTGTGCCCTTTGCACACCCACCCTCAGCTGCCCTCGGAAAGAATCCAGCTGACGGCTCGTCTCTGTCCTCACTTTGATCCTCCGCCTCTGCCAGTCCTGCCTGGTGAGCTCATTCCCCAATCAGACCTCCCATCACCTGTCGTGAGCCTGGGCATGCTGGGAGCGGGGAGGGATGGCTCTCCCTGGCACAGCCCTGGCTCTGCTTTCCGTTCTTGCCCCTCCCTGGTGGAGTCAGGGGTTCCTGCCGCCCTCATCTCTGCTTCACCACAGTGCCACGTCCCTTATCCTGAAATATTTGCATCCAAAAGGAGAAATGTGGGATCAATCAGAGTTTTTGGGCTAGAAAGGCTTATCCAAAGATAGGTGGATAAACCAAGGCTCTGAGAGAGCATCTACCCCTAAGAATGAATCTCTAATGGTAGAATCTCAGGTCTAAGCAGGAGATTAAACAGGGGGAGGCAGAAAGGGCCTCTTTAGAGTGTGATAATATTGTTTGGCATTTATCTATTGGGCACCTACTATGTGCCAAATTCTTCACATCCATTTTGTCTCATTTTCACAAAGTATGTATTATTACATCCATTTTTTGTTAGACACGACAATAGCAGCTTCCGCTGCTGAGCATCTGTAAGGGGCCAGGAGCTGTGCAAAGGGCATGGGATCCTCCCACAACTGACGTGGTGGGGAGGGTAAAGGTCAGGTGGAGGGCTTGCCCAGAGTCACACAGCTAGTCAGGGTCAGAGGTGGGGCTCGAACCTGATTCTGTGCAGCCCCCATGCCTCCTGTTCACGTACACCTGTCTGTGACAGCCCACCTGTCACTGGCACTCCCCGCTCGAGGTTTGCAGTGCGCAGGGTGCTCAAAATTAAAAGGGAAGAAATCAACATTCTTTGGATCGGGAGGAGAACCGCCCGACAGAGACCCCAGAGAGCGCTCTCACCCCTGCAGGGCAGCAGTCTCTGCACTGGGGAAGCACTGTCAGTGGAATCAGTCTAGACTAGTGTTTAGAGCTTCCTTCAGGGATCTGAAGAGTACAGGTTCAAATCCCATCTCTGCCACTTGCCAGGTGTATGATCTTGGGCGCTTCTTTGCCCCTTAGTCGCCTCCTCTCAAAGGGAGGATCCTAAACGTATCCATATGAGGTTCTCGGCATGTTTCAGTGGCGTTTCCTGTGTGTTCATGTGTCCTGACCTCCTTCCACACTCCCTGCCGTTCACGCCACTCTGGCCACAATGGCGTCACACTCCCACCCCAGGATCTTTGTACTTGCCATTTGCTCTGCCTGGAACACCTTCCCCCCAGATATCCACACGTGGCTCCTCCCTCATTGCCTTCAGATCTCTTCAAATATTACCTCCTCAGAGCCACCTTCCTTAAAAAATAACAACCGCCAGAACTTCCCCCTTCGTTCTGCTTTCTTTCCCTAACATATCTGTGTCTCATCTGACAAATTACAAATTTACTTGCCTCATGCCTGTCTCTCGACAGCAGAATGTTGTCTCCAGAAGGGAAGGGACCACATCTGCTTTGTTCACTGCATCTCCCCGTGCCCAAAACACTGCCTGGCACACGCTCCATAGTAAGTATTCAACAAATATTTATTGAGTGAGTGGATGGATGGATGGATGCATATAAAGAGCTTAGAATAATGCTTGGCACATAGTGTGCACTCAATACATGTCAGCTGCAATGTGCTAAGTGCTTTAATTACATGCTACGTGCTTTCGGACACACCTGCCTTTGTGGGAGGCAGTCTAGGGGGCTGTTATAAGCCATATTTAAGTCAAATCCTGCTGTGTGACCTTGACTGAAGCACCCTGCCTCTCTGAGCCTTGCTTTCCCCGTCTCTAAGATGAGAATAACCAAATGTGGCTTTTCAGGGAATTTTGAGGATTCAGCAATAAGGCCAACTCCCTTCTCTTGAGCTACGCTAAGCCCTCAGCTTGCACGATCTGGCTTGCCCTCCACCATTGCCCCATGGGGAGTTCCTCTTCTTACCTGCATTTCCAGAGGAGGAAATTGGGGTTCAGAGGGGTGATGCGGTTTGCCCTGGATCACATGGCTGGAAGTGGCAAGAGCTGCTTCTCCTCGGACACCGAAACCAGGACCTTCCTGGGCCCCGCCCCGACCAGGGAACAACATCTCATTCCTGTGGCACCGTCACCTCTCAAGCAGCAGAGACGACCCCGGCTCTGCACATCACACCCTCCATGCCCCAGTCCCACTGCTCACCCTCTGGCCCCGCCACCGTCCCCGTGGCAACGTTGGCTCCTGGCATCCTGGGCAGGCCACTCGCACCTCACACAGACCATGTGGCCCTGGGTCAGATACTTCGTCCATTGGGCATGGGGTGCCCTCGCCTGCCGGCAGCTCCCTGGAATGGGCCCCAGTCGGAATTGGACACAGTACCTGCAGCCACACAGGGAGACACGCCCGCCCCAGCACCTGTGAGCATGTATGGCACACGCACCTACAGTGCACCTGGCCCTACGGAGGCCCAGGCTGATGCAACTTCTGCCAGCTACAGGAACCTGCAGGGCAGCCCAGTCTACAAAAGCAGGCTGCATTCAACAAGAGACTTGGCTTCTGCTTTTATGTGAACCCCATGGAGGGCTTCCCTCGGTCAGGCCCTCCTCCAAGCACTGTACCCAAAAGACTTTATTTATCTTCTGTCTCCCCACTAGAATGTCAGCCCCACAAAGGCAGGAGTGTCTGTCCGTTCTGTTCACCATGGTGCCCAACTCCTAGAACAGTACTGGCTCAAAAGAATGGGCTGAATGAATCGTCTGGTCCAATGGAATAGGGAAATCCTGCAAAGCAGGTGTTGGCCCAGTTGACAGATTGGGAAACTGAGCATCAGAGAGTTAATGGTCACCCAGCTAAGGAGTGCCATAAACCCCAAAAGCCTAAATTGACATTCCTAAGCATCCACTGCATTTTACAAAAGATCCTATTTTTATAGAAGAGATTCTCCATGAGGATTACTTAAACAGCAAAGTTCCCATGATGGGGTACTTGAAAGAAGAGGCAATTTGCCAAAATTTTACCTCTCCCCAACTTTTCTACAAATGGCAGTAAATGGCTCCACCTGCTGGAGGAGACGCAGCTTAACAAGGACTCAGGGGTGACCGCATGGGGCGTGTGCCCCCTGGTGGCTGCAGCCCCTGGGAGGCCCAAGGACTAGACAGACAATTTTCTCCTAGGACAGCCCCAAACCTGTCCCCAGCCCCCTTCATCTGAGCTGCCTGCAGAATTCCTCAGGAATCTGTCCCTTACCAGAAACCTGTGATAAATGGAACTTTCATCTTCCTAACATACTTTCTCTTCCCTTTTTGTAGTTTATTTATAGGGAACTCTCGCCCTCACCCTATTTGGTCTCAGAGGGGCAATAAATCATGGCGGCTGGTCCTGACTGCCCAACCTGCCACTAGCCTGGGCACATGATTAAAGCAGACCAGTCAGCGTTCCCATCCTCTTGGCCACAGTGATTGGTTCAAGGGTGGGCCTGGGATCCAAGCAGGACCAATCAAGTTCTCCAGAAATAACACACTGGGACTGGGAGGGCTCCTTCCCCAGGCATTGCTAAGCTGAAAGGATGTGAGGCTGCTGGTTCCCATGTTGGCTGCTTGAGAATGAAGCCAATACATGGTAAGGCGGGGCAGGGGGCGGGGCGGGAGTGGGGGAGAGAGAATGAATGTAAATATGAGTGAATCCTGACGTTATTTGATGTGACTTCAGCCATGCTTGAAGTGACACCATTTCAAAACTTCCTTCCTAGTTTTACTCATATAAACCAATAATACTGTTTCACTTGAGCCAGTTGGAGCTAAGTTTCTGCCACCTGCAATGAAAGGAACCCTAATATAGCTCCCTCTCCATCCCCATTGCCACTGCTTTTGTTCAGACCTTATTCTTTCCACTGGTGTTTATCGAGCACCTGCCATGTGCCAGGCAGTGTCCTGGGAGTCTGGCCTCATCACCACCCTCCCCCACACACTGGTCTGCCTCCAGTCCTCACAATTCACCCTTCACCAGGTGCAGGGCGGCCACCCTGGTCCAAACCGCCCTCATCTCTCGCCTGGACCATTGCAGTAGCCTCCCCTTTGGTCTCCTGATTCCCTCCTTGCCTCTCTCTCCAAATATCACTCAAAGGGATCCTGTGAAAACTCCAGTGAGATCACGTTACTCCTCTGCTCAAAACCCTCCCATGACTCCCATCTCTTGTGAGAAAGCGTCCAGCTTCTCCCCACAGCCTATAGGCCTTGTGAGATCTGACCACCCCCCTCGCATATATTTCTGACCTTATTTCCTACACTCTCACTCTCCTGCACTCCAGCCACACTGGTCTTCCTGACCCTCGAACACACCAGGCGTGCCCTGCCCCAGGGCCTTTGCACTTCCTGGTCCCGTTCTCAGATACGCTCTTACCCCAGAAAGCCTCCTCCAGATCTTAGTTCAAATATCACCTCAGTGAGGACGTCGCTGGCACCCCTCCCTCTCCCCTGCTTCATTTCTCTCCATAACCCTGAGCACAATGCTGTTGACATGCTATTGACATGCTATCGACATGCTATTTGTTGACTGTCTGTCTCATCCCACAAGACTGTCCACTCCGTGAGGACCAGTGTTTCTGTCCTTTTTTGTTCCTTGCTATTGTCCCAAGGCCTATCACAGTGCCTTTCACACAATGGGCACTCAATAAATGTTGAGTGAGTGAATGAATGAATGGATGGATGGATGGATGAGCTTGAATGGAGACCAGTTATTGAGGACTTCAAAATTATGTTAATGAGCTTACAAATGTATCAAGACCAAAAAAAGTGGGGAGATATTGAAGCTGTCAAGGTAAGAGAAAGACATGATGAAAGTTCAATTCAAGGAAAATATTCACCAGTTTTAGTTTCACGTTGGGTTCATTTGCTTCAACTTACCCCCCTAGCGCCTGCTCCTTGGGGACACCTCGCTTTCTCCGCTCTTTCCCATAGCTGCCCGTGGTGATCAGAGCAGGGACTGTGGGCCAAGGACAAAGGAGAGTTAGGTAGCTCAGCTCCCCCCGGGCTATGACACCACAGGAAGCTGGGTGAGGTCCTCCTGGCCTCCAAGTCATTTACATGGCAGCCCTAAGGAGACTGTGGGGGTCTGGAACAGGTAGATGGTCCCTTCTAGCTCTCTTTATGTGATGCTGGAGGCAGGATCAGATTGGTCTCTGAGACTCAGGGCCTAGCATAGTGGGTCTCAGAAGTTTTTCAAATGAATGACTTTTATAAACAGATGAGTGAGTGAAACAGTAGATAAAAGAGTTAATAACTAGATGGATAGATGGCTAAAATAATGGAAGAAAGGAAGAATGGATGGATGATGGGTAAATAAATGGGAAGACAGAAAAAAACAGACAGAGAGATGACGAATGGAAAGGATAGATGGAGATAACAGGTGGACAGATAGGTGATTTAATGAAAGAAATGGATGGATAACTGAATGGGTGGGAAGATGTAAGGATGGAAGAAAGGAGGTACAGAGGGATAGATAGATCAATGAATTAATAAAATTATCGTGTTGGGCCAACTTCCAAATCCCTTCCTAGAACAGATTTAAAAAAAAAAAAAACACAGAGAAAGAGAGGGTGGTGATTCCTTAGGGGAAAAAAATCCAAAACTCGGTGATGGAGCCAGGTCAAAGATTTGCTGTTGGACTAACACTAGTGACCTAGAAGAGGGCCACAGCAGAGCATCCAGGACCCTTCCCCTGCTGCTGGCCTAGTGACTGGGCTCAGTCTTTTCAATTTCTCTTCCCTCCTCTCTTGGCGCTTCTTTTGGTGCAGCCTAGAGCAGTGAGGAGAGCCCCAGAGAAGCCCGGATTCTAGTCCCAGCGCTGCCTCTTATAGCTGAGTGACCTCAGTCAAGTTACTGCACATCTCTGGGCCCCGGTCTCCTCATAAGCAAAATGGGCTTAATACCAGTACCTACATCATAGCGCTATTGTCGGAATTAAATGAGGTGATTTACAGTGAGCCACGTGTCTTGGGCAGGCTTTGTGTCTCCTTGAGCGTTGGTTTTCCCCTCCAAAAAAATGAGAATAATATCACTGGCCTCAGAGAGTCAAGGAATGTGGCACACAGTAGGGGGAGTCAGGAAACTGACTTCTTGGGAAGCTGACATCGGGGCTGGAAATGTGGGCCAGGCAAGGTCTGATGCAGGTGGCAGGGGAAAGGGGGACGGATTTCAGGCCAAAGGAACGACATTGCCATTCTCAGCACCCCATTGCCTCCTCCCCGGTCCAGCCACCAACCTCTCTCACTACTGTGGTCGCCTCTTCCCCAATCTCCCTGCTACCTTCTGACCCACTGTCCCCATGAAGATCAGAATGATCCTTTAAAACAGCCCTGATGGTGTGGCTCAGTGGACTGAGTGCCAATCTGAGAACCAAAAGGTCGCCAGTTTGATTCCTGGTCAGGGCACATGCCTGGGTTTTGGGCCAGGTCCTCAGTTGGGGGCGTGTGAGAAGCAACCGATCAATGTATCTCTCACACATTGATATTTCTCTCCCTCTCTTTCTCCCTCCCTTCTCCTCTCATAAAAATAAATAAATAAATGAAACATGGGCAGAGGGAGATGAGGTCACAGGAGGCAAGAGCCAGAACACGTGGAGCTTACAGACCATGAGGAGGCAGTTGGGTTCCACCCTGAGGGCACTGGGTGGTCACTGCGGAACTGAAGGCAGGAGGGGGCACCATGGGAAGATGGATGGGGTAGTTGTAGAATGCCCTCCTCTGCCCACCAGCCTGCAGCACGGGGAGAGATTGGAAGGGGACCACTGAGCCCTACTGCCTGCTCTTCTCCCCCTTCGGGGAAACCACTGCGGTTCCTTGGTCAGTCTCTTCAGCTACAAAACTAGCACCACCTATTTTTCTGTACAGGCCTTAAAACCTTTGGTCTGGGTGTACAAGGCAGCCAACACCTGTTGTTTTGCCTGCCCTGCATCATTCAACCCAATTTTCCTTTCAAGAACACCCCGGTCCTACTCTCACTCAGTTGGGACTGACCTTTCTTGCAGCTTCCAAGGGAGCACATGCCAAGGCTTGGCCAATCAGCATGTTCCATCACTCTGGATATATTGATCGGTTCAGCAGTGGATACCTGACCCAGGTCAAGCTAATGACATATCATCCTAGGACATTTGCTGAAACTATTAGAAAGAGACTTTTTCTTTTAGCAGCTTGGCCAGTTGGAGGGAATCCTGGAGCTATCAAAAACCATTGCCAGTTGACCTGAGAATGAGGCCAACTCAGAGGAAAACAGAGCTGAGAGATGGAGAGAGAGTCCCAGCCACATGGCTTGAGCCCCTGGATCCAGCCATGCCTGAATGCAGACAATGGAATTTTAGTTACAGGAAACACACATTTTTGCTCAGGTCAGTTTAAGTTGGGTTTCCATCATGTGCATGCAAAGTCCTGACTGATTCACACTGGGATATGGAGTAGAAAGAAGACCAGATGCCCAGAGGAAGTCAGGGATGCTTATTACCTCATTCACATTGTGAGGGGAGGGAATCAGGGCTAAAGGAAGGCAAAGTCCCACCCCAAACTTGGATCCCCCAGAGGACCCAACAGCTGCTCCTGGTGGCCGCCCCAACTCACACAAGGACTGCTGGCACTCCACTCCCTGGGGGCTCCGGTACTCCACGCAGCCAGCCTGCTCTTCCAGAGGGGGGCAGGGAGCACCGCCATTCCGTGGCTCCTGCAGGACGTGCCTCCTGCGGACACGGTAGGAGATCCGACAGGGCTCGGCACAGCGACTCCAGCCACTCCACTCTCCCACCACGCAGGAGACCGCTGGAAGAGAAGGCAGTGTCTCCGGGGCAACGCGTATGCAGTCGGGCCAGCCAGTGGACAGATCTTCCCCACCTGCCCCGCAGGCCGGACCCTGGAAAACACCACGCAGAGCGCCAGGACCCCTGCAACCCGGAATCCATACCCTCCCCAAAGCTTTCTCTGTGACCACCGCGTACACATCTACCCACTTTGCATTCCACATTTTATTCCTCCAACCTCCTTCCCGTGATCATGTAGGCCGTTCCGTCACTCACGTCTTCAATAAACATTTCCTGAGCACTGAGGACAACTGATTTCACCTCTCTGTGCCTCAGTTTCTTCCTTTGTCGAATAGGAATAAGAACAGGATTTGCCTGATAGGATGGCCTTGAGGGTGTGATCAGATTCGACCTACGAAGAATACACTTGTGCCACATGGCAAGTGCCCAGTAAATACAGCTATTCCTCTGCGGCAGTGACGTGAACCACAGCGACACCACTGACCGCACAGAGTGGAAAGAAGCCCCCTGCAGAAGCTATTTCCGGTGCGACGTATGTCTATACAGTTTTAAAACCTGCAAAAACAGTGCTACCTAGCGTTTAAGAATTCCCACAGGTATTCGTACAACATACATTTCTTTACAGATCCTGTACGTATGAATTTGCCTATTTGCCAACATGTATTTGTCACCCCCGAATCAATACTTGAGACACTTTGCTGTCATGCACACCCAGCAAAAATTTCCAGTCGCCCAGAGTACAGGTTAACGGCTGACGTCAAACAAGACTGCATGGAAGCGGCAGATGCGTAGTGCGATGCAGAGCAAGAAGCTGCACTTCTGGGGCCAGTTGGATGGGGTTTGCATCCCAGCTCACACACATATGTGCACACATGTACGCACAGTCATGCACACACAGGGGGCTCCTACTGTCAAAATTAGTTCACTCATTCTGCAAATATTTACTGAGCGACTACGGTGAGGCAGGAGACAGTGGTGAACAAGAAAGACAGGTCAGTCCTCATGAAAAGCACTCCCCAGTTGTGAGAGGTGTCCTAGCTCGGGGCAACATGAAAATGTGAGAAAAAATACATCCTTGAACTGAGGGAGTGAGATCATTGTGTTGCAAACACAGTGTTGCTTCCCGTACCTCAGGAAGTCAGGGACCCCTTGCACAGACCTCCCCCCTTAGCAGAGTTGAAATGCTCAGAGGAAGGAAGGAGGGAGGAAGGGAAGAAATCAAACCTGACAACTGGTCAATCATGATTGCTTTCGTCATTCACCTAATAGTGACATCAGTGATGTCCCTGGTGCTGAGCCAGGCAAGTCACATACCAGGCTTCATGTAATCGTCACGATGAGCTGAGGAGACTGTGTGCTCCCAGACCCTCTTTGCCCTGTGCACGCCGGGAAGTCTGTGATTCACAGAGGCTCCCTGACACCCCACCAGATGCCAGCTGACTTCAGCACATGGGGGGAGCAGCAGGGAGAAGAGTGCGACCCAGGTGTTTGTCGCCCCCACCCCTCGACTCAGCCTCGCTCCTGGTGAGGGGCGACCCTTGGCCATGAACCGTACTCTCACCAAGCTCCAATAACACCCTTTCATCCTCTACCCCCTTGTGAATAGAGCCCGCATCAAATTCTCTTCCATTTAACTCTTCTGGGGGCACCATCTGTCACTTGCCTGGACCCTGACTCCCATATTACGTGTACTATTGTCAGACCATCTCCCAGAGGAGGCAAGTGGAGCTGAAGGGGACAGACTGTCTGAGTCAGCCAAGGTAGTGGAGTCAGACAAACCTGGTTGCAAGCTGCAGGCTCCCAGGAGTGCTGCCCTGACAAGCGCAAAGCACTGAGAAGGCTGTAAATGCTCAGTACCACAGCGGTCTTTCTGCGTTTATTTAACAACTACTTAGGGCCTACTGTATGCCGAGCACTGGACTGAGGGCCGGGAACAGAGATGAGCAAAGTAAAACACGTCCCTGCCCTGGAGGAGCTGACATTCTGCAGGAGAAACAGACAATAGAGCACACAACCTATGATGTCATTTCAACTAGCTATCCAAGCTCTGAGAACAGACAAGGCAGGATAAGATCCGCAGGGTGGGGAGAGGGGGTTGATAGGACCCTGTTTTATATGAAAGGGTCAAGGGAGGCCTCCAAGACAAAGAACATTTGAGGAGGGGAGGGAGCGAGTTGTGTAGGTGCCTGGGGCAGGGGCGGGGTGGGGAGGAGTGTTCCAGGCAGAGGAAACTGGCAGGGAAAGGCCCCGGGGCAGGGTCAAGGCTGGATGCTGGAGGGACAGTGAGGAGGCCAGTGTGACTGGAGCAGGAAAAGCAGGAGAGAAAGTGGCAGGAGGTGATGTCAGAGAAGGCAGTGACAGCCTACACGGCTTCGATGATTATTAGAGGGGCCAAAGGGCAGCACCAAAGTCCAACCCTGATTCCCTGCCCTGCCCGGCCTGTCAGGCAGGTGAGAGCTTTTGCAGAAAATTGGGCAGATGCCACCCTTGCAGGTATTCTTTCCGTGTTGGTGGCACCTGTGAGGTCACCAAGCAGCACGCATCTGTGACAGACATCCCCAGGGAACTGTCTGGGGTTGTAACCTCAGTCCATTCGTGACTATTCATATCTTGTTGGCTTCCTCCACTCGTGTCAGCACCACGGAGGCAGGTCCTTGTCCCCTGCTGAGTCCCAGCACCAAACACAGTACCTGGTACATGAGTAAGAGAATACTGAACAAATCTTGCCTTATCAACAAAGGAAATATGACAAGGTGGCATTGCTGGAAGATACCACCAGATGGCGGTGTTTCTCAAAACAAAGGCCATCCCACCTTTTTCAGAGTAAAGGAGAAATTCTAGCTTATCAGTGCAGCTAAAAAAGAGCGGAGAGAGGAGATGGGAGGTTTAAAGGTTGTTGTTCAGCCCTAGGAATCCAGATAACATCGTGCCAGCTGAGCTTGCTGGAGCCAGACCGAATTTCCCACAGTTCCCTTGGATCCCTCTGCCGCCCTCTGACAGCCCCAAGCGCATCAGGAAATGCCTTTCTGGACAATCCAAACCCCACCTTCTTCTCTGAACCGCATTGCCCAGCCCCCTGACCCTCCATCCGCCTCACTGCCTACCAAGAGGATCTTTCCGGAATGCAGTTCTGACCTGTCACTTGAAATCCTGGAGTGCTTCTCGCATCCTATTGAAGCGGTTCACAAAAGATCTTTTTTTGATAGTGGATTATAAAGACCCCCAAGACTAGTGGCTAAAAATCTAAGCTGTCCCTGAAACACACCCTCAGTCCCTCACAACCTCCTCATCCTCCTATTTAATGTCTTAGCACCCTTTTACTTGGAGTTCCCCGAAATGCACGTTCTCCCACAGCTCAGTGATGGGCCGCTGTCATCTCTACCCTCCCAACCTCCTTACCCCCATTTCCTGGTAACGCGGCCTCAGTCTTCTTTTGAGGAACCAATACTCCCCACTGTCAGTCCACCTGGTTTGGAGTGACCCCACCCTCATTCCTGGGATGGTGCCTGTGACCCAAACATGATCAATCGACATATTCCTTCTCCTGGGCTAAGTGATTGATTGGATCATAAATGAGCATGTGATCCACACTGGGCCTATAAGAACCATCGTAGGATGTTGGCTTGAACAAATGGGGAAAGGATGTTCTCCTTCCACTAGGGACACCAGTTCAGAGCTACTGGGTACTACCTTTGCCACCATTTGGTGACAGCATGCCTGAGAATGAAGCTAACACAAGCAGAGCTGAAAGGTGGAAAGAGATAGAGCCCTGATGATATCCTTAGAGCCCCTGGATCCAGCCATGCCTGAAGCCAGATTGGACTGATTTTTAGTTTCCCAAGCCAATCAATTCCCTTGCTAGCTCAGGTCAATATGAGTTGTGTCACAACCCTCCGAGTACTGACTAGTGCAACGAATACATAAGAGCATAAATGCGGAGATTGATCCTTACAGGGTTGAAGTGAGAATTAAAGAATATAAAATACCTGAAAACAGTAAATAATTTGAAAAATATGAAGCAATGATGTCCATCCTTTAAGCCTCACTAGTTACTCCAGCTCCACCCTCTCCTGGCCTCCATCCCTTCCTCACTGATCATGTCCAAGCCTCATCTTGCTATCTTGCTCTGACTGGCTGAAATTCTTTCACAGGCACCCTGTCTCCCCAAAATAAACTATAAGCTTGAGGGAGATCAGAGCCCCATCTTTCCAGTCCCCATGGCTTCTTGGCTGAGCTCGGCAGACAGCAGACAGCCAGCAGTGTGAGAGAACTGAATGTGGGCAGTGCCGAAGGCTCCTCTTCCACCTGGAGGCGCAAGTGCTCCTCTCCCAAATGCTTAAGTCCCCCCGCCTCATGAGCAACCATATACTATTGTGGTCTGGAGCTAGACTGCTAGACTGCTGGGGTTCAAATCCCAGACCTGCTGCATAATAGCTGTGCAACTCTGAGCAGGTCACTACCTCTCTGTATCTCAGTTCCTCATCTGGAAAATGGACATGAAAACATTATTTATGGAACTGTTAGGAGGCTTAAAGGAGACAGTTTATTTAAAGCACTTAAAACAGCGCCTCCCTGGCTCTTGGTAAGTACTCAGTAAATGTTAGGGTTTTGCTTTTGTTTTTAAGTCATCCTCAGTATCTCTTTCTACTACAATTACTAAAGTCAGTCAACGTCCTCCACTAAATCACTCATGGAAAAACATATTTCTCTCCATCTCTTGCGCCCTAACTGGTCACCACATCCCCTCCTGCCCTGCTCCTCTGGAAGATAGAAAAGTGAACTTGTCCCTGGTCTATTTCTAAGACCTTGGCTCCGCCCAGTCCAGTCAAGGGGGCAGATCCTAGGTCTGCTGTCTTTTTGACACCTTCCCAACGGAGCAGAACAAAGAGGGACCAAGCTCTTTATACAACAGACAACGCTGGGGAGCTGATAACATCGTGTGATTCTGTGGAGGAGGGTCAGACCGTGGGAAAGTATCACTGATCCCTCCGCCCAGTCCCCTTCCTGGGCCCCCACCCCTGGACTAAGGCAGGGGAGCCCCTGTGGGTGCAGCCCCACCCACCCATGGCTGTGTGAACCCTCTGTACAGAAAGCAGAGGAGTACAAAGTGTTCCCAAGACAGTCCTTCTGCAAGTTTCCTCGGGGGGCGTCTCATTTGCTAAGATAGGGGAGACACCACACGCCAAATTACTCTTTCCTCTCACTGCTGCCTGAATTTCCACCATTAGCCACTCATGTGTGGGAAGCAGCAGGGTGCTAGAAAACACAGGATCCCACGAGGTTCAAAACCTGCTGGGTCACCTCTGCTCGCCAAAGCCCCCTCCTCTCCAAGCCCCACTTTCCTCACCTGTGAACGGGGACCTCATTATACGCAGGATCCCCAGAGTGCTATGAGAAAGTCATCAGGTTTGTTGGGACACCCAGCCCAGCTCTTGGGCATGCAGTTGGTAAATGATGGATAAATGTTCGGTCCCTTTGATTTTGAGTTTTTAAAAATTGCCCCCTCTCTTAAATATGTAAATTCCTGATGGACCACTGAGGTCTCAGGATAGAAGGGCCCAATTGCTGCCCCCCCCCCCCCCCCCCCCCCCCCCCCCCCGCAAAGAACAGTTGGGTCTTAATCCACTTTACAACGGGACAGAATGTAGATTTTTGTCGCCAGTGGGTGTGAAAAGCTTACTGCTGGGATTTAAAGAAAGCAATCCTCGCCACTACTGACGAAACAAATCAGGCCCTGATTTCAGAGTCCGGTGGATACCACTCCCGCGGGGTCTTTGGAGGAAACGCTTGGACCCTGGTCTGGTGGCCACCGCCGGCACCGGGACCACAGGGAGGCGTTTCCTGCACACGGACCCAGCCCGTCCGCCTCCACAGGCCTGCCCAAGTTTTACCTGCTCCTCACCCCAGTCCGCCCTCTATTTCTCTGCCCCTTGTATCACCCAGCCCGGGTGTTTCGTCCCCTCTCTGCCTCCCTCCACTCCAAGCCCTCCTCCCGGGCTTCGGCGGTTCCCTCGGCCTTCGCAACATCTCCATTTGCCTCGTGAACCCCCGGCGCTCCACGCCGCGCGTGCGCCCAGTCCTCCCTTGCACCCCTCCATGCCCCACGCCCTTCACCCGGCTGGGGGTGCCAGATGAAACACAGAACGCCCAGTTGGATTTGAATTTCAGGAAAATAATCAATAACTTTTAATAGAAGTATGACGCGCAATATATAGGACATGCTTGTACTAAAAACGTATTGGTTATTTATCGGAAATTCAAGTTCAACTGGGAATCCTGTATTTTTACTTGCTAAATCTGCCACCCTACCCCAACCCAAGCGCCCTCTCCTCCCTCGCAACCCCCCACGCCCCCCAAGCCCCCCAGGGGCCCGGTGTCCGTCTCACCCGGGTGCCTGGCGGGAGCGCCTCTTCCTTGAGCCCGGCCCTCGCGACACCCTCCAAGTCCCGCGCGCAGCCCTTGCGCCCTCTCCCGAACACCCTTCCAAGCATCCCTCTCCATTTCGCCCCAGGAGACACGCGCCCTGATTCACGCCCCCTGCATCTTTCTTGGCGCACACCTCCAGCCCTAGAACCCCCACCACGAGCCGAACCCTTCGGTCCTCCACGGCATTCCCAAACCCCCGCTCCCCAAAGCGCCGAGCGCTCCACCCGCGCACATCGTGCTCCCCGGAGCGCACCTGGGCAGGCCCGCGCGTAGTCGGCGCAGCAGTCCCGCACCGCGCTGCACGCCTGGTCGCAGAAGCAGCGCGGAGGCCCCGGGACAGCGCAGGTCGGGTCACGGCCGGGGCAGCAGCGGCCCAGCGCGGAGCAGCCCTGCCCAGGCCAGAGTGTGCCCGGCGGCCCCGGCACCCAGTATACCGCGGTCACTGCGGCCAGGAAGAGTGCCAGCAACAGCCCCCACGGCGCTCGGTGCGGAGCCATCTCCGGGCTTAGGCTGCGAACCCGATACCCACAGGGAACCCACCCCAACGGCCCGCCCCGTACTGGGGCGGAGGCTCCCCGCCCGATCCCTCCCCTACCTGTCGCAGAACTGGTATCCACCTCCGTGCCTCCAATCCAAACTTTGCGCAGCTAGTGGAGGTGAAATATCAAGACAATGGTGGTAATAACCGCAACAACTTTGCAGGATTTCCCTTGATTCCAGGGAAATTAAGGCGACACAGGAGTTCATCAAAGCCATATATAATAATATAGAACAATAGTGTATTGTTATGACAATAATAGCAATAGTCACTATACCATAAATATATTCTTTTAAATCCTCACCGGAGGATATGATTTTAGTCATCTCAGAGAGAGGGGAGGGGGGAGAGCGAGAGAGAAACACTGACGTGAGGGAGATCGGTTGCCTCCGGCAGGCTCCCCAACCAAGCATGAAACCCACAATCTAGAATTGACCTGAACTGAGCAAACAGGCAACCCGCTGGTGCAGAGACTATGCTCCAACCAGCTGGGCCACTCAGCCAGGCCACTATAACCATAACTGTACTAGTAATAATACCAACAATAGGCGCCAATGTCATTAAAATAGTGATGATAGTCATAATAACTGCCAGACAAGGAGCCTGGAAGCCAAACGGTGGACCAGGCTCAAGTATGAGTCAAACCTAAGTCCCTTGTACCTTCTTTTCTTTTTCTCTGCGTTCCTACCATCTTGTCTGTCATTTCCAAAATATTTCTCTTCAAATTAACTCATTTCTAAAATTTAAATTGATTTCTTTCTTACCAACTTGTATCACGCAAGAGAATGAGAAGACAAGCCAGAGTCTGGGAGAGAGTGTTTGCAAAAGACACCTCTGAGAATGGACTGCTATTCAAACTATACAAAGAACTCTTAAAACCCAACAAGAAAACAAACACTCCAATATAAAAATGGGCCAAAGACCCAACCAGACACCTCATCGAACAAGATCTACAAATGGCAAATAAGCGTAAGAAGACATGCTCCTCACCAGACATCATCAGGGAAATGCAGATAATGACAGACCACTTCCCATTCATTGCTGGCGGGAATGCAAAACGGTGCAGCTGCTTTGGAGGACAGCCTGGCAATTTCCTACAAAACTCAATAAACTCCTCCCGTACCACCCAGCAATCATGCTTCTGGGTATCCACTCAAATGAGTTGAAAATGTATGTCCACATGAAAACCCACACACGGTGTTTATAGCAGCGTACTTCCTAGATGCCAGAGCTTGAAAGCAACCAAGATGCACCTAAGTGCATGGGTGAGCTGGGGTCCATCCAGTCAATGGACTACCACTCAGCACTGAAGAGAAGTGATCTGTCAAGCCATGAAAACACGTGGAAGAATCTCAAGTGAATATTAGGAAGTGAAAGAATCCAATCTGAAAAGGCTACATACTGCACGATTCCAACTCTGGAAAAGGTGGGATCATGGAGACAGTCAAAATATCAGTGGTTTCCAGGGACTGAAGAGGAAGAAGGGATGAATAGCTGGAGCGCAGAAGATTTTTAGGGCAGTGAAACCACTCCGTGTGGTATTAGGACGATGCACATATGTCGTTCAACATTGTCCAAACCCACAGAACACACAACACTAGAGTGAACCTTAGTGAAAACCATGGGCCTCGAGTGAGGATGTGTCCATGCTGGTGCATTGATTATAACAAACAATGTTCCACTCTGGTGGGGGTGGGGGGGCATGGGGTATATGGGAACTCTGTACTTTCTCCTCAATTTTACGGCGAATCTCAAACTGCTCTTAAAAAATGAAGTCTACCCGGCTGGTGTAGCTCAGTGGATTGAGTGCAGGCTGGGAACCAGAGGGTCCCGGTTCGATTCCCAGTCGGGGTACATGCCTGGGTTGCGGGCCAGGTCCCCAGTGAGGGCCATGTGAGAGGCAACCATACATTGCTCTTTCTCCCTCCCTTCTCCTCTCTCTGAAAATAAATAAATAAAATCTTTAAAAAAAATGAAGTCTAGTTTTAAAAAGAAGAAAAATAAAAGACATCACCACTATAAATGCAAAGCCAGTAATATTTTTTCACAAGTAAAAGGAGAAGGAAGGAAGGGCAGAAAGACAGAAGGGACACACAGGGTCCGGCAGAAGTAACACCTGCTTGAGTGTGGTTGGTCGGGTGATCGTATGGGTGTGATAATTACAGTTTTAGTTTGAACATCTCATCTAAAATGGCATATGGTGTGCTTGAGGGTGATACTGTCATGTTACAGAATGACATGCTTATGATTTCATAGTAAAAGATTTTGTAGTAAAAAGGGGGTATTTTTGTGCCAGACCCTGTATACATTTGATTTACCAATGTTTTAATTACCGAGAAAGAGAAAAGAAGAAAAGAAAGAAAGACACATAGAGGGAGAAGGGCTCTATTGATGTAAGCATCCAGTGGGTACAGACAGCCACTCCTGACCATGACATGTCCCTGAAAAGTCCCCATGACAAGGCCCAGCAGCCTCCTGCGGTTTCCAGCCTCCTTTATCTGGTTTCTCTCTGTTATTCCAGGTTTGAAGCCTCCAAGTAACTGGTGACCCAGTTTCCAGAAAAATCTCCCTTGCTGTCCTTTTGTAAGGGCCCCGGGGGCTGTGGGGCTCTTGGCAGATGCCACAACTGTGGGCACAAAGAGAAGCTTATTCTCCTCTCAGCAGGGAGGGAGGGCGTCAGAATGCAGAGTTGCCCAGCTGAGCGTGGGCACCACCCCTCTCTGCAGGGGTCTGGGCTGCAGGGTGCTGTGCCCTGGGTGTGGCCAGGGGGCGCTCTTCAGTCTCAGTTCACCATTCAGGTCTCTGTTATCTATTGCTGCATAATAAAGCACCCCAGAACTTAGAGGTTTGAACAACCATTTAGTATTATCCCCCATAGTCCCTTGGGTTGACTGGGCTCAGCTGGAAGCTGTTGCTTGGGGGCTGTCATGCAGTTGCAGGCAAAAAGCAGCTGAGGCTGAAGCCATCTCAAGGCTTCACTGGGCTGGAAGTCGAAAGTGGCTTTTTCACTCACCTGTCCGCTGCCCCAGCTGAGATGGCTGGAACCACTGGGAACTAGCTGGCCATCTATTTCTCTCCATATAGCCTTTCCGCATAGCTATCTTGGGCTTTCTCACATCATGGCAGTCTCAGAGTAATCAAACTTCTTCAGTGGCAGCTGGCCTATCCAGGGCAGTGTCCCAAAGGTCAAGGTGAAAGCTGAAGGGTTTCTTAGGGACCTAGCTCAGAAGCCAGGTAGGTCACTTCCTCTGCTACATTCCATTGGTCACACAGGGCCAGCTCAGAATGAAGGTGGGCGGGGCTACTCAAGGGTGTGGTTCTTGATGGGCCATCTTTGGAGGCCAGCCGGGACAATGCTGCACGGCTTTCAACACTTCCTTCTCTTTCTTCTACCTTACTAGCCACTCCTTAGTCTCTCTGAGTCTTCCTTATCTTCCGGCTTGAACTTAATCAAGTGCCCCAGAACTCAGCCCTGAGCGTCTTCTCACCCTGAATGATCTCGGCCATTCTAAATACCTGTACGCTGATAGCTCCCCAGCTTCCATCTCCAGCCCGGACCTCTCCTATGAAGTCTAGGCTCCAATCTCCCAACTATCTACTCGACAGCTCGGCTTGGAGGTCTCACAGAGACCCCAGCATTCGCAGCTCTAGAACCACCTTCCACCTCCTGTTCCCAAGCACTTCACAAAAGAACCTGCACGAAGAGCTAATAATGGCACAGAAAAGGATACATGATAACATTAGTCACTAGAAAAATACAAGTTAAAATACCAATGATACCACTAGACATCCTTTAGAATGTCTCAAATTAGAAAGACTGATCACAGCAAGTGTTGGCAAGAATGTGAAGCAACAGGAATTCTCATTCTGTGTCGGGGGGGTGGATGAAAAATGTGGTGAACCACTTTAGAATATGGTTTGGTAGTCTCTGGAAAAGTTAAACATGTACCCACCATATGACTTGGCCCGGCCACTCCGCGCCTGGGCATTTCCCCAAGAGAAACTAAAACATTTGTTCCCCAGAGACTTACACACACAAAGGTTCAGAACAGCTTCATTTGCGATCACCAGGAACTAGAGACAACCTAAAATGCCCATCAATAGATGAATGGATAAACAAATTGCGGCACATCCATACAAAGGGATACTATTCAGCAATAAAAAGAAACAAGTTGTTGATATCTGAGACATGGGGGGATCTCAAAGTCATCATGCTGAGTCAAAGTAGCCAGCACCCACCACCCAGGAAAGAATGCATATCATGTAATTCCATTTATACACATTATAGAAAAGGGGAATGAATTTATAGTGACAGAAGTAAGTCAGTGATGGAGAAGAGGAGGAAGGGGGAATTCTCCAAGGGCTCAAGGATGGATGAACGATTTGGGGGTGTGGGTTCGTTTACTATCTTAATTGTGGAGAGGTTCGTGGGTGTGTACATACGTCAAAATGAATCTAATTATACACTTTAAATATACTCCCTATGGTGTACTTCAGTAAAGTTGGAAAAAAATGAATCAAAAGAAAAACAACAAAGAACAACAAAAAAAAGATACATCGGAAGAATATATACCAAAGTCTTAACAGCACTTACCCTCAGGGAGTAGAAAGTGGGGTAAGAACCTGTTACCTTCCATGCAGCTTTCTAGCTTAAATCGTTTACAAGCATGTATTACTTCCAAGTTTAAGAGAAAGAGCAGGACATTTTTGCCCCACAGCCTCTGCCTAGCCCTCGGGAGGTCTGTTCAATGCCCCCAAACAGACCAGGTTGCTCTGCCAAACAAAGATACCTCCTGGATTTGAGCCAAGGGTTTCTAGGGGCAAATTCCCATCCGGAGACAATGAAAACTGTGCTCCTTCAGAACAGGGACTTTATTTACACCTTATATCGACATTCCGGACTGGGGCCCACATGGGATGATTGCCCAGGAAGATAATGGAGTCATTAATCTCTGCCCAAGACTGGGCTCCCCTTGCCAACTTCCCATCTGGGTAATTAAACCAACTGGCAGCCCCGTATCAGTCTCCAGAGCATCTGCAGAGCTGAGGAACAGGGCCATTCTGGAAGCCACCCCTGGCTTCTCTAGAGGGGCAGTTTCCTAGGTGACATTAGGACAAGCAAGCTGAGCCCAGACCGGGGTCCTCAGACTTGGCGAGGCCCAGGACTCGGGCAAACATGGACCTCTGGGCATGTCAGAACACGGGGAAGAGCTGTCTGAGCTTTGCCTTCTGCGGTCACCCACGTGTGTGCCCCTGGTTTTCCTCACCTCACCCCACACATTGGTTCCTTCAGTGATGCAGGAGTTGGCTACCCCACAGCTAGTCCACCTCTGCTCCACCCCTCCACCAGCTTCTTCCTCTATAACAGCACCAAGATATTTCAGGGGAATACCACCCCACCCTCCCCTAGACCCCCCAGAATGTAAATGTTTTGTGATGCCTAATTCGCTGGAAGGTGGTGCCCTGTCACCTGCTCCACGGGAGTCTGTGAGGAAACGTATGGTAAGTGGCTGAAACTCGTTCCTAGTGGGGTTTGAAGATTTCACTTGAACTTAAACTTTTGGTCTTAAGAGTTAACTTACAAAATGCAACTTCTTTTTAAACATGTTTATTAATTTTTAATATTTATTTATTTACTATTTCTATTCCCCACCCCTCCCCTTTGGCAACCATCAGCAGGTTCTTTACATCTATGGATCCGTTTATTCATTTGGTTTTCTTTTTTTTTTTAATATTTTATTTATTTATTTATTTTTTAGAGAGAAGAGAAGGGAGGGAGAAAGAGAGGGAGAAACAGCAATGTATGGTTGCCTCTCACATGGCCCTCACTGGGGACCTGGCCCGCAACCTAGGCATGTGCCCTGACTGGGAATCGAACCGGGACTCTTCGGTTCCCAGCCCGCGCTCAATCCACTGAGCTACACCAGCCAGGGCTTGGTTTTCTTTTTTATTCCACATGCAAGTGGGATCATATGGTATTTATCTTTCTCTGACTTATTTCACTCAGCACAATACCCTCTAGGTCCATCCATGTTGTCACACACAGCAAGATTTCGTTCTTTTTTTATCGCTGAATAATATTCCATTGCATTTGTATATAACCTCTTCTTTATCCATTCATTTATTGATGATATCTAGGTTACTTCCATAACTTGGCTATTACCAGTAATGCTGCATGGCAAATCGTGATTGTGCTTCACCCTCACTACTCAGGTCATGGTCCAGCATCAGCATCCCCCAGGAGCTTGTTGGAAATGTGGAATCTAGACCTCACCCAGTTTACTGAACAAAATCTTCGTTTTAACGAGATCTCCGCTTATTTGAACACATCAGTTCTCAAACTTGGCTGGACATTAGAATCCCCGGGAAAGAGTTTTTCCTCATGCCAGCACCTGGGCTCCTCTGCTGAGATTCTGACTCAGTTAATCTGGAATATGATGGGGACAGCAGTATTTTTTATTTTTTACAGTATAACATACATTTAGTAAAGTACACTAACTTTAGATGGATAGCTTAGTATTTTTTACACATGTGTACAACCATGGAACCAGCACCCAGATAAGGACAGAGACCACTCCTAGCACTCCAGAAAGTTCCCTCTTGCCCCTTCAAGCTAGGGTGATGAGCTATTCCAATCTGTCCAGGAGTGAGTTCATGGAACCTTCAGTACTAAAACCGAGGAAGTACTGGGCAAGCCCCGACAAATTAGTCACACTGCTTCAAGGTCTACACTTCCCTCTCACCTCCAGGTACCCCTCATTCTGATTTCTATCTAGCGCTAATTTTAACAGTTGCCCAGGTGACTCAGATGTGCATCCAAGGCCAACTCCAGCAGGGTATCAGTACCCCCAGGAGGCCTTGTGAAAACAAAGCTGAAACCCCTAGGCTTTCTAATTCACTAGGTCTGGGGTGGAGCCCCCAAATTCGCATTTCTAACAAGGTTCCCAGGTGCTGCTGGTGCTGCCGGACCTCACACTGAGAACTGCAGGTCTAAACCAATCACGGCAATTCTCCTCTTGCCAATGACTGGTTTAGACTTGAGCACGTGATGCACTTCTGGCCAATGAGATGCAAGGAGAAGACTAGTGGGAGCCTTTGAGGCAGCATTTCGGTAAATTCTGTGAAAATGGCATCTCTGGATTGTGCACATCCGCACCCCTGAATGGGGAGCGGGGAATGGGGCTCCTGGGAGGGTTTTCTCACGGATAGAGAGGCGCCTGGGAGGCGGTGCTCTCCTCTTCCTTGGAAAGTGCAGTAGTGTCTCGGTGCGGCCCCTGGAGCTGCCTCGTGATGTTGAGGCAACAGGCCTGAAGACTGAACACCCACCACCCAGGATAGGGGAGAGGAAAGCTGGAGGGAACCCGAGTTCTTGCAGAAGTCGTTGAACTGCTGAATGACCACCCCCCTCCCCCAACATATAATTGGCTTTTCTCTTATTTGTGTTCAAAAGCACGCGATGCCCTGCTATTCAAAATGTGGGCCAAGAGCCAGCAGCACCGGCCAGGGGAAACAGTCCATGGGTCAGGCCAGCGCAGTGCCTCACCCATCAGTGGGCTCGGTTCCCGAGGGACTTGGGCTAAGAGCCAGTTTTACGGAGACGTAGAAGAGGCCACACGAAACAGCACGTGACCGGCTCGCAGGTCCTATGTTCCGGGGTAAGGTAAGCTAGGTAACGCTTGGGCTGGAGCGTTGTGACGGGTGTTACGCTAGGTCTCCTTGACAGGTGGGTGTTCCCGGTTTAGATATGTGGCCGGGGCGACCTCCTTTTTGTGCGTCTCGGTATACGAATCAACTTGATCACTGAAAATGCAGAATCTCAGGCCCCACCGCAGACCTACGGAAGCAAGATCTGCATTTTAAGGAGCTCCCCGCTAACCTAGACAGCAGCACACAGGCCTTGGATTTTCGGGGCCATTCTCTGGGCCACTTCCCCCATCTAATAGCTGCGTGAAATCATGGTATTACTGATAATCGTGTGAAAAGATGCCAGGGGCGCATCATACTGAAGCCTCCTGGTCAGGTTTCCCTTGCATCTCATTGGTCAGAAGAAGGTCACACGCCTTCACGCGAAGGAGGCTGAGAAGGTGGGTGTCTGGCTCTGCCGGCAAGCGTGCGGGTTGCGTAGGAACCTGCAGTATCCACCACCAGTAAATACTATTCATGACCTTTTGCAGAATTGGGACAAGACTCAGAGGTAAACAGTCGCTTGCCTAAGGCCACATAATTAGAAAGTGCATGCCACTTTGTAAAAAACTGGTAAATTTTTATAAATGAGGGGGGCTGAATCAGTGCCTCAGCTGGGCCTTCAACCCAGACCCCCTGATGACCAATAGAATGATTTAGCCACTTCCTCAAGCTGCCTCCCTCTTGCCCTTTGTGTGTGTTTATATCTTAAATAGTATGTTTTTTTTTAAGGACAGAGCTAACTCAGGGAGCAATGGTATCTGTGTGACTCCTTGTGTGGTTAGCCACAGTCAGGGAGAGGAGATAAGGCGCCTGATAAAACTGGAATTTTCTTAGCTGTTTTTGGACCCCACCCAAATCCTGAGTGCCTAGGACACCCTGGACACACAGGAAAATGTTATTTTTCACTATTTCCTGCCAAATGTCCAGCTGGCTCCACTGGCGCATGATAGAGTTCAGAGGGGAGCCTGGTTCTTGGCCCTCTCTGCACGGTGAACTTTCCAGCTCAATTTCCCTCCCAGCAGAGAGAGTCTGGGAATGCGAGCTACAGACAAGGCAAATTCCTCCTAGTCCAAAATCACTGCATTTTTGTAACCTAATCCCAGAAGTGACGTTCCGTCACTTTTGCCAGAGTCTGTTCATTAGAATCAAGTCATACTCAAGAGGAAGGGACTAGAAAAGGGCATGTATACCCAGAGCCAAGGATCATTGGGAACAAATGTAGAAGCTGCCTAGCATGTCACATTGTTCTATGAGAAAATAGGCACAGAGAGGTTAAGTAACTTGTCCAAAGTCACCCAGCTAGTAAATGGCAGAGCCAGGGACACTACTATTCACACAGGACTTGAGAATTACAAACAAGTTTTTTTTATCCTCCCAACACTGTGAGGTAGCGATCGTAAGGTACATTCTCACCCGTGAGAAAGCTAAAGCTTAGAAATAAAAATGATAGAGATTATTGGGTGCATGCTTGCCACGTACTAGCCATGTTTTTAGTGGTTTACATTCATCACCCGACTTTACACTCCTGCCAGGCGCTGCTATTTAGAGATTCAGGATGAAAAATCATTTAAATAATCCAGTGGTCCTGTAGGGATGATTTTCTTTTCTTTTTTTCTCTTAATTTTTAAAAATTTTTTATTTTAGAGAGAGGGGAAGGGAGGGAGAAAGAGAGGAAGAAAAACACCTGTGTGAGAGAGAGAGATATCGATCGGCTGCCTTCCGTACACACCCTGGCCAGGAGAGAACCCGCAACCCAGGCACGTGCTCTGACCTGCAACCAACCAGCGACCTTTCAGTTTGCAGGATGGTGCCCGAAACGCTGAGCCACACCAGCCAGGGCAGTGTTCTTTAACATCTTCTGTGGGCTAGGCACACCTCGCTCAGGATCTGTTTTCTTCTGCATCAACAAAGTTTTTACAAGCTTAGCATCATGTGGGATTTGGCATCAGATACAATTTATTGCTTGGACAAATAACACAAGGCTGAGCCTTTTTCTCTGACCTCAGCTGAGGTCCACCAACTGGCCAGCGTTTCCCGTAATAATCAGCAAATTAGGAAATTTTCACTTGTGAGAACTTTCTAGATTCAAAAAAAAAGGCCTAGCGGCAGCACCCACAATCAAACTAAATAAGCATGACATTAAATTGCCAACTCCACTCACTTTCCTATTTTGCTGATATATTTGGTGGGTGCTACGTGTTTGTGCATTGGAAAGATCTTTCCTGAGCATCTTTATTGAGCTTTCATGCCAGACGTTTTTCATATTTAATCTCTGCAGCTGGCCAGTGAGACACCTTTATGAGTTCCAGTTTACAGGTAAGAAAACTGAGGCAAGGAAAGATTACATAATTTCCCAAGATCGCACAGCTGGAGTGTGACTGGATCCCAGGATGGATGCCAATCCAGGAGAGACTGTACATGGGGCGGGGGTGGGAAGTGGGGGACTGAGTTTGACACACACAAATATCCTTTCCTTTCTTAGCAACTCTCTGGCTCCCACAGCATTTCCTGGGACTTTTCCTAGCTGGAAAATCTGAATAAAGAGTTGTTTCGTATTTTCATATTAGTTCTGTTTTCTTTTCTAAATTATTTTTATGTTCTGAAACATTGAATATTTGTATGTCCTTCCTGACTGGCTGTAAGAATCATTTTTTTAAAAAGATGATATAAAAAGGTTTATTTATAGCTTTCAAATTGTCCCTGAAAGTCACTTTATCTTCAAATGGAAGCTTTTTTGAAAATGATATATTCTAATGATAAGTCCATCTCGGGCACTCCTGGAGAGTTCTTCACTATCCCTCAGTGAGAAAGGACCCTGGGCCAGATGTCGGGAAACCCACTGTGTATCCTCAGACCAATCAAGCTCTCTCTCTCTCTGGGACTCCGTTTCCTGAATCTATAAAATGGGGCTAGGGTAGGGGGGAAATTTTTCATTAGAATCATTAGATTTCCAGTAGCTCTTACATCTCTGGCAAGTGATGGCTAAAAGTTACCAAATACACCTCAAGCCATGAAGCAGGTGGTGCAGATACTTTTCTTCCTAAAGGTAGACTCGTAAGAGTGAAAACCAGAGGGGACCAGCTCGGAGACAAGTTACTTGAGTGAAATTCTTTTTATGTCTATGAGTGCCATGGAAAGTTACTTTTCATGTTAACTCTCTAGTGGGTACTGCTCCTTCCACATCACCAGAGTCTATTGTTACCCTTGAACATTTGTTTAATTATGAGAAAAAGACACATGACATAAAATGTACTATCTTAACCATGTTAAGTGTATAGTTCAGTAGTGTTACGTAACCACCTTCTCCTTTCTGCTTCTATGAGTTTGACTACTCTAGGTACCTCATATAAATGGAATCATATGTGGGTTTTTTTTTTTTTTGTCTTTTTGTGACTTGCTTATTTTAAGGATAATATCTCCAAGGCTCTCCATACTGTAGAATGTGTCTGTTGCATATATATACCACATTTTGTTTAAGCCGTCCCTCAGTGGTTGCACATTTAGATTGCTTCCACCTTTTTGTTATTGTGAGTAATGCCATTATTGGCCCTGGCTGGTGTAGTTCAGTGGATTGAGCGCGGGCTGCAAACCAAACGGTTGCCAGTTCAATTCCCAGTCAGGGCACATGCCTGGGTTGCAGGCCAGGACCCCAGTGGGGGCCACGTGAGAGGCAACCACACGCTGATGTTTCTGTCCCTCTTTTTCTCCCTCCCTTCCCTTCTGTCTAAAAATGAGTAAACAAATTCTTTAAAAAAATACCATTATTAACATGGGCGTATAGTTATCTCTGAGACCCTGCTTTCAATTCTTTTGGGTGAATACCCAGAATTGAAATTGCAAGATCACATGGCAGTGCTATTTTTAATTTCTTTGGGAACCATCTTACCATTTTCCGTAGCAGCTAATCCATTTTGCATTCCTACCAACAGTGCACAAGGGTTCTAATTTCCCCACATCCTCATCAACACTTGCTATTGTCTGCTTTTTTTTTTTTTTTTGGTACTTTCTGGTCTTTTATGTTGTAAAAATAAAGCTCCATCCAGGATCTGCTGTCCTCCCCCTGTAAGGGCACTGACCCAAGGCCTCTGGGCAGCTGCAGGCCCATGGCAGAGATGGGGGCAGGCAACCCCTGCAGCCCCAGGTGGTGACCCTCAGTCCTCCTCCGAGAGCTGTAGGTCCTGCAGCTCGTCCTCCGGCCCCTAGGCCAGCAGCCGCCACAGCTCCCGTATTGTCTGCTTTTTGATAGTAGCCATCCTAATGCATGTGAGGTAATATGCCATTATGGTTTTGATTTGCATTTCCCTCGTGATTAATGATGTGAAATATCTCTTCATGTGCTTCTTGGCCATTTGTCTATCTTCTTTGAAGGAATGTCCATTCAAGCCCTTTGTCCCACTTCTACATCAGGTTATTTTGTTGCTGAGTTGTAGGAGTTCTTTGTGTATTCTGGATATTAACCCCTAATCAGATGTGTGATTTGCAAATATTTTCTCCCAGTGCATTGATTGGCTTTTCACTCTGTTTATCAAGTCCTTCAATATATAGACAGTCTTGATTTTGATATCTAATTTATCTATTTTTACTTTTGTTGCCTAAGAATCATCTTTTATTCTATCATGTTTTTAAAAATATGTGCAATACTTATTTTTTAAAGAATTTATTTATTTTTTAGAGCAAGGAGAAGGGAGGGAGAAGGAGAGGGAGAGAAACATTGGTGTGCGAGAGAAACATCAATTGGTTGCATCTCACACTCCCCCAACTGGAATCGAACCAACAATCTTTCGGCTTGCAGAAGGATGCTCTACCCACTGAGCCCTACCAGTCAAGGCTCTATCGTGTGTTTTAATTATATAAGTAACACAATATTGAAGAAAGTTAGAAAATACAGAAGACATGCAGATGGCAAATACGTTTCTGAAGACATGCTCCACATCAGGTCCCCAGGGAAATGCAAACTAAAACAACAATGACATACCATCCCTCGCCCATTAGAATGGCCCAAATCTGGGACATTGACACCACCGAATGCTGGCGAGGGGGTGGGGCCACAGGAACTCATGCATTGCTGGTGGGAACGCAAGATGGTGCAGCCGCTTCTGAAGACTTTGGTAGCTTCTTACAAAACTAAACATCCTGTCCCTCTAGGCATCACTCAGCCTCACTCTCCATCACCCCCTTTCATCTCCTGCTGCAGCTCCCACCCCAGGGCTGAGAGCTGTAGATGTGATCGGTCCACACTGCAGGACCCCTGAGCAAGGAGGACTAAGGGGAGCAGAGGATCTGGGCAGGCAAGGGAAGACGTTGACGTGGCCATTCACTAACTGTATGGCTTAGGTAAGTCACTTCCCCTATGTGAACCTCAGTTTCCTCATCTGTAAAGATAATAACATCACCTCCCTTGTAGGTCGGAGGTGACGAATAAGTTACTTATAGCATGCAAAGTATGTAGCGAGGAGTCTGGTAGGAATTTTCAATAAATGGCAGTCGCTGGTGTCGTTATGGTGATGACGACTCAGGTAGGAGAAATGGGGCTTAGGGCGGTCGTTGGGACTGGCTCAGACAGTGGACGGTGAAACGTTTGAGGCAGCCTAGCATGGACTGGGACAAATACCACCACCCTCAGTAGGTACAGCTCCTTCAGCTGTAAGCACATCAGGCCAAGCCGTGCCAGTAGTGACATCAAAGACCCAGTCTGCACACACCACCATTGAATTAACATCAGAGCATAAAAAGCTGTCATCCACAAGGACCACCCCCATCCCAAGCCTTCCCACCTGTGAACTATGGCCCCGTGGTGCCAGTTTGTTTTAGCAAAAGGATCATTTGCTTAAATGAGCCTACCAAGTGAGAAAGTCCAGATTTCTCCTTTTCTCTCTCTCTTTTTTTTTTAAAAGAAGCCACAGATATAAATAAGCCCAAGATGGACTGTTTCTGCCAGGACTAAATGATAAAAGACAGATGAAACAGACCTGCAATTAATTGACATTGGGACCTTGGGAGGAATTGATCAGGGGACCTACCAAATCCACCCACCCAGGCTTTGAGGCCAGTGTGGAAAATATTGGGAAACTCCACAAACCCCCAATTTCCTCCCAGACAACCTTGGAAGGAAAATCCAAGTCGACAGAGAACATGAAAGTTACTCAAAAGGTACAAGGTTCATGGAGGCTTTATCTTAACAGATGCCATTGTTTCAAGCCCAGTGCTCCCAGGAGCGAAGTTGCCAGATGTAGCAAATAAAAATACAGCCCAGTGAAATTTGGATTTCAGATAAACAGCAAATAATTTGAACTATGTTCCAAATATTGCATGGGCCATGCCTGCCCTGAGTTATTTATGTGAAATTCTTATTTAACTGGGCATGATGTGTTTTGTCTGACCCAGGAGTGACAGGGCAGTGCTGAAATTCCAGGCCATATGAGACCCACATTTGTGCTGCTCAGTCGTCACAGTTTGTACAGTTGGAATCAGTTGCTGGTATTTTAAGGATTTCGAGCTTCCTTTAAAAATGGGAAGCCCCCACCATGCTGGTAGTAGCTGCCTCCTAGTAACATAATGGGGACAGAAGGGAATGTGGGGAAATGGAAATGGATTACTGGTAGATTAAAGGGATGGGGGTAAATGAATTCGTTTCTCGTTCATTTGTTGCATAACGAGTCTGGTGGTCACAGGTGCACGCCTTCAGCAGTGCACGCCTGGGGTTTGGGGAATTGGCCCTTTCTCAGGCCCCACTGCTGCTGCAGGATCTAAACAGCTCACCCATCTGTAACGCCCCCGCCAGGCCTTGATCTTCCGCCTCCCTTATCTGAGGGCGGCGGAACCGTCCCTCCACTGGGTAGAAACGTGTGCTCACAGTGCCCCCTGCAGACACAGGTTGGAGCTGCAAGTCCTAGAAGAGAGCCCAGCTCCATCTTCCCTACCAATTGTGTGGACTACATTGCATGTTAGGCAAAATCTAAAAGATGGCAAAAGGAAATCGGGGCGGGGCCATGGGGTGGAAATGAAAAGCCAAAAAATAGCATGAGAAGCACTATGTTCCAAGCCAAGTTCTAAGTGTTCATTTACTCAATATATCCCCATAGGGTGGGTAACTTATCCCCATCTTTCTGATGAATAAGCAGCAGAGCCAGGATTCTAACCCAAACTTGAGTTCAAGGCCCATGTTTTACAGCTGTCAATTGATTGACTTGTTCCTGGGCTTTTTGAATTTTAACGTCTCATTCAATAGTACCTCAAGACTAAGGTAATGTTATCTTACCCCTTTTATAGATGGGAGATTTGAAGGCAAGAACTGGGAGCCACAAGCTGCGAATTGTGCCCCTACTATGCTAGGCTCTAGGCTAAACACTTTCCAGACACCAGTTTATAACCTCAAACCTCTTAATCAGCCATTGTCATGAACCCCATTTCAAATAGGGAAACTGAAGCTTATAGGCGTTAATCTGCCCAGGAACCCTGAGCCAAGACGACAAAGCAGCAAACATTAAGTGTTTGGTGGGACTGAAGTTAGGAATATATATGAAGGGAGCTAAATAAAATCAGATTAGCCATGTGTCATTGGAATTTTCCAGTTAAAACACTACAAATGTAAAGCATAGCCCCAATCACACCTGTTATTATCATGTATCACCTGTGAAGCATAGATGTGGGATCCGCCCTCTATCCCTCAAGTTTTAAGTCTGTAGACATTTGGTTATTATTAATAACCCGGTTCAGTGTCTCTAATCCCCAATGACCAAATCCAAGAGCACTCTGATTTCAAGGATTTTTTATTTTCCTTCTCCAGATAGGAAGCCTAACAAAATTACATTATGCTTTCTTGGGAAAATACAGGGTCAATCTCTTCCAAGAGGCCTTGTATGCCAACTCCACCGGCGAGAAACTCCTGAGAAAGACAAAGAAGTAGATTACAATCAGTACTTCACTATGAATTAAAGTGCTACTTGTTTGGGATATGGGAGCATCTGGTTAAAACTTCAGGAACTAGGTGGAATGGACCAAGATTTCCTATCTCAAAACAACCTATCTCTTCTGCACATCATTGGAGCCTGTGTGCTGTAGTTATGATGATGTTAAAATGTTCAACCTCAGCCTAGTCTAGATCCTTTCCAATTCCAGGGAATAGTCAAGGAGAAATCCAGGGGCAAACCAGAAGATTTTTACGTTGATTCTAGACACGGCACCAAGCAATGCATACAAGATAATTTAGAGACAAACAGGGGTATTTAAATATGAAACAGATAAGCAGACATTCAGGGGATTGAATGCCGGCCTGCGAACCAGGGGGTTGCCAGTTCGGTCCCTGGTTGGGGGCACATGAGGAAACCACACACTGATGTTTCTCTCTCTCTCTAAAAATAAAACCTTTAAAAATACATATTTTACTTCTTTGATTTTAGAGAGGGAATAGGAAAGAAGAAGAGGAAGAGAAATATCAATCAGCCGCCTTTTTCTACCTGCCCTGACCCAGGAACCTAACTGGCAGCCTCTAGCTTTTCGGGACAACATGCAACCAGTTGAACCCCACGGGTCAGGGTGCGGGACTGGAGACATTAAGTCTTCTGTTGAGGCCTTAATTCTTCCCTCGTGTTTTATACCCCCAACTTGGAACTTGGTCCCCAGGCTACTCCCAAGCAGGCAAACTCAAAATCCATCTACCCTGGGCATATGTAATAATCATTTCATTAATGAATCAATTTTTAAACACCATTTGCAGAGACCTCCCTCACCTGTTACAGTGCACACTGAGCCAAGGGGAAGATCAGGCTGCAATCAACTTTCTGCCCAGGGACACACAAGGCTCTGGACCTGCACCAAATTAACAGATGAAACTAAAATAAATGACCCGAATGCTAAGGAGGCAGGGGGGACCCAGAGCAAGCCCAATCCTCACTTTCAAAAGGCCCACATAGCCCTGGCTGGTGTAGCTCAGTGGACTGAGCACAGGCTGCAAACCAAAGAAGGGTTGCGGGTTCGATTCCCAGTCAGGGCACATGCCTGGGTTTTGGGCCAGGTCCCCAGTGGGGATCACATGAGAGGCAACCACACATTGATGTTTCTCTCCCTCTATTTCTCTCTCCCTTCTCTTCTGTCTAAAAATAAATAAAATCTTTAAAACAGCCCTGGGCTCAAGGCCCAGTCCCCAGTAGGGGGCGCTTGAGAGGCAACCACCCATTAATTTTTCTCTCCCTTCCCTCTAAGGGGAAAACAGGGATGGTTCTCCATGGCCAATGCATCAGACAAAAACTGGCTAATAGTTTAGTTAGATCAACAGGGTCGATCTGATGGGGAAAAAAGTTAAGTCATCACCTGCAATGGCCATATGAGAGTCACAGAAAATAGAACGCAAGGAGGATAGCCCCATATTTAAAAGAAAAGCAATCACTACCTCTTCCATTCTCCAGATTCTATGTCTCTTCAGCCACGTGGGTACGGGCACTTAGAAAAATGTGCACATCACTTCCTAATCCTTTCCCACGCCTGGATTCATCCTGGTCCACGCCAAGTCTGCTTTCTGCCAACAGTAAACCTAAGAAGAAACACAGAACATGAGCTCCAATCTGCTAGATGCCCAAGGAAATGAGGGGCTAGGCACTCTCAAGCTGGCATATCAGACAGAAACTGGCTTAGAAAAGTTAGATCAACATGGTCGATCTGTTGGGGAAAAAAGCTCAGTCATCATACATGCCAGTACAAAGCTCCTAGCCGCTACAGATAAAGAACCCTGAACCAGGAATCAGATTTGGTCGGTCTGCTTCTACACTTACAAATTCATTCGATATTTGAGCACATGTGTCCCATTTGTTGGCAGTAAGAAAATAGAGGCTAAGACAAACACCCGTCTTCTGAGCTTTTATTTAATACAGGCCAGCATGGCCGGCGAGAGTTGTGGGGAAAAAGCCTGCTTTTGTCCAAGTGTCAGGATGTTGCATTTTAATATTAAGGTGTTATCACTAAAAACCTGAGACATTCTGGAAGAGCAAAGTTTTAGAAAGACATGTTCTACCCCCTCCCCAGCCCTGCCCAGGCACAAGAGTGAGTGGATGGCTAGTTCAACAGAATGTGATATTTGACTTTCCTTTAAAATGTCACTCTATCCATGTCAAATAAAAAAAATGACAAGAGCCCGGCTGGTGTAGCTCAGTGGATTGAGCGGGGGCTGGGAACCAGAGGGTCCCGGTTCCATCCCCAGTCGGGGCACATGCCTGGGTTGCGGGCCAGGTCCCCAGTGAGGGCCATGTGAGAGGCAACCATACATTGCTGTTTCTCTCCCTCTCTTTCTCCCTCCCTTCCCCTCTCTCTAAAAATAAATAAATAAATATCTAAAGAAAAAAATGAGAAGAGCCAACACAACAGCTGTCCAGTATGAATCAAAATTATACCCATTTAACAGATCAGGAGAAAAAAATTGTTTTTTTGTGTGTGTTCCACAGAATCTTAGTCATTAGGTCATGTGTGCTGTGAGATGACACGTTTAAAGTCGCTGCTCCGAGGTATAAAATACGCTCCAAACCGCCCCTCTCTGGAGCATTTTCTCAATCCATTAAGTTTTGCTTTCCCATGCCTATGTAGTCCATTTGGCTCAAATAAACTCCTAATAGGTACATTTTTGG
This sequence comes from Micronycteris hirsuta, assembly GCA_004026765.1. Taxonomy (NCBI): domain Eukaryota; kingdom Metazoa; phylum Chordata; class Mammalia; order Chiroptera; family Phyllostomidae; genus Micronycteris; species Micronycteris hirsuta. The sequence continues at coordinate 1,199 of PVJI01001122.1, read as the reverse complement.
GAGTTATTATAAAGCATTCAGGGCCCACCTAATACATGCTTTGCAGGAATTGGCTTTCCTTAAATCATTTCCAAGCTAGGCCAGCAAAGGAAGTGGCTCCTCAGAGCACGTGCTTCCTACCGAAGGCCAGAAGACATGCTTACCCGAGGTCAGGAGACCAGAGGCGCTCCAGGTCTCCACGACATCGGGGTTCCCTTGGAGGCCCAGCAACGACCCTCTCCTTCAAGATCCATTCTGAACCCTTTGATCACGCTAACCTGCAAAACAAAGAGAGGCCATCAATCGCCACCTGCCCACAGTAGGAAAATAACATGGCCAGACCTTTTGAGGCCGGTTTATCAGAACCAACTGGCAAGTGTTCAAAAGATATCAGCATGGTCGATCCGATGGGGAAAAAAAAAGTCATCATTTTCACCAGCCAAGGACTCCTCAGGTCCATAGGGGGCAGGTTTTTCCAGCTCTGATCTCCCACGAGGCCCGAAGGCCTATTAGGGTCAGAGGCAAGAGGAACCATGGGCAGAAGCGATGGCAAAAAGAGAAAAGGAGAAACGGCGATCTGGAAAAGAAAACAGGCCTAAACTCACCACACACGGTAACAACCCCGAGTTCTCAGGGCTGGATGACATCGGATGAGGACTAGGCAGCAGAAGACACGAAACAGTCAAGAAGGAACTGCAAACGCAAAAGACCGAGACACTCCGGAACCGCGCTTATATAACCAGAGGGGGCTTTGCGCCTGCGCGCTGGGGCCCAGGCGCTTCCGGTTCCCGCGGCGCCGCTCGGGAAACGTAGTCTCCGGCAGTACTTCATAGTCGGCAAGGCCGCGCTAGCACCGCCCCCTTCTTGTACACAGTGGGCCGCCATGTCGCGCTTCACACGCACCAAGAATTCCGTCGAGTTTCCCTTCTTTCGGGGCCGGCGGAGGCTTGCAACGGCCTGGGGCGCTGTTCACCGGCCCCCTGCAGCCCCCTCCCCTTGGCCGCGCCCGCCCGAGCCGCCGCGGGAAGCTGAGCCGACGCCGGCCGGCTCCTGCCGGGTCTGAGGGCGGGGGAGCCAGCAGTGCCAGGGCCCCTCCTTCTCCTCTGTCCTCTCTGCCGCCGGCCCGGCCTTCAGTCCCCGCCCGCCCCTCCTGCCCAGTGTTTGGAAACCGAGAGGAAAGGAAACCGAAAGTGCGCGGCTCTGGGCGGAACCGCGGACTT
>PVJI01001121.1:0-200247 GCA_004026765.1 Micronycteris hirsuta | reverse complement strand
TTATTCCTGCCTCTGGCCACGGAACACATTTCTTCTGCATAGAGTGCCCCCCAGCCCCCTTCAGTCCTTCAGAGCTTGGCCGAAATATCACCTTCGCAGAGAAGAGCCTTCCCTCTTCACCGTCTAAGTACCACCCATTCCCCCTCCATTTGCCTTCCGTTGCTTGGCTCTGTTTCTTTCCTTTACCACATGGACCATGATTGGCAAGTGTTTATTGTGGTGTTACTATTTTTGTCTGGTTCTCCCAATGGACTGGCAGCACCTCAATGACAGGGGCCATAGTTATCGAAGTCACCAAAGTCCCCCCAGTGCTTAGCATGATGCCTGGTACTTAGCCACTTTGTAGGAAGTTATTTCTTGGATGAACAAAGATGTCCATTTCATAGATATCAAAGAAGCTAATTAACTTGCCTGAGATCAAAGAGCTCAACAACTATTATAGAACATTCTGTGAGGCTTTGCATCACAATCTCTCTCTCCAAAAAAAAAAAAAAAAATCACACTTATCCTAAAGACCTTCAATGAGTGTGATTGCCCTGAATCTCCTTGCTCCATATACAACCCGACCCACAGCTGTGACTGACCATGTGCTGAGTACAGCCAGCTGGCGGCTTGAAGTTGGGAGGATTCTGTAACAGTGGAAATCCTTAAATTGCTCAAACGTGCTTGTCACAAAGCATTTCTCTTGAGCGCTTTCTATTCTGCCCCAAATGGGATGCCCCTGTGTTTGATTAAGTGGCAATCCTTGGAGTCCTTGGTCAGGAAGCCCAGTTGGTTAGAGTGTCATCTCCATACGCCAAGGATGCTAGTTCAATCCCCAGTCAGGGCACATACAAGAATCAACCCATGAATGCATCAGTAAGGAGAACAACAAATTGATGTTTCTCTCTTTCTCCCTCCCCACCCCTCTCTCTCCTTTCCTTTTTCTCTCTAAAATCAATCAACCAAAGAAAAAATAAAATTTCAGTTGCCATCCTTGGGCCACAGATGGGATTTCCCCATGGCCAAGGGGGACGTGGCTATTCACGGCTGCCTCAGGCGCGGGGACAGCCCACCCCGACCCGCTCACCCGCACAGCTCTGCTGCGGCTCCCAGTGCACGCTGACGCCCTCGCGCTGGCAGGCCCGGGTGTACGCCAGGAACGACTCGCAGTAACAGTTTTTATGGACTGGGCATTCACACATGTCTGTCACGCAGGACCTGCGGGAACCAACGGAAAGGAATAAACATTTAAAAACATCAAACGTCCTGGATGTGACTTGCAGCAAGGGTTGAGTGGGTGAATGGGGAAGCCTGACTGGCCCCCGAAGGTCGCCTGGAGATTCCCTTTCTTAGGCAGCAGAACTGCCCAAGGGAACTTTCTACAGCGGCAGGCACTCTGTAATCTCCACCGTCCAAGGCAGTAGCCACTGTCTGTGTGATTACGGAGCACTTGGAGTACATCGAGTATAACTGAAAAACCAAATTTTTTACTTGATTTAATTTGGGCGGTTTTGTTTTACATAATTTTTTTATTTAATAAAAGGAAATCAAGGATGTACTCACCTGGTCTATCCCTGGCTATGAAATGTAATCTTTACTAGACTTTGACTTAATTTCAATTACTTAGCTATACATAGCCTCGCGTGCCTAGCAGGGGTCGTGTCGAAACGCAACCCTGAGAACAGAGCCGCGGCTCTGGGTGCTTTCACTTTGTGGGGAGCTCTTGCCGAGGAAGAGCAGGTTCTGCTACAATGTAACTGAAATCAGCGGCCGATGGGATAGAAGCACAAAATCCCACGGGAACATCTCGAATCTTCGGCTCTTAAGGAACACCACACCCCATTTTTAAGGCTGTGGTGTGACAAATTCCAAAGGAAGCCAAACTTGCTGTTAGACTGATTAGCTCCTCATTAGACAGAAAGGTGAAGAGGACCGGGCCAAGGTCTCCTGAGCTTAACTGCCAACACAGAAAGGATGCGGCGGGCCATAAAAGAACAGAAGTACGTTTCAGTGCAAACGAACACATTTTGAAACATGTTGCCCTCAAAGACACAATGAGGACCTTACACCAGTATGTAATTTTACAGTTTTCAAAGTCAGGCTGTCACTGCGAGGTCAATAGGACATCGGCCGCCTCTGATAAATGAAGAGGTCGTCTTACAGATAAAGAGATGGGCCCAAAGTCACAGGAATCAGTGGCAAAAGACTGAATTAAACGACATCTCCTGACTCAAAGACGAGTGCTTAGTTTTATCATCCCACACCATCGTCCTCATCTTCACCTTCCAGCAAGTTCACTTGTCACAGTTTTGCCTTAGCACTGATGCAAGAGGTCGCCAAGATTAATCAAATAAACTATCCTGATTTGGTCAGACTGTTTCTCAGCAAAGCCTCTTCCTTACAGAACCTAATTCAAGATGACAACACAGATGAACTTGAAAGCGATCAGGACACGGTCCTCCCATGTTAAGATGCCACCGTTGTCTCTCGGGGCTCATGTCTGCGCACCTGCCCCAGGAGCAACCGGCCAGCTCGGTGTGGACGCTGGTGCGCCACCTGCTCTGAATGGGAATGAAGGGCGGACACCATATGGAAGGATCACTGCATGCTCACAAAGTGATTACAGCTCAACACTGTACTAACACTGAACATGAACTAGGAGGGACAAAGGAGGAACTAACCCGAAAGCCAAAGAGCCTCTTCCACCTCAGCCCGTGAGAGATTATTTGACGGTGGATACTTAAGACACAATTGTTGGGATAGGCACGCTGATCTCTCCCATCTCTGTGATCATCAGGCTGCACTTCTTAATAGCTTCTCCCACTTGCTTTACAGAACGCCTGCGAAATCACATTCGCTGGGCAAACCCTTTCTGGTATGAGACACGCAGTGAGTACTGTGTCTAAATTCGCGTGGAGCCTCCAGGCTTCCAGGAAGAGCCAAATAAAGCTGGTCCTTAGACTGGCCTCTCGGGGTCCGAGTATGAAGCTGCCTCACCACCATTTCCTCTGTTGAGTCCGTTTCATACCAGACGAACCCACGCCCAACACACGCAAGTCCAAACGCCACAGCCGTGGGCAGCTGCCCAGGATCTGCGCTCTAGTCCCATCTCTACCTCACTCCCCCGCCCCCAAGGCATCTGCCGCCTTTCCTCCTTCCTGGCCCATGGGGTTTAGGGATCTCCTTCCCTGTCCCCAAACCCTTGAGGTGACCCGAATGGAATGGCACCTGGGTGGGGGGGGGGCTAGAAAAGTGACAATATTTGTGTGGAAAAGAGCCAGTCTCTCCACGAGGAAATGCATCCTCTGATTTGAAAACACATCTCATAGAATTCTGCAAAATCGCTCGGACAAGGAAACAAATAAAATTTAATTTGAGTGAAAGGATTATTGGTGAACGTTTTCCTTTTATTCTCCTTGTTTCTGCTGGTTGTCTTATGAAGCTATTTGTACAATTTTCAATAAATGATGGACAGCTAAATCCAACTCCTCAAGACTGTGGAGAGAGAATGTTTTAGGCTCACATTTAATAATCATCCGGTACACAGCCCCCAGCCCACCCTACCCAGACCACCTGCAGGTGCCCTCAGACCAATCAGCAACACATATGCCCTCGGACACAAAGAAGACTGGAGCTTATCTGATGGTTTGGCACTCGTGAGGAACAACATTTGAGGCAAACGCATTTGCCAAAGACATCCCTTCACTTGAAACATTCTTCTGTTTTTGAAGGCTTGAAAGATGTATTTTGTCACAGAAGTTAAAACTACAAGACATCTTTTTTTACTTGTCAAGTTGATGATTTTTACACAGAATGTTGCCCAGGGTTGGGAGAGAATGTAGAAATGGACGGTCCAAACTGCGCTGGCAGAGGGTATGATTGTTAGCGGTGCGTCAAGCATTTCGCTACAGGCGGCCTTTGAGGGGCATCTGTCTGTTCCGGAGCCAGGGATATGGGGCAGGCCCCCCCACCGGCCCACCTGGCACACAGGGACACTGAGGCTCGGAGCTGTGGCCACCTTGCCCAAGGTCAGGGCCAACGACAGTCCAGGCTGCAAAACCAGCACTCTCACTGGTCTTTCTCCCTCAACACCCGTGCTCACGACGACTACACAAGATCATCTTTCCAGAGAACAATCGGACGATGCTCATAAACAGCCCTGGGAAAGGCTCCTAGGCCGTGGCGGGCAACCCCGCCCTAAAGAAATGGTAATGCCCGCGGACAGAGACTTTCTATTCGGGGTCTTCACCACAGTGCTGTTTAAATGAAAAAAACATCAAACTGCCTGCTGCGGAGGTCTAAGGAAATAAATTTAGGTGGCCTCTACTGAAACAGTCTACAGACTACAATATTTTGGAAACATTTTAAAATATGAAGAAACATTAAGGAAGGATTAATTGGAAAAAAGCAAATCTGTATGTCAATATTGGGTGGTCGGCCACAGAAAACAGCGATAAACAGACAAATCGTGTCCGAACGCTCATCACAGAGAGCTGTGAGTGGGGGGCCACAGCCCCGCATTTTCTCCTGACCCGCACTTCCTACAACTTCCTACAACGAACACACTTCGCTCCTCTAAAATTACAAATCACAGGGCAGCGGTGAAATAACACCGTGAAGGGTGTGGCTGATGTTAATTTAAATCGGAATTTAGGAACTGGAGTGAGGAAGTAAGGCCTGAAGACTGGGAGAAAATCCGAGTGCTCATTAGTAGGTCTTGGTGAACGCTTTTCAGCTGCTGTCCCGCAGTTTGTGTCCCCAAGGCTGCTTGACAGCCTACGCGAGACTCAATGTGTTGTCCTTAGACTTCACCTCTTGGTCCACGGAGGCTGTGAACTTGACTTCGGACAGATGGAAGGGATAATGGAATAATTATGCATGCTTCTGCTGGTTACAGAGAAATTTATTAAGAGAGAAAAATAAAAACGTCCTCAAATGCCCTTCACGTTTCAGGGAAAGGCAAGACTATTATTCAAATGTTCAATTGGTGTTTTTTCACACTGACTAATTCAGTATGAGGGGGCCCTACTTTGAGGCTTAGCGGAGCTGCACTTTTAGAGGCTAGCGGAAGACGGCTGTCCTTTCCTGAGTCAATGTGCACCAATGCTATGCATTTATATTCCTTTTATCCAGTAGTGGGATTGTGCCACGTTTAGGCATCACGGAGATTCGCGGCTTTGGTTTTTCTGCCTCCACCACACTGTCCTGTCCCTTAGGTTCCACGTGACAGTGACTTTGCACTCAGGAGACAAAGGTGTTTGTCGCTCCGGTGGGAAACACGGGCTGCGCCACAAGGCAGCTCCTCCAGGACAGGCCCCCCCCCCCCCTCCGGTAAGAGCGCCTGCCTGGGCCCCCTTCCCGGCATCCTGTCCTTCTCGGGGGCTGCTCATTCCTGCAGCTGGACCGGACTTGCGAACTGCCTGGCCTGTTCCTGGCATCCTCCTGACCGCAGGGAGGCGCGGGCTGGACTCGCGTTCCATGGGGTCACACGCCTGCTTCGTGCAGACGTATGGAACGAGGGTGCTGAGAGCTCGTGCAGGGTCCCAGAGTGCTGGGCCATGTGGCAGCACTGTGTCACACACCAACGGCCCCCCTTCTCTCACTGTTTCACGCACGAGGGTCACGTTCCAAGAAGGCCTTTCCTCAAAGCACCCAGTGTGGTGCTGGTGTCTGAGCCAAGCTGTGGTTGGTTCCCTCCCTGAAATGTGACTTATCATCCCGAATACCTGCTTCCCCCGTCGAGTTCCAATCACGGCCTCCTGCCGAGCAATAGTGGGTCGTGGCCCCACTATCCACGACCACAGCCACTACCCACCCGAAGCCATTCAAATGGGATGCTGTGAATTACATTTAAATCACACGTAACATTCAATTCCCTCAGCCACACTAGCCACATTTTAAGTGTTCAATGGCCACATGTGGCTGGTGACCATAACACTGAACAGGGATGACTGACAGCTGGTCCATCACTGCAGAAAGTTCTACTGGATCTTGGTATTAAGAGTGTGGCTCCATCTATGTTGGGAAACCATTCCTGTGCTCCCCAGAGGGGCTTTGGGGTATAGGGAGATAAGATCAAGCTCAGTCCTGCTTTCTTACCGGGCACCCACAGAGAAAGCAAATTGCCCTGGCATCACATGCAAGGCCTCTAGTGGTCTAGGTCACCCCTGTTCTTTCCCGCGCGTTCTTCCACCCAGGCCTCAGAATGTCTTATCACCCCTCAGGCTTCCTTTCACCTCACTCTGCCCACCCTGAATGTGCTTCCTTGTCTTTCCCACTGGAAAGATCTATTGCCTACCCCTCCAGACTCAGTTTGAACTCCTCCATGGTGCTCCGTGACTGGCCCAAGACAGGTCAGCCCCTTCTGATGGGGTCCTGTCCACTCCACGCCTTTATTCTTGCAGACCCTTCGAGTCCCAGCGGCCTCTTTCCGTGTTTGTGGGGAAGTTTGTATCTTGCCTGTGCAACCCAGCATGGCTCAGCAAATACTCCGGGAATCCTCAGAAGAGCAGATGAGAATGGCCTAATGACCTGTGCTCGGCTTCCAGGGCTGGGAAGAGGGACACTGGTGTCCGAAGAGCGTGAGTCCTGTTCTGGCCCAGACTCCCCAGTGGTTGCCCAGCATGGCCAGGGTCCCGGGGGCTGCGGCCAGCAACCTCTGAACGAGGCTGCTCCTACCAGAACCTTTCCACGGCCATTTTCCTTCTGAACTTCTTGTGCTACTCTCCTGTATCCAAGAGGGTGCGTATTTTTAAAATTTAATGAATGGTGGAAAAGAAGGATTTGATGCGAGCTCTCTGCTCTAATGACACATTTTCAGAAAAGCACATTCAGTATTGTAAGAATAACCTATGGAGCTTCCTGTTATTAAAGAGCAAGCCTCCAATGCTGCTCCAGTCAAAACATCAAACATCTCCTGCTTCCTAGCAACCACATACCAAGTGCTTTTCCCTCTGCTGCTTCTGGCACGGGGGCCACCCTGTCAGGGAGGCAAGTGCTCACGCCTCTGCTGCCCAGACACAGCCTCAGCCCCTGGGAGCTCCCCACCCGGCTTCTGGGAGAACAGACGGGCACGCCAGGAGTGATAGCAGCCAGTCCCACCCGGAGTCAGAGTCAGTGGCCACCGTGAAGAGTCTTAGGCTGACTCCGTTGTTCATTTCGGGTCAGCTTTCCTGAGAGCAACAACAGAGGCGGGGCTGGACGGTGACTAGAAAGCACGCCGGGGACGCACGGCTTTCCTCGCCGCGAGCATCTGGGAAGGTCCTAGACGTGCGTGAAGGCATCTCAGGCTTGTTAGCGCCTGGGCGTCAGTGGGGAAGAGGGAAGGAGAGGATGCGAGGGACAGAGTCCTGCCTGGGTGGACACAATGTGGACACCTACCAGGGGTCACATAACAAGGGGCCACTTACATGTTAACCCTTCAGACTTTGCCCTGACCTCCCTGACCTGAGTTGCACGGAAGTAACTGGAGGTAAGAAGCTCAGGAAGAAGACATGTCCAAGTCACACTGCACCCAAGAAAATGACTTCATCCAGAACGCAGTAGTGGCTACCTTGGCTCTTCCCCTCGACACTCTGTGGGCACCCCCACACATTCACAATAGACAGTGCCCTGGCATTAAAAACAGGGACCAAAAATTCAATAATGGGAAACGTGAGGTTGCTTTACTGGGTTGTTTATGAATGGGGGTGGGGGCAAGCCCATGGTGCCAGCCAGGAGGGAGTCCCCTCTGCTCACTCCAGACCCTTCCTGGGCCAGCCAGCTCGGCGTTTCTGTGGCTTTAAGTCTTGGTGAGAATATTCAGTATCGAATGTTGGCTTACGCATTGGCTCTGTGGCTGCCTGGGGTGCCAGGATGGCCCAGCAAGGCCAGATGTCTCCGCATGGGTGTGTCCATTTCACAGAGTCACTCTGCAGAGAAGGCGCAGGAGAATGCGTGAGTCCCACTGTCTGTCTGGCTGTGGACGTGGAACCTGCCTGCAGTCCAGCCTCGCCCAGCGCCCCACACAGACACACACACCACAGGCCTCCGCCCACTCCCAGGGGCCAGGAATGAATTCACAGAGCCCTGTGGGTTCCAGGCACTGAGGGAGGTTCAGAGAAGAGCAGAGCCGGACCCTCCCAGAAAGGGAGATTGTGCAGACGCCAAAATCCAGAGCCCAAATGACCTTAAGGCCCGGACAGGGAGCCAGTGCAATAGCTGCTGAGGACTAAGTCAGAGTGGGAGAGGTGGACCCCAGACCGTGGCAGGCACGTAGACAGACGCGAGCAGAGCAAGGATGCTGGGCCAGGTACAGAAGGTCACCAGGGCGGAAAGCCCGGGCTGCTTAGCAACGGGCAAAACTAAGAAAGCAAGGGTCTCACCCCCAAGGTGACCTTTCCTCCCCCAGCATATCGCTGGTCATTTGGTTAAGAACCCCTGACCTTTCACATCGCTAGTCATGAGGTTGGGGCCCTCCCCTGACCTTTCTTCCCCTGACCTTATGTAGCTACTCATGCACATGAGACCCCACTTACAGGAGGAATGAAAGGGGGGGACAGAAAATAGCCCTTAAGCATTGAGCCCCCAGGACAAGGAGGTTCTGACCTGCATCAGATACATCCAGGCCTCAGTGGTGTTTCAGCTCCAGGCCCGGAAGGCAGCAAAACCAGACAAGGGACGCCATGGCCGACGTCAGAACAGCTGCATTGACCACTGACCCCCTGCCCTGGTACCAACCAATCAGTGGAGACTAAGGCCCTGAAAGCACCCACCTGGAAAGCTGATGACTATTCTGTTGGGATCCTCCCCTGAGACTTCAAGACGGTGGGGGGCCCAGTGTGGCTCTCCCTCCCAGGAACAGGCCTGCGCCTTACCCCTCCCCATCACCTCTCCCTGCAGGCCTGTCACTTTGGCCTTTCTCTCTCCTAAGCTCCAAGGGCCCTTGTTTTGCCTCTGCAATGTTTCCTGAGTCCATTTCTTCTACTGCTCACTTCTTCTACCTCTGTGACTTTCTAAATAAATTTTCTCCTAGCATTTGGGTCTTGCCTCTGAATTCTTTCCCAGCCAGAACTCAAGTACCGAGACTGCTGAACCAAAGTCCGGTCTGACTCCCCCAGTCTAACACCTGATGCCGTTTCACCAGCAACGGAAGGGTCTGTGGAACCTGCTTGGCTAGAGAACGAGGAGATTCCAGGCAAAGGGAGGCACCCGAATAAGAGCACAGTTTTCAAATCACCAGATCTTAGATTTGATGATCATGTGGTCCATCCTGCAATATTAAAAAACAAAACAAAAAAGTCCCTGACAGAGGAGTCACACCTGTTCCTGATGACTTCATTTTCCCTGCAGAGCAGGATGCAAGGTCTGTTGTTAGGACATTTCTTTCCTCTAGGGATCCAAGTCCTCATCATTTCCAACCTTAACTCCTAGGTGGGACACCTGAAGTCACACAGAATCAGTCCATGCGCCTGCGTCCGTGCTGGGGACTCTTACCTTCCTGAGCTCCCCGCTCAGCCTGGCGCCTGTGCATCTTCCTGCCTTTGTGTCCCTCGTTCTGTCCCTGCTGCTCCTGCCTTGACAAGATTACAAATCCAGCTGCCAAAGCAACACAGGGAAAACCCACCAAACCATTTGATAACTATTCACGATGAACCCCTCCTGCCATACCGCACTCCGTTCCTGTCGTGTATACTCCGCCTACCTATACATAGTTCCGATGTAAAACTGAGGGACGCTGCGCTTTCACCTAATTTAGGCACTCTCTACTAGGTACTGAAAAGTATCGATTGCTTTAATCCTTATACCAGTGGCCTGGAGGCACATGCCATTACCGGCACAGCAAAAGCTAGCATGACGCAGAAGTACCAGAAACGGTCATTAGCCTCAGACACCCTTCTAAAGCTAGAGATTGCTTTTGTGGAGTAATGGAGGCATCTGAGGACACAGGCTTTTAAAGGGCAGCGAGGCTGATGAACTCCCACAGATGCCAGTTGTAAAAGTGGTGCCTTGAACTTGCTGCGAGCAGAGTCCTGCTTTGAGCTGAGACCGAACAGCCGTCAAGCGTTCTGGAACCTGAAGTCTTCTCTCCCTGGCTAAGGCCATCTATCAGACCCTCTGTGGAGAAAACGAGCTCTCTGCCCGTGGTTATCTTGTGTCTTAGCGTGGGGGTGGGGGGGGGCTGCGTGTGCACCGTTCTATTCACCCAATGTCTGGGGTGATGACTTTTAAGGGACCAAAGCCAGAGACTCCAACCACCAACGGTTATACAGACACCTCTTGGGAAAGATGAGCTTTCTTTTCTGCAGCAGGAAACACTGGCTCCACAGTGTCAGGGGAGGGAGGCGCAGGCCAGGACTAACAGACATTTGCGGAGATGTCACTCTTGGAGGAGTAACTCATTTCTCAGTTGCACCAGCCAGCCAGGCAGAGGGAAGCCTGGTCACTAGCCCCCCCTAGTGGCCCCCAGTTAGAGCGTCAAGAAACCTTCATTTTTACTCCAGCATTTGCTTCCGACCCTTCACTCTTTGGGGAGAGGCCGGCTGATAAAAGTGAGCATCAAAATGGGGGCTTGTCCGAAAACCCATCACTTTTCTCTTAAACATGTCCAATTCCTCATGGTCACGCCCGCTGTAACACAACTGTAAGGCCGGCTGGAGCACTAACTCCCTGCAGAACCCTAAGGGCCTGCCTTGGTGCAGCCTGGGCGGGGCACCCATCTGAGGCCCCCTGGCCAGGGGCAGCATCCGTGGGGAGAAGCCTACGCTTTTCTACCCTCCTAGATCTCACTTCTCCTATGCACTGCATCCAGCTTCCCGTACTTTTGTTTTACAAAGACTTACCAGACCCTTCACCTGCTTGGGAGAGAAACATTCTCCTCCACGTCAGAGATGGTGCCACCACCAGGGGCCGAAGCTCCTGGCCAGTTGCCAGCATTTGGCCAGATTCCCGCCTCCTCATTCGTAAAATGACAGGGTCCCTAAAGCTGGGTGACAGTCGCACTTAAAAAGACCTTCCAGAAATGAGATGGGGCTCCTTACCTGGAACATCTTGACCCCACTTCTCTGTGGTGGGCTGTCTCATTACATTGTCACCCCCGTCACAAACGGTGACACACCATCTCTGACACTGTTCCCTGCCACTCGGCACACACTGACTGAGTGAGTGTCTGCTGTGTGCAAGGCTCTGGGAGGGAAGACAGGAGGAAAGAGAACCTTTCTTCGACTCCAGAGGGGCTGTGATGAGGGCAGGGCAAGACCAGTCACAGCAGCAGGCAACACAGAGTGCAAGGAAGGAGGCTCTGCTGGGGGTCCTGCCAGTGTACGCACTGGAGAGGGCCCTGCCCACGCGGGGAGAGGAAAGTGTGCCCGCACAGGTGTCCCCATGAAACAAGCCACGTGGGAGCTGGAAGAGGCAGCCCAGGGACAAAGAGCGCTGTGGAGCCGCCAGACCTGGGAATGGCCCACCCGTCACTTAGGGTTTGTCCTTTGCCTGCTCTGTGCCTGTCTTCCTCGCGCACGCTCCCATAGGATTCTAGTGAAAAGGACGTGGGAAAACGACGGTCCCCAACTCCCACCTCTGCCGATCCCTGCAGGGGAGAGAGAAACCCATCTTCCCACAGAACTGAGGGCCAGAAGGTGACGCAAGGAAGACTCATGGCTGCCTGGCTTTGCCCTGCTGCAACTCAGCGAGAAGGCTGTTCGTTTTCTCTTTCCTCGCCTCCTAGGGTGGCAGCCCCGGGGGCACCTTTCTTGGGGATGTCTTGCCCCAGTGGTGCCTCTCTGAAATCCAGCAGGGTCAGGGCGGGTCTGCTTGCTGAGGGGGAGGTCCCGGGGGTGCAGAGTCACAAGTGGCCTTGAGGAAAAGCCACGAGAGTGAAGGCACCCAGCATCTGGTGGCCACATCCCAGCCCCACGCGGCAGCCACCACCAGCCGGCAGGCTTCAAAGGGGCTGAGCCCGCCCCAGGCCTTTTTCACATTAGGCAGTGGACGGCCGCCAGGGCCCGCAAACCCTCCGCTACGTGCAGGAATCAAGGGCGGCCCCCCTGAAGGATGTGGGGTGCGGGTGTGCTTTTTCAGATGCCGGTGCATTTCATCAAGCATCTGCCGTGCCTCTTGGCTCCACACTAAGCCAGAATTCGCACCCAGTCACTGCACAAGGAGGGTTCTCGCACTCCATCCGCTGGGCAGCTTGGACGTACAGGGAAAACACAGTGCGCTAGACCTACAAGGAGAAGTACCCTTCCGCAGAGGTTCGCCCCGCCCCCACCCACGGGGGATGCCCCACGGCCATCTTCCAGTCACTGAGAAGAGGTTCATGGGGTAGACTTCCCCCAAACCCAAATCACAAGCACCGTGGGCCGGTCACCTCCTAGCCAGCCTCTGCTACCCTGCGAGTGGCCCTGTATGAACCCCAAAAGACAGCATGCAAGGCCCGTGTCTTACAAGCTACCAAGGAGCATATCGCCTAAGGGCCCCAGACTGCTCACAGCCCTAGAGTGGAAGACGCAGGGATGAAGCGACATTTCCTGAGGACCTACTACGTGTTAGGCGCACCGCATATGTGAGCGCCTATACTTTTGAATTTGCAAAATGTCTAAGAGAAGACAGAACTAAGACCCAAAGAGGTCAAGCAGTTGTGTTTTGGGTTTGTTTGCTTCTTTAAGCATCACGCTGTTAGTGAGAGGCAAAGTTAGGTCCACGCTTCCTCCCCTACACCAGGTTTCCTTCTACAGCATGTGCTGCTCCTCCAGCTAGGATGCTCTTCCACCCCTTCCTCCTGGCAGAGACCTACTCCTCCTACCGCACCCAGGCCAACAGCCTTCTCAGGGAAGGCTTCTGAGATCCCCACCCCAGGTGAGGTTGCTATGGAACATTCTCACGGCCTTCTTGAGTGGCTCCTGTCACAGCCCGCCGCGGTGTCCTAGTGTGACTCACCCCTCACTTCGCCCACCCCACTACACTCCAGGGGGGGCAGTTTTTGCCTACCCTCTTTCGCCAGCCCAGTGCAATGCCTGGTTAAGAACAGATGCTCAAACCTATTTTTCTGAATGAATCATTTCTACATGTTCATGCAGTCAAGTCCTGATGGCGTGATTACTAAAACAACAAGGAGAATCACATGGATAAGCAGCCCCAGAGAGTTTGAAGGAGCACTCATTATGGACTTAAGTACTTCCAATGGCCAAGGGGAATTAGAGCCGAAACCTGGCCACTGGAATGGGCAATGAGGAAGTCAGCGGTGGCCTTAACAGGAACCGATTCACAGGAATGGTAGGAAAAGAAATCACCTAGACATGCACTGCAGGTGAAAACTACGTGAGTCATTGAGTGAACAGCATCTTTTAGAAGGTTGGCAGTGAAGGGAAGAAGAAAAATGGGGCAATAGTTTGAAGGGAGCCAGGCGTGTGTGTGTGATCAAGAAGACTTAAATGTGTCATGCACCAAGAACAAAGAAGTCCAAGAGAAGATGCTGAAGCTAAAGAGATGGAGGAGGTAGGCGAGTTACCTAACTTCTAGGCAGGGGGGTCTAACTCACGGCCCATGGGCTGCATGCAGCCTAGGATGACGATGAATGTGGCCCAACACAAATATCATAAATTTACTTAAAGCTGTTTTTGCTCGTCAGCTTTTGTTAGTGCTTGTGTATCTCATGTGTGGCCCAAAACAACACTCCTTCCAGTGTGTCCCAGAGACGCCAAAAGGTTGGGCACCCCGGACTAGAGTAATGTCATGAAGAAAATTATTGAGGATAGGGTCAAGAATTGAAGATAAATATTGCCCTTCTCCTCACTTACAGTTGCTAGTAAATTTGTATATACCAAAAAAGGAAAAAAAGAAAAGCCCTACACTTACATAAGACACAGTGGGGGAAGAGGTAAACATCAAGGCTACCTTCTAGATTAGCAGTTGGATGAAGGAAGACCAAAGATCTAATACAAATATCTGGCAAAAAAGCAGATAGAACTGAATGAAATTTGCAAGTGGGGTCACCACGTGATGAAGGACTCCGGACAAGGGGCAAGTTCACCACCTCTAGAGAAGGAGAGTTCTGCTCTCTCTCAGTCTATGACCTTGGAAACCAATGGCAAATGCATTGAAATAAAACTGAGCCACAGTTTCTGTCTGACAGAAATGGAGTGCTAAGAGAAGTCTGCCCTTGGCTCCTGTGGAGGGAAAGATAATATGGCAGGTTCTCTAGATCCTAATCTATGATCTGAGATCAGTGATGGAACATTTCCCCCCAAATCAAACAACCTGAAGTTTAGAAACCATTTCTTCTTGGAGTGGGGGGCATGGGGTAGGCTTTTCTAGATGCTTTCTTCTTAAATGTTTTAATTCTCCCAACTGTACAAGAAAGGTCTTACTAACAACCATGGTGGCAACCTGTCTTGGTCAGGACAGTGAGTGCCCAGAAATCCTCCCAAGAGGCTGGACGAGTCATAAACAGTCACAGAATCAGAAAATCATGAGTCTTAAAAGCCATTGGTGAACATCTACTTCCTGCAGGAATTCCTTTTATAACATCCTGGACAGATGGTCAGACAACTGCATCGTGTCTGGAATAAGGGCTCAGGAGCTTTTTAGGAATCTCACTCCTATGATAGACAATTAAAGAAGTTTTCTTACGTATTAAAATTGAAAATGTGTTCTGTAGCTTCCACCCATTTGTTCAGATTCTGCCTTCTGTTCCATGATGGAATTGTTCTGTTCTATTCTAGGTTCCATGTGATATCCTCTTCAAACACATTACAAAAAATAGAAATGTCCTACTTAAAAGGTAACTTTGGGGGGGACTTCCAGAAACATTCCCATTATACCATTTTTTATTTCCTGTGCTTCTGGTTCCTTTATACCTACCAGCTAAAGGATGTATAACTCTTCTTTCCCTTGTATTTATTCTCTCAACAAAGCTCTTCTGAGCAGGGATATTGGGCTTCCCTCCAAGTCAGGGGCAAAGATGAAAAAGATGGAGTTGCACCCCGTCCCAGTAACTCAGTTGGTTAGAGCGTCATCCCAATATGCCAAGGTTGTGGGTTCCATCCCTGGTTGGCACACATACAGGAATCAACCAATGAATGCACAAATAAGTGGGACAAAAAATCAATGTTTCCATCTCGCTCTCTGTCTCTCTCTCTCTCTTTCTCTTTCTCTCTTGCCTTCCTCCTCTCTCTAAAATCAATCAACAAATTAAAATTTTTTTTAAAAAAATGGGGTTCCTACTCCAAAGTACACAATGTGCTAAAGTAAACTGTAATAAAAAGAGGAAAATGAGGAGTTCTGTTAAAAAAAAAAACAGTACAGTATTACAAAGGAATTTCAAGGAGAGAGAGAGAGAGTTTGTTTGGGGCTGGAGAATAGGGAGTGAGGAGAAATTAGGAAAGATATCAAGGAGGAGGCTTCATCTGAGTTATATCTTAAAAGATAGTCAATTTTATTCAGGCAAAGGGGAAGAAGGGTCTTTTCAGAAAAGTCATAGTTTAGAAATGCTTGCATTTGAAATGCCACGGGTGGTGTGGGGAGCCCGTGAGCATTAAGGACAGAACCAGAAGTCACAAGAATCATCTGGAAAGGGGGGCTGTGCTCATGGAACAAAATGCCTTGTATGTTGAGCTGTGAAGCATAAACCTCATTTGGAGATCAGAGGAGTCACTGACAGATTTGAGCAGAAAATGATAAAATACAAAACACACGTCAGGAAAGTAAGCTGATAATAACGTGTCAGAGGGGCTGAAGGCAGTAGAGGTAGAGGATTCAATAGGGAATTAAGGAGCTATTGCAGATAACCCAGCTGGGGGCGGGGAGCGGGTAACGAGAGAAAAAAGACACAACCAGGGACTTATCTGGGGAAGTATCAATAGAAATTCTGAGAACTAAAGCCCATGAGATACGAGAGGCATGAGCTGTGGAGTTTGAAAAAGGATCTCACGTTGAGGCAAGAGGGAAAAGTAGGGTCAAAGATGCCTCTGGAGATTTGAGGCTAGGTATAAAGTCTGTTCACAAATAAGAGAAACACAGGAGGAGGAGCTGAGAGTGGAAAGGAGTAGAAGGAGAGACAGTGGATTTATATTTAAACATGCTTGAATTCCAGTGGAATATCCAGGCAGTGATGTGGTTGTAAATATTTAGCAACTGGCCCTTAGGAGGATTGGGGAGCAGAGAGAAACCCTGCTTTGTAGTGTCTGCCAATGTCTGTGGTGTAATTTCTCCCACTGTAGCTACTTTCTGGCTACCAATGTGAAATCACTGATCACTGAACATGGAATTGGAAGAGATTCTACCAATGGCTCTAGAGAGCCCCCACAAGCCCATCCCAGCACACCACTGCACCCAGCTAAAATATTTAACAGACTTCAGAGAGGGAAGACAGTTGTTGAGCCAAGCACATTCCTTATTGTCCAGGAAACAAAACGAGATTCTTTGTGAGATAAAGTTAACATCATGGTTACCAACAGACTTGGGCATCCCCACTGATGTGTTCCAATGTCAGCCAAGAGGCACAAATAAGTTTTCTCATTCTCTTAACCAATGTTCATGCAAATATCATGAAAATGAGTGCTGACAGCCACCAATGCGTTTATCCTAGTTTTATTTTGCATAATGGCTTAGGAAGATTCCTCTGTTAAGATTTATTATTATTTTGCCTATTATAGAAGAGGATATTGCTAAATTGATTGAAAGGTTGCTTTGTTTCACTGACAATTTTGCAAGTGCCTCTGGGCTGTCCACTGTTGTACAGTGGTCCACAGTAATGGTGCTCAGTCGATCACAGGGAGCAATTTGCCTTTTACAAAAGAACTAGAAGCTACTCTTTATCTCTTCCCAGGTGTATAACAATCTAGCAACACAACTGACTAATATTGGCGTCGTCGATGAGGCCATGAGGTTGGTAAGGGGTATTACATGAAACAAGGAGTTTAAAAGGTGAGAAAAGCGAACAGCCCATGTAAAGATAATGGTTGAATGTCAGGCACTGGGAAAGAAGATAGGAAAAAAGAATGTGGAACAGGACTCACTATGACTCAACAGGAAAGGGTTATCATTTCTCCCCCGCATCTTCCCAGTGACAGCACAAAGGGCATTGCACACCTCCTTCCAGACACAACAGACTGTCAAGTATTTTTGTCAACCATCTTTTATAATAATTCTTAAAGACACATAAACTCTTCATTCTCTATGTAGCAGCCAAATGTTCTTTTTAAAAGTACAAAACAAATCATATTGCTCTTATGATCAAAAGTTTCTGAAGGAAGAAAAAAAAAGTTTCCAAAGATATTTCATCAAATTAAAACTACTCTTCTTGAACCCTAACCCTGGTTCATGTGCCCCTGGTGACAGAAGCCCCTCCCGCTTTACATCTTTATCTCTATTTACCAGCCTTAGCTTATGACCCCCCAACCAGGCTGGGCTTCCTGCTTCTCCTTAAACATGCCAAGCTCATTGCCACCTCTGGCTGGAACATTCTTCCAATCTCATTGGAAGCGTGGTTCATACCTTCTCAGCATTCAGGCCAATAGTACCTCCTTAGATGTTCCTTCTCTGACCACCAGTATCTAAAATAACCCTTTCCTCCCACTCTACCACCCTCTGTCAAGTCAGAAATTGTTCCAATTATAGGCAAACCTCAGAGAGAGTGTGGGTTTAGTTCCAGACCACCACAATAAAGTCAAGAACATGATGAGGAGAGTCACAAGAATTTTTTGGTTTCCCAGTGCATATAAAAGTTATGTTTACATATACGGTAGTCTATTAAATGTGCAACAGCATTGTGTCTATAAAAATCAACATAACTTTCATTTTAAAACATTGCTAAAAATTGTTGCCACCATCTGAGCCTTCAGCAAGTTGTAATCGTTTTGCTGGTGGAGGATCTCACCTTAATGTTGATGGCAGCCGACTCGTCAGAGTGGCAGTGGCTGAAGGCAGGGGTGGTTGTGGCAATTTCTTAAAACTAGACAACAATGGACAACAATGACGTCCGCCACATTCATGGACCCTTCGTTTCATGAATGATTTCTTTGCAGCCCGCGATGCTGTTTGGTAGCATTTTACTCACAAGAGAACTTCTTTCAAAACTGGAGTCAGTCCTCTCAAACCCTACCGCTGTTCTATCAGCTCAGTTTGTGTCATAGTCTAAGTCCTTTGCTGTCATTTCAACAATTGTCACAGCATCTTCAGCAGGAGTAGATCCCATCTCAGGAAACCACTTTGTTTGCTTAACTATTAGAGGCTACTCTTCATCCGCACAATTGTTATCATGAGGTTGCAGTGATTTGGTCTAGTTCTCCTGTCACTTGGACCACATCTATGGTTATGTTTTCCACTGAAGTCTTTAAAAAAAATTTTTTTTAAGATTTTTTTATTTACTTATTTTTAGACAGAGGGGGAGGAAGGGAGAAGAGAGGGCGAAAGAAACATCAATGTGTGTTTGCCTCTCATTGGCCCCCGCACTGGGGACCTGGCCTGCAACCCAGGCATGTGCCCTGACTGGGAATCAAACCAGCGACCCTTTGGTTCACAGTCTGGTGCTCAGTCCACTGAGCTACACCAGCCAGGGCTCCACTGAAGTCTTGAGCCCTCAAAGTCATACATGAAGTTTGGAATCAACTTCTTCCAAACTCCTGTTAGTGTTGATATTTTGACCTCCTCTTGAATCACAAATGTTCTTAATAGTATCTAGATGGCAAATCCTTTCCAAAAGGTTTTCAATTTACTTTTCCCAAATCCATCAAAAGAATAACTCTCTACGGTAGCTATATCCTTAATAAATGTGTTTCTTAAGTAATAAGACTTAAATGTGAAAATTACTCCTTGATCCTTGGGCTGAAGAATGAATGTTGTATTGGAAGGCATGAAAACATTACCCTCACTGTGCATCTCCATCAGACCTCTTGGGGAACCAGGTGCATTTTCAACGAGCAGTAATATTTTGAAAGGAATCTTTTATTCTGAGCAGTTGGTCTCAACACTGGGCTTAAAATATTCACTAAACCACATTGCAGACAGATGTTCTGTCATCCACGCTTTGTTTTTCTCTTTACAGAACATAGCAGAGGAGAGTTAGCAGAATTCTTTAGGGTTCTAGTATTTTCAAGATGATAAATGAGCACTGGCTTCAACTGAAAGTGACCAGCTGCATTAGCCCCTCACAGGAGAGTCAGCCTGTCCTTTGAGTCTTTGAAGCCAAGCATTGACTTCCCTTCTCCCCCTGTGAAAGTCCTAGATGGCATCTTCTTCCAGTAGAAGGCATTTCGACTACACTGAAACTGCTGTTGAGTGTAGCCACCTTCATGAATCCTCTCAGCTGGATCTTCTGGGTAACTTGCTGCAGCTTCTCCATCAGCACTGGCTGCTTCACCGGGCACTTTGATGTTATAGAGGCGGCTTAAACCTCATGATCAACCTCTGCCAGCTTCAAACTTCTCTTCTGCAGCTTTCTTGCCTCCTTCAGCCTTCATAGAATGGAAGAGAGTTAAGGCCTTGCTCTGGATTAGCCTTTGGCTTAAGGGAATGTTGCAGCTGGTTTTAACTTTTCTCCAGACCACTAACATTTTCTTTCTCCACATCAACAATAAGGCTGTTTCAATGTCATCATTCGTGTGTTCACTGGAGCAGCACTTTTAAGTGTCATGGCTTGGCTTTGACACTTAAAAGCCCGTGTTGGCTTTTGACATGCCTTCCTCACTAAGCTTAATCATTTCTAGCTTTTGACTTAAAGTGAGAGATGTGTGACTCTTCCTTCCACTTGAACACTTAGGGGCCAAGGTAGGGTTAATGAAATTGGCCTAATTTCAATATTTCAATCTCAGGGAATAGGGAGGCCTGAGGAGAGGGAGAGAGATGGGAATGGAAAGTCTCTGGAGCAGTTAGAACACATCCAACATTTATCAATTATATAAAAACTGTAAACACAATTTAACTGCCAGCAATAACTTCTTAGGAAACACATTGCACAAAAAGATACAAGTCATGCTATCAACCAATTAATATAACAGAAATAACACTTAAATATGCAGAGGCCATATGAAGCAAAAAACATGTGCTTGTGGAGACCAAGAGAGATGGCACCCTTATCCAGGGGTAGCATAGCAGATTTTATTTTTATATTTAAAAATTTTACTTTATGTAAGTCTTAACGTGATAAGAATCAAAATTAAAAAGGTGAAGAAAATCATTTTTAAAAATCTCTGTGGCTGCACAGAAGCTGGGGTGCAGAGGCAGAGTGAGTGTAGGTGTGGGAAAGGGAAGTACCTGGGGGAGGAGGGAACAGACCTTGGCTCACAAAGAGATACTGATGGTCATCACCAGGGCAACGGTGGTTGCTAATGCAACCAAGGAAATGGAGCTTAGGTATGTCTAAGAGCTGACATCAACATGATTCAGAAACTGGTTGAATATTTGAGCCTGAGTTGAAGGAGAGGGAAGAATCTATGGCTTGTACATTTCAACAAATATTTGCTGAGTACCTTCCAAGTGCCAAGCATTAAATGAGGCACCAGGAACCATGGATAATTAAATGAAAACATATATTAATCCAGCATCCTCCTAGGAAAGAAAATGGGTAAACAAACAAACAAACAAAAACATAGCTTCAACAGACAAGAAATCTATGCATATTTCATGAACTATAAACAAAAATCTAATATGGGTCATAATTAGCCGGAAATTAAGAAGCAGGTATGCCTTCAAATCACTGAATTGCCAGACAGAAATCTAAGTGTTCGGCTAATGGAGAAGAAGAACACAGAACTACAGGGAAAGGTGGATGTAAACTGATCTGTAAATTTGGCTCAGACTGAGCAAACACAGAGGAACCGGAACCATAATCCAAGAGGATTATAATGCAGAGTGACATTTAGAAGGGAGACAGGACCAGACCTCTGGACCACTGGTTCTCAGCCCTGATTACACCTTAGAATCCGCAGGGAGCTGCAAACGACAGGGTACCCGAGGCCACAGCCTGCAGCGGTTGGGACTTAACTGGTCTGGGGGTGGCCCGGGGGCAGGGCTCCGAAGGAGCGCCGCAGAAGCTGGTCCTCAGCCCTCGCAGGTCCAGATGTTACCTGCAGTCAAACTCAGCCAAGAAGGTCCTATTAGTAGGGTTCAGAGATTGCACTGGCCCCTAATTCTCCGCAGGAATTTTTAGAGCCAATAAACTCACTTTTGTTTTTCAGAATAGAACAACTAAGATGCAAATTTTTAAAATCTTCTACAAACTAAACAGCTTTTCCAACCTTAAAAATGCTGAGAGCCCATCACAGTCAGAGGATTTTCACCACTGCTACTGTATAAATAAAGTTGGGGGATCCAATGTGAAACTGCTGCTCCCCCTCAATTCGCATTAAAATCATCTGAGTTTTAGAAATACTGGTCAGCATTGAGCTCTTAGCATTTTACTCTTCTATAAAGAATTATTTTGTTAAAGAATATACTAGAAGAACTGATTGGAAGAGTTTCTGTGAACTCTAAGAAGAATGTTACATTTGCCTGGTTGCATAAGAATCAGGGAATTGCTGAGGCAAATGTTATTTCAGACCTTTGCTGAAAATTGTCCCTGTGTATAGGTCATAAACTCGGAGAAAAAATGAACAATCTTGGTCATTACTAGAGACATTCAAATAAAGAACTATAATCTCTCTCAAGGCTCTTTGCTCACAATTGTCCTTCCACCAAAGGTGGCTGCAAAACCGAAATCGTTAAAGAGGGGAAAGGAGGAGTTAAGGGCCAACGACAGGGCTGCCTGCTAGTAAGGCTTCTCTCCAACCAAAGCAGCCTCCTTCTCTCCCGGGGCTGGTGTCTGTGTACAGGAAAACTCCCTGAGAGACTGAAAGCCCAGCTGAACTCTGTGCCCCTGGTCCTTCTCCAACTGGAGGCAGCCTCACCCTCACCTGCGGCCTGACCTGGGATGGGTGAGCAATGCAGGCCTCAGCCCTACCCTACACTGATCACTCTGTTTTTCCACCAGACCCGGAGGGACCTGAATGGGCAATGAAGTCCGAGAAGTGCTGGTCTAGAGCAGAGCTACTGAAAATGTGGTCAGTGGAACGGGAGCTCCAGCATCTCCCAAGAGCCAGGGAGAAATGCAGCTCACTGGGCTGCATTCCGGACCCATCCAATCAGACTCACGGGTGCTAGGGCCCAAGAATCGGCACTTCAATGAGTTCTGCAGGTAATTCTTGTGCCCAGCCTGGTTTGAGAAGAGTGCTCAAGAGCAGGTGTTTGTTCCTCCCCACGCCTCCCTCCCTCCAGGGCACTGGCTGAGAGTCTGGGCGGAGACACAGGGGTGAGCAGGAGTTGAGGAGAAAGGGAAAGGGATGTTGTTGCACCACAGGATGGTACCTCGTCACCCATCATCTCTGTCCCTGCCTGAGGTTAGCTTATCATCTGAGGATGAGCCCCATGGTCTCAGTCCTGAGACATTCCAGAATAAAATGATAAATCCAGTGGTTTGGAATCTCAGTCTCAATTTTTTTTTTTCTTTTTTGGCAAAGCATACTTTTAATTCCTATTTTTTTAAAAACCAAAAGTTGGGCTCCTGGCCCATGTTCCTACCCCACCATCCCCACTAAAGATGTCTGAGAGCATTAAAAACAAATCTTTCACAATGATAGAAGCCGATCTCCAAAATACTCATGTTATCAATGCTGCATGGGTAAAATTTAATTTCGGCCTACTTTCATGCTGATTTCATGGTATGAAAAACACAGCCGAACTCCTCGGAGTTTATTATGTGCTTCATTTGCGCCCTGCCTCCCATGACAAACATGCATTGAGCATCTGCTGAGTGTGAGGCCAGGCAGCAGGACACGGAGCAAGGCAGATGGGGTCCCCGCCTCGTGGAGCTAAGAGGAAGGCAGGGAAGAGCCAAGCCATGAGCTACTCAGCCCGCGAAGGGCTGTGGGCAGAGCCCCAGGGAATGCAGAGGCAGGAACCCCCTCCGAGGTCCAGTCCTGAGCGGGGAAGCGCAGGGAGGATGGAACTCTGTCTGGGAAGTCAGGGGCAGACTTTCTGAAGTGGCCTTTGGTGGAGAAAGGTTTTCTTTTTCTTTCAAAAGGCTAACAATCAGGGCTTCATTAGCTTCTTCCAGTTCTGTTATTTACTGCTATGAGAAGACATTTGGCTTTTTAGAGATGAGCCAAAGTAGATCATCACGTTTTTTCAGTGCAGGGAAAGCCCCCCCACTCTATTACTTTGGTCTCCCGCCATGCTGGAGATCTGACACCCTGCATTGGGTATATCTAAGATGCTCAATGCAATGAATGATTACTTGATTAAAAAGGAAAAGGAAAAGAAAAAGAAAACTTTTCTTCTTCAGAAGTCCGGGGGATGCTCCTTGAATTGCAATCAAGCTTAACTCAGCGTTGACAAAAGTGGATTTGTATTTCATCCTCACACTACAGGGCCTGCTAAGAAAGACTGACGCTGTAATTCTTTCTTGTTTAATATTTATGGCCAAAACTCTTGGGGGTCAAGGAGAAAAGTGGGTAAGAATGCAAACAAAGAATAAACTTCAAGACTGAAAGACTAAAAATCGACTCACTTTTTAAGTATAAATAAACTTAGGAAAAAGTGGAAGGAATTCAGTTTGAAATGATAAACATTAAGAATTTTGGTACAATAAAAAATAAAGAAATCAAAATATTGAAACTAAAATACCAAGCACTAGCTCCATATCCCTGGAAAAGTACCTCAAACTTCTGTTCGTAATGAGATATTTCAAACAGAAAGGAACAGAATGTATTACAGCAAGTAGCTATAAATGCGGCACTCAGAATTAACAAATGTTAATGTTTTGCTGTATTTGTTTTAGGTTTCCAAAAGAAAGAAAATATGAGAGGTATAGTAGAAATTCTCTTTCATTCCCTCTATCCCTAATTCCATTCCTCAAAGGCAAATGACTATCTTTTCTTCATAATAAGTTCATATTTTTACTACATATAATTATCTCCATGAAACAATATGTGGTATTCTTTTATACTGTATTTTTAATTTTATGCAAATGGTATCATACTGTGTATGTCCTTCATGAACTTGATTTTTCCACACAATACTATGTTTTCAAAATTTATGAATGTTGATACCAGAACATCTAGTTCATGACTTTAGCCAGTTTCTAATATTTTTATAAGCTATTCACCTAGTCATGGACAATAAGGCATTTCCCATTCGGGGCTACTACTAAGAATACTCTCAATAAGAATCCTTGTATATATATTTTTGCAAATTTAAAAAATGTAGTTGTAGGTTATATCAATCTTTGGAACATGCTGAGACTTTTTTGTCATCTAACAGTCAATTTCTCACAACGGTCCATGTATAGATAGATACTTTTTAAAGAAAGATTATTTATTTACTTATTTATTTTTAGACAGCAGGGAAGGGAGGGAGAAAGAGAGGGAGAGAAACATTAATGTGAGAGAAAAACATCAATCAGTTGTTTCCTGCATGTGCCCCCACTGGGGACTGAACCCACCACCCAGGCACGTGCCCCGACTGGGAACCCACCAGTGACCCTTTGCTTTGTGGGACTACCAACCCACTGAGCCACACCGCTCAGGGCTGGATACGCTGTTTCTTGAACAGAGTTCTGTATGTCTGTTAAATCACAATGAATTCTAACTGTTTAAATTTTGTATATATTTATCAATTTTCCAGCTTGACCTATCCATTTCTGAGAGTAATGTCCTAAAATCTTTCCTTATAACTAAAGAGTTGCCAAATTCTACTTGTAAGGTGGAAAATTTTTGATGCACTGCTGTATGTGAAGGCAGTGTGATTAGGAATCACAGGTGGCACCTCCTTAGCGTATTGTTCCTGATATCTCATTTTACTTTTGTCACCTGAAATCTGACTTCGTCTGTTACTGCGGGAGCAGCGTCATTGGTTAATAGCAGGGTATATTTTCTCACCCCTTTACTACTTCAGTCTTTCTGTGGCATTCTGTTAGGTTTGTGCAAGCCACATAGAACCATTTACAACTACTATTTTAGAAATCTGAGAGTTTATAATTTTTCATAGGCTACGTCAATCCATTCACAATTTTTCCAATTACTGATCTATCAGGATTTTTCTTTCTGTCTTTTTTATATTTTCTATTTACAATGATTTTTCTCCTTTATTTCTCTACTTTATCTTCTATTTCTTTTAAGATAACAAATGTTACTCTCCTGCCCTGCAATCCCAGTACTGGCCATTCACCCTATGGAACAATGAAGAGGTCAGCAAGAACAGGTATATGAAGGTGCCCCACGAGGCATTATCTGTCATGCTGAGCTAGAAACACATGTGCTACAAGAGAGCATGATGACATATTTTATAACCACTACAACCACTTTAGAAGCCTGTATAGTGTAATGAGAAAATGCCGACTGAAGTTCCAGTACTAGGAGGAAAAGCAGAGCCCAAAACTCCACGTATACCACGTGGACCACTCTTCCAGCCACGCAGGGATAGGTTGGTGTTTGGCTGGAAGGTGGGCAGCCCATCGGTTCCTGTGAGCAGTGCTGGCCCTCCGCACTGTGGGTGCGATGTGGGTACCCTGGCACCTGCCATTTGAACATTTCACTCAGCCTGTGCCATGCATCTCTCAGAAACTCTCAGAAACCCTAGCTAGTGATGTACATACTCAACTGGGAAGTTCTCCTGCACCCACTGATTAGTCAGGGTTCTCCAGAGAAACAGAACTAATAGGATGGATGGATGGATGGATGGATGGATGGATGGATGGATGGATGGATGGATAGACAGATAGATAGAGAGACAGACAGACAGACAGACATGAGAGAGATTTATATGTATTGTAAAGAGCTGTCTCACAAGATTGTGGAGGCTGGTGCAGTGCAGGCTGGGATGCAAGGACAAAATAACACTGCCGTTTATGATGGCATTCTCCTGGGAGAATTCCCTCTTCCTTAAAGAAGGTCAGTCTTATTTTTTTTATTAAGACCATTGACCAATTAGATGAGGGCCACCCACATTATAGAGGGCAATCTACTTTACTCAAAATCTGCTGATTTAAATGTTAATCTAATCTAAATTATATCCATAGAAACATCTAGAATGTTTGACAAAATACCTGGGTACACTTGCCTAGGCAAATGGACACATCCAACTAACCATCACCTGCCCTGGTTCATATTAATCATTCATCTTTCCATCCATCTAGCAAATTTTCATTGGATACCAAACAGAGACAACAGGCATGGTCGTCTGTCCAATTTCTGAAGGCGATGCCACCCCTCCCGCCATGGCAACGAATCCCAGGTGACCCGGCCACCCTCCTGCCCACAGGGACTTCGCTCTGGAAGCCCTCCCTCCCTTTTCAGCAGGCAAGGGCCTCTAGAAAAGAAAAAAGCAAGATGCAAATACAAACAGTATTGTGCAGAGATGGTAGAATAATTTCTTTGAAATAACCTTGTGTGACTCTAAGTTTTATTTTGCTTTGTTTTAATACAATGGGGTAAATGAATTCAAGGCTTTCTTAAGACAAGAGAAAGTAGAAAAACCGTAACAAAGAAATGCATTCAAGGTAGAAATGTAGTGCTCAGGAATTTTCAGAGGTTCATGCTTAAATCTTTAACACAAAGAATAATAGTTCTGGAAAATGCATTTCGGCCCCTGAGGATGGCTGCATTTATTACATTAGCAGAGTGTCCTTTTCACTGGCCTCAGAGCCACCATTCTGAGGCCAAATTGGCAGGATGTCTCCTATCTCAACCTTCTGTTTTTGGGTGAAAAATGATTTTTGAAGCAATTTTGGCTTGGGGTATGCAGACTTTTCAGAGACCCACAGCTTCCAAGGTATTAAATAACAGCTGACAAAGAAAAACAAAAGATAATAGTAAACAGGGTAATAATAATAATAACATTTTAGAATACCTTTCTTTTTTGTTATCATAAAAGCCCTGGGGTTCACAGGATAATAATTTTGTTGTTTCTCTTTAGAGAAATTGAATATCAAGAGTGATTATCAACAGCTTCCTTGCCTGTTAGGAAAATTACTTAGGACTTTCTGACCCCACAGGGGCCTGGGACAAGATGTGGCCTCTTGATATATTCTTTGGAGGAGCTGAGTTCAGCGCTTTTGACTCAAGGGAGCCTCGAGACATCCTGTTGAGAATGTGAGCTTAGTACTTTTGACTCGGACGGTATGATAAAAATGGCTCTGACAAGTGGAAAGAGAACAATCTTAAATTCAGAAATACCTAAGTTTCGGAGGTGGCCTCCCACTGATGAATGAGACTCTTTGACCTAAAGCTCTGACATGTTACTGTGTCATAAATTATTCTGAAAAACTTAAGAATAGATGAGATTCTGCTTGGGAAGGCATGAATTGACTTCATTCTAAAAGTCCCTCTCAACAACTCTTACGGCACTACCGTCCACGTACTCCAACGATAACACCCACTAAGGAGACACAGTGACTGGAGAACCCCAGTCTGCTTTCGGAAGTTTGTTCAGGCATGACTGCTGAACTGGAATAGCCTTGTTGCTGTTGTTGTTGTTGTTTATTTTTGCTTGATTTTGTTAAGAATTATGAAAACAGCTAAACAGATGACAACAGTTGTTTGGAAAGGTAAAAAGAATAAGACATTTATGGAAAACTTGAGCTTTTAAATGCCTCAAAAGTCTCTCCTTGTGCTTCCACAATTCTGTAATTCTCAAAAGTGAATAATTCAGAAAAACAAAGAAAATGAGCTGCAGAGATCTGAAACCTGACACGTCTTCTTTCTTTGTAAATATAGGAATGAGTGGATAAGTTGAATAAGTAGAGGGGAAAGGCAGATGGAAAAAACTACATTCCATCTTAGAAATCTTTAACTTCATTATAAAGAATGAGGCATCCATCCATCCATCTATCCATGCATTTTCCTATCTATCCATCTGCCCACCCACCCACCCAGCCGTCCAATACTTTGCTATGTACTACTGTTGCGTACTACTAGGTAATGGGACTGCAGATATGAATAAGAAGGTCCTGTCCTCATGGAGTTTATATTCTACCTCATTTTAAAATTTTCATTCTTTCATCAAAGCAAAAAGACATTACTCATTATTATTTAATCTAAGAACTCACGCCATCACATTAAAAGATGCTGGACATCAATAGTCATCAAGGAAATGCAAACCACAACCACAATGAGATATACTTCACACCCACTAGACGGGCCATCACCAAGCAGAGAGATAATGATGAGTATTGGCAAGGGGGATGAGAAATCAGAACCTAAACACACTGCTGGTGCAAATGAAAAATGGCAGCCACCTTAGAAAACAGTCTGGCAGTCCCTCTCATGACTAAACATAGAGCAACTACACAATCCAGCAATTTTACTCTAAAAGAAGTGAAAGCAGGTATTTGAATAAATACAAGTGCACGACTGTTCATAGCAGTACTACTCACAAAAAGTGGAGACAACCCAAATGTCCGTCGGCTAATGAATGGATAAACACAATGTGGTCTAGCCATGTGATGGAATGTTACTTGACCATAAAGAAGCCTGAAACACTAGTATGGATGAGTCCAGAAACTATTATGTTAAGTGAAAGAAGCTGGTCATGAAAGACCACGCGATACGTGATTCCATTCATGCAAATGTCCGGAGATCAGGCAATGGACAGACAGAGAACACACGAGTGGCTGTGCAGGGCTCGGGGGGAGCAGGTGACAGGAGGGGCTGACTAAAGCACGCGGGGTGTCTTTCTGAGGTCCTGGAAGTTCCGAAATGGACTGTGCTGA
Organism: Micronycteris hirsuta; assembly: GCA_004026765.1. Classification (NCBI taxonomy): domain Eukaryota; kingdom Metazoa; phylum Chordata; class Mammalia; order Chiroptera; family Phyllostomidae; genus Micronycteris; species Micronycteris hirsuta. The sequence continues at coordinate 171,548 of PVJI01001121.1, read as the reverse complement.
AGGGTGTGCACATCAGGGAACGCAGTAAAAAACCTACGGAATTATAAATTTTAAATGGGTGACTTGCATGCATGTGAATTATACCTAAAAAAAAAAAACTTTTTTTTTTTTTAAGATTTTATTTATTTATTTTAGAGAGAGGGGAAGGGAGGGAGACAGAGAGGGAGAGAAACAGCAATGTGTGGTTGCCTCTCACATGGCCCTCACGGGGACCTGGCCCGCAACCCAGGCATGTGCCCTGACGGGGAATCGAACCGGGACCCTCTGGTTCCCAGCCCGCGCTCAATCCACTGAGCTACGCCAGCCAGGGCAAAAAAAAAAAACTTTTAAAAAGACAAAGAAGTAATGCCATAGCCATTTTCTGAAGAGACCGGTCACCTTTCTCCTAAGGCCATCGTCCCGTCTGTAACTATTCGCGCTTGGTTGTCCGTACTGTGCTTTCCTGTATTAGGGCGGTCTGCGCACCTTCGCTGTCCCTGTTAGAACACACACCCCCGGGGGGGGGGGCTTACATCTGCATCATCTTCGTAGCCCCGAAGCACCTAGTATAAAGCCATTCATGTAGTAGCCACTCAATGTACTTTTGAGTGACTGAACCATTTATTGGTTCAAAATTAAGAATTATTTGGTTAATGGTCATTCATAATCGAAGAATTTAAAAAAACACATGGTGAATGACAATCGCTCTCACTTTTCACACTTTCTTGACTCCCTGATACTCTTTTTAGTATAAAAGTACAATGAGCTGCATCATGACCATGACCTGTGCCTCCAGGCTGGCCACCTCTCCAGCCTCATCTCATCCAGCCACCCTCTTGCCCCCTTTCTGCTCCTTTCTACCTCAGGGCCCCTGCACGGCAGCTCTCCTGCACTGCCCTCCCCTGGTTCATGCCTGCACCTCTTCGATGGCAGCTTAAGGCTCCCTCCCTTGGAACACCTTCCCTGGGGTCCAAGACCACCTCGGGTTTACATTACAGCTTCTGATCGCTCCTCTTGCTTTGCCTGACCACACTCAGCACTTGTCACAATTTGCACTAACTTTCACCTGCGTGATGACAGGCTGTTTTTCTCCTCACTACACTGTAAACTCAGGGAGGATGGAGACGCTGCTCTTTTTTATTTGCAAAAGCATCCCCAGACCACACAGGTCCGGGGGCCCACTGGGCACTCAGAAAAGACTTTCAGTTGAATTCATAGATTGAGTTTTTAATAGTCAAGAAAGAGAAAGTGCTGACGAGCCTCAGTGCTAATATGAGAAAGACTTCATAAATTAGCAATTCACATGTCGAATCTGGTTTAGAGAACAAAGGGATGATGCGAATCCATGTGTCCAATCAGCGCCGGATGCAGGAGCACACTGGCAGGCAGCGCGGCCCTGGGCTGGCTGAGCACAGGCTGAGAGGTGCATCCCTGGGGCCTGGGCCCGTGGGGATGGAGGTGAACTCCCGGAGACCCTGGAAAACCACGGGGCAGCGTGTGGTGGGGTTTATGAGAGGAAGGGGAGGAAACACGGCCGCACGAAGACAGCTGCCTATAAATGGAAACCCAGGCCTATTATGCAGGCATCATCTCCCCTAGATTGAAAACCGAGAGGCAATAAAAACGCCCATTGTGTCAGTAAGTGCTGTCAGCGAGGGAAGACGCACCAACACTCATACATGGGAACAGCGGCACTTCCAAAGCATCCGAACAAGAAGAATCTAGCAGGAAAAGGGGACAGTGACCCTGCCCAGACTAAAGCCCAGCAGCAGAGGAGCCGTGGATGAGAAGAGGGAGTGCTTGGTGAACTCAGGCTTCTGGGTGGGAAACTATGTGCCTCACCAAGCAGCGTGCAGGGGGACCATTTGGATGACCAGTTACCATGGTAACTGCAGGATGCTTTTGACTGAGCTTCTTGCTGGAAGCCCATGAACTAATACCTGCAAAGCCCTTAGCATATTACCTGACACGTGCTAAGAAGTTAACAAATGTTAATTAATTTAAAACTGTTATTATCGAGCCCAAGTTTTGATATTTCATTATATAACTTGCTCCAAAACCGTATGGACAACATTTGCGCCTATGTACTGAAAGCATTCTGGATGGTTTCAAAAAATGGATGCCGACCAAAATAAATTCCAGATGGATTAGAGATTTAAAATGAAATAAATGAAACCATAAAAGCTCTTGAGTGAAATTTATGTATATTCTTATATAATTGAGGAGCAAATAAAACCCACATAAGCATAAATGCAAAGGGAAAATCCATAAACCACAAAAAAAGATATACTGAGTACTAAAAAAAGTAACACTTGCATATGATAATAACTACTAGAGTCAGAGTAACACAGCGCATGACTTGGGAAAACCACAACACACTGCAAAAGGTTAATATCTTTAATATGAAAAGAACTCCCCAAGCTAAAGAAGAAAAAGACAAATGCCATTAAAAATGAGAAATTGGCCCGGCTGGTGTAGCTCAGTGGATTGAGCGTGGGCTGGGAACCAGAGGGTCCTGGTTCGATTCCCAGCTGGGGCACATGCCTGGGTTGCGGGCCAGGTCTCGGGTGAGGGCCATGTGAGAGGCAACCATACATTGTTCTTTCTCCCTCCCTTCTCCTCTCTCTGAAAATAAATAAATAAATCTTTAAAAAAAATGAGAAATCGATTTTGACCTATCATCTTAGAAAGAGTTCTTTCTCTTTGCTTTTGAGCTGTCTAGGTTTTTATTGTTTGTTTTAGTGGGAAAACTGTTAGCAAGGGTGCTTGCTCTGCTATTGGTGAAAACAGAAAACTGGTTTGGCCTCCCTAGGGGCAGTCTGTGGTATAGATATGTCAAAAGCCTTGCAATCTGCATGCTGTTTGACCTAGAAATTCCACTCCTGACCATTTACCCTAAGGAAATGAAGATAAGCACAGCCACTAAAATATGTGCATTGCAATGGTACTTAAAATCATTATCAAAATGCCTAGAGTGCCCAGCAGCTGTGGACGAAGATGGTGAAGTGAACCGAAGTCACATCTCTGTTTAGATGAAATGACCTCAAGTCTGCAAGGTAACTAGAACTTGCCTGGCACATTGTACAATCTGGGTAGGTGTTTGTTAAATGAAAAGAAAAATAAATAAAACACTATACGAGCATTTGCAGTAATAGTATAGAATGATATTTACTGATATATAAGGGTGTGAATAACATATTACTATGGGAGAGAACCCGCTTACAATGCCATGTACAATATGATCTGGCTGTTGTTATATGTGTGTGTGTGTGTGTTTACATATACATATATGCCTGAAAATAAAAACCAGGCATATTGGTGAAGTTACTTTTATCTTCTTCATTGTCTCTATTTTCTAATTCACCTGCAGCATTCATGATATGTGTGTAATACAGTTTAGAGGTATACTGAGTTTGAATTTTAACTTGTTAAAACAAAGAATTTAATAAATCTTGTAAATTTGCCCAAGTTTAAATGTAAAAATTTATATAAACATTGGTATAAATTCTATTGAAAAAAATAGCCCTATCCATTTTTTAGCAGCCATTTAGATAGTAGAAGATGTTTTTCCTCTATGTTCATTTCTGAATTGACAGCAATCCCCACAGACTACAGTTTTGCCTTAAATTGTTTTCTCTTCAGAGGGCTCCAAGGGGGCTTAGCCTGTGAGATCCACAGATTACCAAGGAAATGCTTATAATATCATCAATGCCAGCAGAGATCCAAACCCAAGTCTTGACTTCAGATTTACCTCACCGTGTTACCCGCAAATGAGATTAATTTTCAGCAGACCACCCAGCCGCCTCCAAACGACTGTAACATTCAGGCTTCAGCCAATCAGCAAAGTCTTTACAACCCAACGGGATCAACCAACCGCGAAATTTGTCTGATTGATTGTGCAGACAAACCATATTCATGAAAAGGCAACTGGGGGACAAATTAAATGTGGACGAAGAGTTGACGCAGGGCCACGGTCAACTAAAACCTTAGGAACAGCCAGCTCACCAGAGCAAGGCCTGTGTTAACAATCCGGGGCCAAAAGAGGATGCTACCGAGTCTCCCATTTCCCATTTGAAGTTCTATGAAACAGCAGGAGATTCCATAAAAGCTTAATAAAAAAATAATAAAAAGCTGTCTCTCCTCAGTAATTTTTCCAAGGAGTTGTTAACAGGACCATGTCACCGAAAACTAATGTAAGCATCCATCTTTCTTATGGAAATCCCAGGCTTCGCCCTCCCTGCCTTGCTCCGAAAGCAGGTTCAGCCATCAGTCTTAAAAGAAAACCACAGAACCAGAGGGACTTGGTCCTCTGAAAACATTTTAAGAGCAAAAACAGTCTTCACCCTGAAGCTCTGGAGTCTCTTCTATGCCTTAACGTGGAGTTTCACAGTCATCTCACGGCCCCAAGGTTAACATTAGTTGTGCTTCTAAATCTGCACTTTTATCTGATTATTCAATCTGGGTATCTAGGTGCATTTTTCCCTTCCAATTATAAGCTAAAAAACCCCACCTGATGTGGATGAGAGAGAATAGTTTTAGAGTGGGAGGCCCACACCTTTGGCTCCCACAGGAAACTCCCTTCCAGGGTCTCCACATGACAAAACTAAACCTTTCCATCTTAGATCCATTCGCACAGATTCTTCCAAATTTCACAGGAACACACAGTATATAAAGCACATACAACAGTGATGAGGAAAGTGACAAACATACTCCTTCTGTGGTTCCCAGACCAGCAGGCCAGCTGTTGTTCTCATCACTGCAGCCCTTTCAGACCCCCCCAGAGGCTTCGCAATCTGGCCCGAACCCTCAGCGCTGCGCTTGCCACACTGAACAGGAACAAACACAGATCCGTGCATCCACCTTCCTCTCCCTCTCTCTGCTGCTCCACACCCTCACCCTGACAAACACAGATTCTGAGGGGGCCGGGGCAGCAGGGCAGGGAAGGAGCGAACTGCAGCGAAGTTGCTGGGACATGCTGGACTTGGATGGCAATTTGAGGCAATAAGACCTCGGTGCTTATAAAGCCAGGTGTTCTTTGCCCATGAAAAACCAAAAATGATAAAAATGCAGAGCCAATGGATAGCAGCCGCCAAGTCCAATGTACGCAAAGCCAGCCAGCGGAAACCTTGACACATGGTTCAAAAGCAGGTCGCTGCTTCAAAATACTATCAGGAACATGATTTCATCTGCGAGGCTCCTGGAGCAGTGGGGAGTTTTCCTGGGATGACACTTGCCCTCTCATTGTATGGTGACTATCAGCGAGACTCTCCATGACATTAAAAACCAGGGGTAAAAAGCAGCTCCTTCATTTTGCAAAGATGAAAAAAAAATAGCTATAGCAAGTAGAACCATCCCATTGGTATTGGTTATACTCAAGAAAGTCAAGTTATGAAAGAAACCTTCGTGCTGACACTCAGGATTGACTAGTTTGAAGAAAACGAACTTCTAAAACGAGATTGGCAACATAGATCCAGTATGAAGGAAGTTTTCATCTTAAGGCGGAAATCATACCTAGTCCATCTTTGTCTCCCACAGAGTCTAACGGGTACCCACATACAGTGGGACCTCAGTAACTGCTTACCCTTTCAGGTATTTTGCCATCAAGAAAAATCTGAGAAAGGATAACAGATTAATAGAACAGCTGTGGGACGGCTGGGAGAATCGAATCAAAGTCCGTATTGTGATATTTAATTGTGTGTCAACTTGTCCAGGCCATGAGCTACCCAGATATTTGGTCAAACACTATTCTGGGTGTTACTGAGAGGGTGTTCTGGGGTGAAGAGTAACAGACAAATCAATAGACTGGGTAAAGCAAATTGGCCTTCCCAATGTGGGTGGGCCCATCCATTCAGAACAAAAAGTCAGACCCTTCTTGAGTAAGAGAAAGTTCTTCTGACTGCCTTCCAACTAGGACATTGGCTCATTTCCTGCCTTTGGACTTGAACTAAAATATCCACCCTTCTTGGGTTTTGCAAGCCTTTGGCCTTCAGACTAGAACCACACCATTGGCTCTCCTGGGTCTCTACCTTGCCATCTCACACTGCAGATCTTGGGACTTGTCAGTCTTAATAATCACTTGAGCCCATTCCTTATAATAAATCTCTTTATATGTCTTACGGATTCTATTTCTCTGGAGAACCCTGATTAATATTCCAATCCACTTGAAAATCATACTTCCACCTCTCCCATGACTGCCCACTCTCTTGCAAGAAATATTTTAGGCTTAATCTAAGACTAAGGCCATCTGGTAGCCAATATTGGGCTAAAAATCGGAACTACATAATACACAAGGGAGTATCGAATGTTTAGGAATATTAAAAAATCCACGGGGACTGTTAGGGTCTTTTTCTTGTTCCAACCTAGGAATTTGGAATCAGGTAGAAATATCTCTAAAGTTCATGTGTCCTGAAAATACAGACTGAAATAACGTACCAGTAGTCAGAAAAGTCCTCTCCCTTTCTCCACTCTCATACTCAAGATCCTATAGGTTACGGAGAAACCCTCGAGGTAAACTGAGGAACATGGAGGCGGGAAGTCAGTAACAAACACACCCTCTGTGTGCTGCTCGACCTGCCATGAGACCATCCAGCATCCTGCAGATGGGTGACCAGGACAAGACAGAAGAATGTGGTGGCACTGAGCCAAGAGAAAAGTGTCAGCCAGAGAAAGACAAATACCATACGACTTCAGTTACATGCGAAGCCTGAAGAACAATATAAACAAACAAAACAGGAACAGACTCCTCGATACAGAGAACGGACTGGCGGTGGCCAGATGGGAGGGCGCTGGGGGACTGGGTGTAAAAGGTGAAGGGCTTGAGAAGCACAGATTGGTCGTTACAGAACAGTCACAAGGATGTGAAGTACAGCATAGGAAACATTATCATCAATAATATTGTAGTTACTGTGTATGGCGCCGGGTGGGTACCGGAGACACCACTTTATAAAGAAAGTATTTGGCTGTTTAATCACTCTGTGGTACACCTGAAACTAATACAAAATAATAGTGTATGTAAACTGTAACTGAAAAGTAAATTTTTAAAAAAATATGAAAAAAGAAGAAGGAGGAGAAGGAGGAGGAAGAGGAGGAGGAGGAGAAAAGACAGCTGATGTGGAAACTGGGGGCTCTGGTGTGGCCTCCTTGGGAAGGTCAGAGGCTCCAGGGCTAAGCTGATTTCACATCCAGGGGACTGTTCATGACAGTGTCCTCCACGGGCTCCATGTGTCCTCGGCTTACTCAGGGTGATGAGGCAAGGCCATTTCCAATAAGTTGGGCTCATTTCATAACACTGGAAAAGCCAAAAATATACACCCTCCATGTACGTCCAATACTCCAGGGAGCAGGAAATGGAGAGATGAACTTCCTCCATTTCCCTGTCAAAATCACTGTTAATAATGAGATGTATAGAATCAGCACAGACCATTCACGGATATTTTTTAGATCTCTACAAAAACCCTTACAGATCCAGAGTCATAACCTCAAAAAGGTTTGTATTGGTTTTGTTTTGCGTTGCCCTCTAACCACTACAACGGCACGTGCATTTCATATGACGACATGGAGCATTTCATAAAAAATCATAAACATCTGCTGACCGTGTACGAGATCACGACCTTTGTACACAGTACTTCAAATATATTATCTTCTAGAACAATGACAAGAACCTTACGAGGTAGGTATCAGTCCTCACACACACCTCAGAGATGAGGAATTCGAGACCTAAAAAGTTGGTCATTTTTCTAATCGCACACAGTCATGGTGAAGCCAGGATTGCAGCCCAGATGGCCGCGCAATAATCCCTCGCTTTCAGCCATGACACCGAAACTCAACACGCCAAGAACCAAAAGTACGCCTTGTACACTGAGCCTCAAACCTCATACATCACACGGCTTCTACCAGAGAAGCGGCCCGACGTTCCAGGACATGAGAAAGAGTCCCCTTGGGAAGACAATCCCCAAACACGCAGAGCTGCCCGAGATTTACTGTGCAAAGACCAGGACACAGACGAGAGGGGAGCAACACCTGGGCCTGGGTCAGTGCCATATTTCTATTTCACTTCCGAAAAAAAACCCCTGCAGGCGAAATCCAAATTACACAACACTCCGGACGGCTCACTTCGTCAGTTGCCTCTGCTCCAGCTGGGCCCCTGGGGGATGTCAACCAGAGCCCTGCTCAGAGGTCTGGCAAAAGCCATCAAGTCTGAGAGCATGAGCATTCATGTCCAAGGCTACAGTGACAAATTAGCTTGGGAAGGCTGCACAGTTAATTGGGTAATTCAAATTGGCATGTCCCAATCGACACTACGGTGCTACATGGTGAGAATCTACTGCTAAAACCCCTGGCCAGGCAGCTCAGTTGGTTAGAGCGTTGTCCTAATATGCCAAGGTTGCGGGTTCTGTCCCTGATCAGGGCACATACAAGAATCAACCAATGAATGCATACATAAGCAGAACAATACATCCATGTTTCTCTCTCTCTGTCTCTCTCCCTGCCCCCCACCCCTCTCTCTCTACAATCAACCAATAATAATAAAAAAGAAATAAAAATAAAAACAGAATTCTATGAAGAAAATATTTATTCCAATCATGACGAACCTCTCCTGCATCAAATCAACGACCAGGAGCCCCCAGTGCAAGGAGCATCCTGCGAGGAGACGTGAACTATGACCGTGACTCAGTCTTCCACTTTGTGACGTTTACTCCCTCCAGTTGAGAAGAGGGTGGATCAGCTGCAGAAAGGATAAACAGTGACAGAGGACGTAAATTCCGATCAGTGACCACAAGAAGCTGGGTAGTTTGATTAACAATCAAATCATTGCTGTGGTCAATTCATGTAAGAATTCAGGGAAAAAAACGAAAGCGTGGGTCTTTGGTGAACAGGAAGGACTTACACACGGCATGGTATCTGAGCTGGATGTGGAAAAACGGGTGGGATTTGGGAAGATGGGAAGGGGGATCCCAGCGCAGGGCCAGGGGCACCACAGAGCATGCATGGGACACTCAGAGCCTGTCAGTCCGGCTGCAGCACAGAGCTGGGCACATGGAGTGTTTATGTGAAGAGACGTGTGGGGTAGAGACGGGAGCAAACCTTGGGTGCCAAGCCGAAGAGTTTGGACTTTGTCTTTCAAGTAAGGGGGCGACTTAAGGTTTTTGGGGAGAGGACCAGAAAGCTCAAAGCAACACCTGAGCATGGATCTCCGCAGGCGGAAGTGTCGAGGAGAACAGATTGCAGTGGATGAGCAGGCTGGGAGTCCATGGCCATAGCGCAGGCTTGCGGGGCGAGTGAGGAAGGCAGGGAGCAGACAGCCATGCCGGCCCAGATGCTTTACACGCCTCGTCTCCTTGGCTTCCAACAACCGCCAGGGCGTCGCGCTCGGTCACCCATTTCACAGACAAGGAAAGCTCAGGGAAGTTACCCATCCAGATGGCCAGCAAGTGGAAGAGCGATGTGTGCATAGGATAAATGAGCAGAGTTGGTAACTGGTTGAAGAGGGTGTGAAATGCAGGACGAAGTCAGTTATGCCTACTTATGCCCATAAGCTTTCAAGCAGAAAAGGCTCGAGATCTTGCCTAACACAAATCGGAACCGAGAAGAGCACCCAGGGAACGTAGAGTCCCCTTTTGGGGGCAGCAGTGCTTCCTGTGTGTGGGGTGAGCCCCCCCACCCCCACCCCCTGCAGAGCTACGTGAAGAATTGCATTCTGCTAGTTCCCACCCAGGCCTGAGATGAGCCTCCTGCTTGGCACAAGCTTTTGGGTACCTGGCCTCGTGGCTCCTGTGGTCGGCTCTACGTAAGTTAGTATGTTGGTAAGAATCCACAATATCGTCGGAAGGTAGACTTTGGGGGCTGGGACACCGAGGGCCTGAATATCAGTCCAATGCTTGCTCACCACTCACAGACCGGGTCCCCTTGAGAAACTGGGTCACATGATCTGATCATTCCACTTCCTGAATCCGCTAAAAGGCAGCAGTAAAAATTGTCTCAATGCCCCCCTCAGCTCGGGGGTGATGTTAGCTTCAACGAAACAGTACCCCAGTTCACGTAAAAACATAGTTCCTCTACCTACTTCAAGGCACGTGGACACTCTGGGGAGGACATGGCCACCGTTCTTACACAGGACCATCAAGTAAATATGCACTTTGTATATTAAATCGTCTCATCGTCCATAAGTCAAAAGCAGACTAATTTCATCCTCACTGATGAATCCGCATATCAAAAATTATCTCATCTTCCACCAGAAAAAGACCTTGACTCATGAGTCGAGGATCAAACTGTTCTCTCTGGTGAGTCCAGGCACAGCTGACTGGCCCTCTATGGTGAACTCGGTTTATAAGCATAAGAGTGACTGACCAGGACAGTCCCCAAGATGCTTTTAGTTTTCTTCCACTGTCGTCTACAGGGAAGAAGAACAAAGCCCAAATGAACCTGTCTTCTGAGACCTCTCTTGAGAAAGTTCAACGAAGGACAAGGTGTGTATCCCATGAGAGGCACGCTCGTAATCCGTGGTTGGGCACGTGCTCAGAGGGCCTGGCAGCCGCACGGTGCACAAGGCGCCTCCAACTGTAACCCGCCACTGAGAGGAGATTCACGAAGGACAGGCGGTCAGGAGGCCTCTTCCCAACACCCTCACGGAGAGCCAAGAACCCAGACGTAAAGACACACGGTGCCGCTTGCCTCCTCTGCCCCCGGAAGACCATGCACCTCCTACCGTCATGCCAAGCACGTGCTCCTAGCCAGTCATTTCTACATTGGAGGCAATTCTAAATGAGGATAAATCCAGAAGGCAGATGGTTGAACACAAGAAAGCAAGTACAGCTTCATGTGTGTGGTTAGGGATAGCTCTGGGAACCCCAGAGCCCTGCAAATGTGCACAAGTCAGTGTTCTCCTGCCCAGCTCTAAGCTGAAATGTGTTTCTCAACACGCCCTACACCAATTTGTCAGGTTGGGATATCCATGCTGGTGACATCTTCCTGTCCTTTTTCCCACCCAGGCAACGAGCCAACAGAGGAAAGACAAGTTTGCCTGCCACAGGAGGCTGGGGAACTGAGCACACCCAGGAGCTGAGTGTGTCCGAGCTCCTTGCTGGCCCTCCCCAACCACCGCAGGCTCAAATTTCAACCCCAGAGGCAGACTGTTTGGTTGGGTCATATTGCATCTCCCTGTCTCTGAGGTGGTTCTAGAAACTTCTAGAGGAAAAGGGAAAGTGGTCCTTAGCTCAGCAAAATGTAATCCAGGTGCCTCAAAAGAAAAGGAAAGTTTTATAAAAATAACAACAGCAGCAACAACAGAAAGGAAATAGCTTGATAAGTGCCAGGATTAAAGCCGCCCAAATCGCCATTCCCCAGCCAGAGCTGGAATTCAGTCCAGTACACTCGGCTGTGTCCCTATGTCTTTCCTTCCCTTTGATTCCTTCTGGCACATGCAAGGGGAGAGGGGAAGGGGGGCGCAAACGGCCTCTTCCCTCAAGAGCCAATATCTCTTTAAAGAAGTTGTCATATAGAGGACTAATGGTAACATATCCAAGGCCAAATGGAATTAGTACATAAAACAAAACAACTAACTCCTGAGAGAGAAGGGGGAAAATCAATTGTAGCTGGAGAGAGTTCTTTTAGAGAGAAATGGTCTTTACGCTTGGCTGGAAGAGACAGAAGCAGGGAAGGACGGTCCCAGAAAATGACATCAAACATACACAAAGGAACATTCTCAGGAAAATGCCAAGTGCACTCAGGGGTTGCCGGAGTGGGTGGGGTCAAATGTGGGTAAAAATGAGCAATTCTCAAAAAAAAATAAATAAATAAATAAATAAATAATGTAGGGCCAGAGCGCGTGGAGCCTCAATGGTCACACTCAAGAGTGTGAGCTGGGTCAAAGAAGTGACAGTCACTAAGTGTTTCTGAGCACGGGAGAGATGTGTAAGGTCCCCCCGCTGGCCCCGGCACCCCATGCCAGGACCAGTGCGGACCCGCCTGGATGAGCCTGCCCTCTGGGAGACGCCAGGGGCCCCAAGTTCACGTTGATTGGTGTAGCCAGCCTCCTGGTTCACTGTCTTGACCGTCCCAAGAGGCACCCCCACCCCGCAGCCATGCAGACCTGCAAACGTGATCCTCAGCGGCTGCACCTGTGTTTCAGTCAGACCTCCCTGTTCACTGCTTCCTTTTCTTTGAAGTCACTTTTAAACAATCAGTGTGCTTCCACACTTGTTCCCAGGCACGAGTCAACAGCAGTCACCTTTCTCCTCTGCCTGGAGGAGGAGCAGGAGAAATGGCCAAGCTTCAAGTCTATGGGATGTTCGGGGATCGCTCAGAGTTTAAATGCAGAAGAAAACGGTGTTATATTGGACTCAAAGGAACACACCCTGGGGATCACGAGGCACAGACTAGAAGATGGAGAGGCAATGCATCCCTTCCTCTCTAGGATACTGAGTTTTAAACACACGGTTATGGGAAACATTTAGGGTAAGGAGCAAACATGCTAGGTCCCCCCAGAGCCTGAGGCGGGATTTTCGGTAGTTGGACATTAACCAAACAGAAGGGCATGGTTCCTTCTCTCCGCGTCCATGTTTATTCTACTACATGTCCAATCCCTGCGTCCGCCTGGGCCGCTTTCTCTTCCTCCTCACAGGAACACCCAAGGCCCTGCCCACGGCCTGGAGAGCCCTGTCTCCATGCCTGGCCTTCCTCCTCTCTCTGATTCGCTCCTTCTGTCCCAGGGACAGTGAGCTTCTGCTAGTTCTCAGACTCTCCGGGTTCTTTGCACTCTGCCTGGTAAGCATTATTCCTCATGATGAGCTGGCTCAGCCTCTCCCTGCCTCCAGGTCTCAGTTCCAATGGTGCCTTCTCCAAGAGGCCTTCCAGGATGCCAGCCTCTTTCTCCCTCTCCTTCCCTGCTCTGCATTTCCATGTAGCACATGAAATCACCACATATAATACCTGTGTCTTTGCTCACTGTTGTCATCCCCGCCACCCCTCCAGGCTATGAGAGTAACTTTGTCTTGATCATAGCTGCACCCCCTGAGCCTGGAAAGGTACCTGGTGCAGACATTCCTCACCACTTACCAGCAGAAGCTGGGCTAAAATCGAGGCATGAGCATGCTACAGAGGGAAGTGGAAATATCTGTTCTTGCCTCTGTGGGTAAACGAGTACCTGGAGTTACACCGGAGATAACACCTCTGTCCCCGTCTCTATGTGATGAGACCTGGATTGGTCCAAATCCGTGGTTCTCGAAGGCGGTCCTCAGACCAGCAGCAGCAGCAGCAGCAGGAGCAGCAGCAGCAGCAGCACCCAGGAACTGGTTAGAAACCCTCAGATCCCACCTCAGACCTGCAGAGTCCCCACATCTGGGAGGGGGCCCGGCAACCTGTGCTCTGACAGCCCCTCCGCATGGGTCCGATGCCTGCTGAAGGCTGAGAACCACTGGTCTAAATGAGCCAACTGATTTTATTTTCCCAGTGGCGCTCATTGGTTCAGAGATGGGCACAAGCCCCGGCCGGAACCAGCGGGGCGCATGAGACCTGCTGGGGTGTTTGAGAGAAGAGTCCCCCTGCCTGTGAAACAGGTCTGACGCTCTCACCACGACGAATCTGGGGAACCGTGGTGGGCACTGCAGAAACCACCAACCCTGGGACCTCACTTACGCCTTATACCAGGCCACGAGCGCAATGAAAGCTGCCCTGGCCTTTCGGGTATGAGTCAATCAGCACTCATTTCTACAAATTAAACACGTGACTATTTAAACTAGGTTACTGGTAGGGCTGGGAGCAAAAAGGTGAAGGGATGAGGGATTAAGCAAAAAGAGAAAAAACCAACTCTCAGACACAGACAACAGCATGGTGATGGCCGGAGGGGAGGGAAGGGGGGCGGGGGAGGTAGAAGAGAACAAAGGGGATAAACGGTGATGGAAGGAGACCCCACTTGGGGTGTTGAACACACAGTACAATATACAGATGATGTGTTATAGAATCGTACCCCTGAAACCTATACAAATTTACTAACCAATGTCACCTCAATAAATTCAATAAAATAAATTAAAAATAAACTAGTTTAATTGCGGTTTTCTTGGTAGTGCACCAGGAAGAAGGGTCTAATGAATACAAGGTGAGCAAGAGTACACATCACAGCTAAACCTAATCAAGTTAAACTAAGGAAATAGCGGATATCATCAAAGCACGAGGAAAAGTAGATTGCCACACGAGTGCACAGGCCCTCGGGTGGCCCTCTGCCAGCTGAGGGGAGCCCTGTGCCTGAGACACATGCAGGAAGAGCCTCTTGCCCAAGGCTGCGTGCGAGTGACGCTAAAATCAAGGGAAAAGTACCACAGGGAACAGAGTGAGTGATGAGATCCCCACGGGGCTGGGACTGAGTCACTGCTATCGAGAACTGAAGGACAGAGCCCGGGTGTCAGGGAGCAGGGAGAAGTGGGTGCAGGGGAGTGAAAGATGTGGCTGACGGGCCAGTGCCTGAGCCGGCCAGGTGGCGGGGGCTGCCCATCACTGACGACTGGTGGCCCAACATCTGTGAAGACCCTTTTAAGGGCCAAGGATGAAGCAAACATAAATGACCTTATAACGCATCGATATGAGCTACTTCACTGATTAGCAGACAACTGCCTTGCCCTATTGCTACCAAAAAAAAAAAAAAAAACCCCACACGCAAATCAAAAACCCAAACCTCACTTCAAAAGGTTCTAAGAGAGCTTCCATCTGATGAAGATCAAGGCCAGCGATCAACGGGGACCTGCCCACGAACAGGTGGGAATGACTCCTGCAGAGGTGTGCTGGTGAGCCTCCCACCGCTGTGAGACACACCTGTCACACACGAGAGTCTCATTACAGCCGTCCCACAACACAGTTCCTGGGACTCCTTCTCTAGTGTAGAAAAAGATGGCAACTGGCTCTATTAAAATTGAGATAATTAAAAGCTTCAATGTGCAATCACGCTTTAAATGAAAGCATTTAGACAGTTACTGAACAGTACAGCACAGCAGGCCGGAGTGGAAACAGAGAATGGCAAACTCGCGCAGCTCAAACTTGCTGTGTACACACGTCATGGGAGCCTCCCCCAGCAGCACACTCTGGTTTGGAAGGGCTGAGGTGGCCCCTGAGATGCTGTATTTTTTACAAGCTCCTAGGGCTACTGGTCCATGGATGGTGCTTTGAACAGCAAGAGTCTGGATTCCATGCTGGTGCAGTGACGGGCGTAATTCTAGAATGTACACTGTGGGCATGGGAGTGCCCAACTGGGAACACCCACAGGTACAGTGAGTGTGTCCACATCACCCCAGGTGTAATCTGCAAAGGCACATGGCCCTATCCAGAGTATCAGAGCTGGTAAAATAAACCACTGCCCCATATACAATGGCCTCTGTAACATGGAGACCCTGCAGGGGGAAGAGGGAACTCACTTTGAAGCTCCATGAGTGGGGTTTACACTCAGGAGGAGTATGATTTGGCCCACAGCAGAATGAATTGTTGGCAGGTGAGTGTCTGTGTAATGGATGTTATCATGTTGAAAGG
This sequence comes from Micronycteris hirsuta, assembly GCA_004026765.1. Lineage (NCBI taxonomy): Eukaryota > Metazoa > Chordata > Mammalia > Chiroptera > Phyllostomidae > Micronycteris > Micronycteris hirsuta. Next base: position 156,059 of record PVJI01001121.1, on the reverse strand, counting down.
AGAAAAAAAAGAGGACACAGGGCTCCTTGGGACAGGCGCAGAGGAAGCTCAGGGCGTGGGCTGCGTGAGTGTTTCAGAGGTGCAAGAACGCGGCACAACACTCCCTGGCTGGGCCCCTCTCCCCCTGACCCTTAGCCTGGTTTGCTGCTATCCATCCTCTGATCTCAAGTTAAATATCATTGCCTGGGTAAAGGGACAGGGTCTTTCTCGGATTCATCTGCCTCCTCCTTTCTCTACAGGCACACCTATGGGCCAGATCTTTGACATGGGTCACACCTGTGACATGAACTGTTTACACACCAGCACTGTCCTTCAAACACACCTGTATCACAGCATGTTTCCTTGTGAGCATATGGTTTACTGTCTTCCTCATTCACCAGATGATAAACTCCATGAAGACAGGAGCCATGTCTACGTCCCTCACCACTGGAATCCTAAGCTCGGAGCCTGACCCTTCACAGAGTGCAAACAATAGTGGCTGAAGAGCTGAAGGGAGAGAGGGAGACAGGCAGAGGGGGATTCTTTACCACATGCCCACGGGTCCCTCTGCAGAGAACGCTGTTCTCAGCACAGCTGTGCATGCATTTTTCTGGAAAAGGGAGACTTAGCTTCGGTTGGAATCTCAGAAAGGGTTCCAGCCTCCCCAAAGTTGGGAATCACTAAGTAACCAGTATCATATCAACCCAAAAATCTGAAGCAAGATGTGAACTAAAAATCAGTCTCTTTAGAAATTGCTTCTAAACACTCTTTAAAAGAAGAAAGAAGAAAAACAAGGTAAAAAAGGAGAAAGGATACCACAGGTCCATGGCATTAGAATCAAGGATGAGCTCAGCAGGGTCGGGCACAGTGCCTCTTATCCCTGGAATTACACTGCAGACCAGGAAAAACTCTTTAGTAGAAAAGGGCCACCATTTTGAAAGTCACAGTATTTCTCTTTAAAAGACTGGTATGATGTAACTGGTTTATTTGAAATTCAGCCAACCTAAATTACAGCATAATACTTCCAAAGTCTGAACAATTTTGCTTAAAAGAAAGGGAAATCCTTTAAAAGGAAAAAATATCTTTCAAAATTAAAATAGCTCTGGCTGGTGTGGCTCAGTGGCTTGCACTCCAGCCTGTGAACCAAAGGGTTGCTGGTTCGATTCCCAGTCAGGGCACATGCCTGTGTTGTAGGTCAGGTCCCCAGTAGGGGGTGCATGAGAGACAATGACACACTGATGTTTCTCTCCCTCTCTTTCTCTCTCCCTTCTCCTCTGTCTAAAAAATAAATAAATAAAATCTTTTTTAAAAATGAAAATAAATTGTAGTATAGTAGACCTTTGAACAATGAAGGGGTTAGGGGCGCCGATACCCACATAATCAAAAATCCATATGTAATGTCAGTCAGTTCTTCACATTCACGGATTCCCAACCTTAGATGGAAAATACTGTTTGCTTCAGGGGTCGCTTGAATTCACAGATGAGGAACCACAGATACAGGGGCCCAACTGTATTTATTGAAAAACAAAACCTTCATATAAGTGGCCTGTGTAGTTCAAACACATTATTCTTCAAGGATCACCTGTAAATGACCATTTTCAAAATCTGAGTATTTTAGCTCATTTTAGAAAGCAAAAAAAATTTAGGGTCAGAAATGAGTAACAAAGGAGAACCACTACAAGATTATGGTGGTAATGGTCAAAAATGCAAGCTCTGGGTCAAACGGATTTAATGGTTTCCGACCCCGGCTCTGCCCCTTTCTTGCCTGGTGACCTTGGGTGATAACGTTCGCGCCTCATTTAGGCCCTGGTTCCTCATCCATACAAACGGAACAATATATACAGGCAAGCCCTTAGCTGCCACCTAGGATGCAGTGAGCACTCAAACATCAAACACGTAAGCTCGTACTCCTCCTCTTATCTTTAATACTATAATATATTATTAGGCTTCCCAGAGCTTTAGGTGCATAACGCATGTCAATCAATCAACGCTGGCTAACCCGGTTGTCATTACCTTCTATCATCAAAGCCAATAACGCATCATCTGTATTCACACAGCCCTCTGTTTTCAGTCAACTTCTGAATCTGAATCTTTTTAAATGTTGTACTAAATACCCACCTCAGCCTTCCCGCAGTCCTTATTTGCTTTTCAGGTCAATAAATCCCATAGGCGGCCACAGAACTACGGGTCAGAATCTGCTTAATATCTTTCTTCCCTGGCTTTGATGGCAAAGACCAAATGAAGACTCCAATTTCCTGGCTTCCTTTTCATATGGAAAAGCTTTCAGGGGTTCTAAAGGTCTCCTGGCCCATATTCTTTGAGCGGCTCCAACGCATCCTACCTCACACATGGGCCGTTGGCTTGGAATACAATGAAGAGACCAGCTCGCCCTCTCTCCTTTTTGAAACTCCAAACTCTAGGTAAGACAGTAAATAAAGATCATAGAGAACAGCTCTTTCATGTTAAAAGAATTATTAATTCCAGCATCATCACCAGATTTCCCCGTTTCCTTGCAAACCATTTATTTCTCCGCTCTCTGTATTCTTTGACCAGGCTCTTTAAAAGCCTGAAGCCAGTGGGAAGGAAGCGGATTTTTACAGATACATCCGGCCCGCCGTTCTGGGTGCACTGTGCTGGCCCCTGGCCGCGGTCCCTGTCATCCGATGCACACGGCAGGGAGAGGATTTGGGCAGCTCTGCCCCTGCACAGGGACCCCAGGGTCCGTTTGGTCTGGCAGCAAAGCTGCATTGTAGCCAGTGCTCTCTCCTCCCAGACTTGCTGGGCCCTGGTCATTCACCTAAAAGTGACCAGGGTGGCTCTCTATGAAAAGCATTTCAGTGACTAGGAAAACTCTGATCCTGGATTCCAATTCCAGCTCACAAGTGACCCAGTCAAACACATGCCACACTGCTATGGGCCTGGCCTCACGAAGAAGCTCTAAGACCAGTACCCTCTTGCTTCCAAAGAAAGACACAGAACAGTTTGCTTTGGCATTTGTACTCCAAACTCCACACCGAGAAAATGCCGGTGGGCGCCAATTACCACGTGGGTCTAGGTGCACATACCCTCAGCCCCTGACCCCTTTACCCAGGGACCCACTCTGCGTTCTCGTCTCTAATGTTTGGAGGTTAGAAATATAAGTCCTGTAGGCCAAGAAAAGGTCTTTGAGTGGACAAAATCTCAGGGAATTGAGTCCGTGGGGGACCACAAACACTTGGAAGCAGTTCTTGTAATTCCTTCACCTGGCGCTTCAGAGGTTCTCCAGGTATGGTCCCTGACCCCCAGCATCACCTGGGAGCCTGTTAGAAATGCACATTTCAGGCCCATCCACAGCCCCACTGAATCAGCCTTCTACATGATTCTGATTCCTGCTATACTTTGAGAAGCATGACCTCATGCCTGGATTATACAATAGGTATATCCAAGCAGAGACATAAATGAGTAATGAATGAATGAAAAGCTTTACTGAAGCACCGCCCATTATAAGCAGCTTCCAGTTAATGGGTGAAAGAAACTTCAGTGTCTTCCCTTCCTGGATAATGGGAGCTGGGGCATCGACTGCAATGACCTGGGTGTGGCCTTTGCCTCCTGACTCACTGTCCTCACCCCTCAGTTTACATCACCAACCCACGGGATATTTTTCTGTCAGCTGCCTGTGCCAGGCTCTCGCTGGCCTCCACAGGAGCGAACGAGCCATCTTCGAGGGCTGGAATCTTTCCCTGTTTTCTCTTCCCGGACACCCCATTCCTCTTTTTGCGCCGCTATACCCTCCATCTCATTTCGGTTTCAACTTAGAAAGTCACCTCCACCAGGAAGCCATCCTCCCTGGCAGGTTCCCACAGCGTCTTGTACATCTTTACATCGTCTACCCAAAATGCGTCCCTCCCGTCTCCACTGCCTGTCACCCACTCGCCCTCACTCAAGCTCCGTGAGCCAGAGATCCCATCGGCCCTGTTCACAGCCAAGTCTCCAGCACCTTGAAGAGTTTGCTCGGTCAATCAATTGTGACTATGACATCATTTGTTTTTTTAATAATAGATAGTATGTACCCATTTTATTATTGATTGATTTCATTGACTCTGAGACATGGGCAATTGACCATTTGCCTAGAAATGAGGCCTGTGGATATAAAAACATAATTCAGCATTTCTTTTCTTATGAAAATGCTTCCCTCGGTTATTTATTTATTTTTGTAGCATATGCACACTCCTAAGTGTGCTGGCCCTGGTCGAACCGCTGCCCCTCTGAGGCCAGTGTGTGGAGGCCACCGTTCTTTCCACTCACCAGGGCCAGGGAGACGGGACGGAATAGATTTCCACGTAAAGAGAGAACAATGCATGGCTCGATCCAGGAACACAAAAGCCTCCTCTGCTTTCATCCTGGCGCCCTCTCTAACAATTCTAATCTTTGCCAGCTTGAGTGGAAACAGTTGACGAGTCCTGGACGGCTGTCAAACTGGCAGAGCCCTGAGCTCCAGACCAAAGCCCGGTCGCTGTTCCCACAGCCACGCAGGCCAGGGGGCCGCCTTGGAGAAGCCCGTGACGCTGCCAGGACACCAGCGGATTTCACAAGAGGCTGTGTTCCGCTGAGTCACCGTGCTCTACTCATGACACACCGAGGTTCCGATGACCTGTCTGCCCACACGGGCCACCTCGGGAGACACCCACCCCCAGGTTTCCTCGACACCGGGGAGTTCTGGAACCCAAAGGCATAGCCTCATTATCTGAATGACACCCCGAAACCACGAGGCTCGGGCTTGTCCTCCTGAGTGTTGCCGGACCTCGCTGGCCACGTGCCCAGAGGAAGTGGACTCCGAGCCATCCCATCCGGGCTTCACAAGAGGAACCTCAGGCAGCAGTGTGAGTGGCATGTGGGTGGTGATACTGTTTTTACTTCACCATGAAAACAGCGCAGGTGCCCAGGTGCTATGTTAGATTCCTTCCCGCAGCTGCTGTCACTCAGTCCCCAGCTGTTTCAGAAATAATTTAAGTCAGCTTCAAAACCATGCAGAATGAAATAAAACAGTAAATGAGAAAAATAGGAAAGATAAACACGAACCCAGGATAAAAGCTGTATCTGGAAGTCCTGTACACTTGATAGAAATGGGTCGCGAACTTGCTCTGAGCCACCTGGTACCATGGGCAAGAGACAAAATACAGTCTATGTCCTGAAGTGACAGGGCAGAACCTCGGGTCTTTCTGCAGAACCTTGTAATACTTCGTTTGTGTACAGTGTGAACTAATGTTATTTTCTGTATCTAAACTAACAACAAATGAGAATAAAACTGGGCAAGGAAAAGCTACGGAAAGATGACAGACTACTAAAAATGATCTAAATCTGAAGGAATTAAGCAAAAGAGAAAATCTCATAAACACAGACATGTGGTATGATAATTATCAGAGGGAAAGAGGGAAAGGGGGAGGGGGAGGTAGAAGAGAGTAAAGGGGGACACATGGTGATGGAAGGAGACCTGACTTGGAGCGGTGAACACACAATACAATTTACAGAGGATTATTATAGAATCATACTCCTGAAACCTACATAATTTATTAACCAATGTCACCCCCATAAATTCAATAAGAACAAAAATAAATAAAATAAAAAATTTAAATCTTAAACAGAGCTCAGGAGCCATTCCCCCTTCAAGAGTTCTCCAGAAGCTGATGCTCCTAACTCAATGGATACTCCAGTAATGATCTTGAGTCATGATGTAAAAGTTAACTTAGGCTCAGACACTATTAAAGGAAAGAACGTTAAAACAAGAAAGTTGAAGTTGAGCACACATTACTTCTTTCCTTACATCCTTACACTCAGTATTCTTCTAAGTAAAACAATAAGATGCGTGAACTCCTCTTAACCTCTACCCTCACTGGGAGTCAGCCCAATTTTTTTTTAAGTTCAGAGCTAAACACTCAAAGTATTAAGTATCCCTTCCTCGTCTCCTGCTCTGGTTCAGCATCATCAATTGAAGTAATTTGTAAAAGAGCACCTTATGGAAATTTTAATTAATTCCCAAGTAGTGTTTGTTTTTGTTTGCTTTCTTTTGTTTGAAGAAAAAAGCATCACTTTTTGTGCAAGACGGGAAGAAGTTCTTCCAGATGGGCCCAGAAATGACCGTGGAAAATAAAAGAAACACTCCTTCAAGTACTGGCACCAGATGGACTAGGTCATATTGAAGGCAGACTATATACAAAACAGGTGTCTACTACAGAGCAATGAGATAATATTTTTAAGTCTTTTTTTTAAAATTTCAACAATTACAGTTGACTGTCATTATTATTTTACATTAGCTTCAGGTGCACAACCTAAATTAGTACACGTAAATTTCTGTAATTTACAAAGTGATGCCCCAGTAAGTCCTGTCCCCACCCGGCACCGCCCATAGTTATTATAAATATTATTGACCACAGTCCCTATGCTGTATTTCCATCCCCATGACTATTTTGTAACTGCCCATTTGCACTTAGGAATACCTTCACCTTTTTTACCCATCCTCCCTCCCATGTGGCAACAAAACAATATTAATAATAAAACTCACACCGTGGCCAGGTGGCTCAGCTGGTTAGAGCATTGTCTTGATAACGCCAAGACTGCTGGTTCGATCCCCAGTCAGGGCACATACAAGAATCAAGCAATGAATGCATGAAGAAGTAGAACAACAAATCGATATTTCTCTCTGTCTCTCAAATCAAGAAATATAATTTAAAAAAAAAAAAACGGCCACTGACTGAGCATTTGCCATGCACCGGGCCTAGGTAGAGTCCATGCCCACATGGCGGACATCCTGCCATCCTCACAGCAAGTCTCAGAGCATCATGGCGGTCCCCCACCACTCCCTGTGGCACACGGGGCATCAGGGTGTCCACGGGGGAATGAGCCTGCCCAGCTGCACCCGCCTTGGACATGGAGGAGCTCAGAAGTCACCTCAGCGTCCCGAGTCTGCTTGACAACTGTGCCACACTCATTTTATACCACACCCAATTACTGGGCTAGGAAATATTTCTACCTCATTTACTCCTTTCTTCCTGTTTACTCATTCAATACACACATTTTGATAACCAGAAAACATGTATATTTCATGCACCGTCTTAGAGGTACTGGGTATATAGTAATGAACAAAACATGTGGGCTTCAAGGAGGCTACAATTTTGAGGTGGTAGAGAGTTTAAAAGCCGGTATTGACAACACCCCTGTAATGCCCAGAATGACAGGGAAGCTCAGGGTGCTACGGGACAGGTGACCCAGACTGGGCGCAATCACATCAAACTATACAGAATGGGCAGATTGGGAAGGGTTGGGGGGGGAAGCGAAGTGCTATCTCCCTCTCCGTCAATATTTAACGGACAAGAAAGCCAAAGATAAGTCAAAAGTGATTTCCACATATAGCAGTTGCCTCTTGCTATGTAACAAATTCCGTGGCTTCAACACCACATTTAGTGGCTTTAACAGCACAGTCTTACATTAGCTTCGGTGGAGCGGGGTCCGAGCAGGGCCTCGCGGTGTGGGCCGGGCTGTGATCTCATCTGAACCTCCACAGGGAGGAAGCTGCTTCCAAGCTCGTGCGGTTGTTGGCAGAATGCCCATCGCTTCCTGAAAATGTCTGTCGCAGCCTCCTTTCTGGTCCTCAAACAGGCCACACTCTTTCTAGAATTAGGTCTGCCCTTCTGCCCGCCCGAGACAGGCCCCCTCGCCAGGCCTCCCCACGCACAGTGGGCCCCACGTAACGGCGAGCTCCCCGGGACGGCTTCTCCTGTCCACCAGATTCAAGGCGGCGCCCCCAGCCCACCCGAGCCCATTGGCGTGTGACCCTCCTCACAGCTGGAGTGATCCTGATTCTTATTTACAGTGGTCTGCCCGCGCTAGACCAGGAGTTCCCGGCAAGAAGAGCTTTTGTCTCTCTTGTTCAGTCCCAAACCGCCACACCTGCAATGGTACCTGTCACAGAGCAAGTGCTGAGTTGAAAGCTGTCAAAGGAGCGAATGAAATAATTTTTGAAAGCCCCCTCTGAAGCCTCACGGCAGAAGCAGGGCATTTAAAAGCCTGAGTGGGCAGTGGTGGACTCTGCTCAGCCGTCACGGCTCCTGCCAAGTTCTCTGACACAGACCCGAGACCAGGGGTCCTGTCAGGCCAGCTGCTCGGGCTCCGTGGGTGGACTGGAATGTGTCCCCTCACCCCTCGGTGCCCCGAGTAGCTGAGAACAGTGAAATTAAATGAGCAAAGCCCCACTCGAGTCGGCCTCGATCTCACTGGTGGAAAGGGCTATACATGCATAAATAATGAAAATATAATGAAGTTACACCAGACTGCTTCCTGCTTACTAAGAAGTAATCAAGAAGTCCCCTCAGCAGCCAAGAAAGATGCTACAAAATAATTAGCGTTTTACCTGTTACAATGACACTTATTCAAATTTGTGTTTAAAAGCCTCATCTAATTGCATCCAAGGATGTAGTTTTCTGAGGGGAAACACTGCAGGATTCTAGAACGTTTATGCTGAAAATAAACTCAAAGCTAAGATTAAAGTCAAACTGCAATTACATTTAACCTTGAGCCGGGCAGTGAAGAAGTAACCTTGCCCCCAGGAGACACCAGTGGCCTTGGCCTTTGGCTCTGGGGAGTAATCTGGATGCCCCTGGAATGTCATCGCAGGAGTGCTTTTTTTTGCCTGTGGGTTTGGCCACCAGACACTCTAACAATGTGATTTATTTTGGGGGTCCGGGCCATGTGATAACAGCCCTAACATCCAGAGAAATTGGAAATTAAAGGCATTAACGCAACCTCCAGGAGGGGCTGGAGCCCACAGGTCAGCCACACAGGAGCAGGCAGGCAGGCCCAGTAAGAACTCTGGACGCCGAGGCTCGGGCAAACGTCCCAGGTTGGAAATGCCCATGAACAGGGTCACACGTGCATCCGAGAGGAGCGAGCTCTCATGTGTCCCTAACGCTGCGGGAGAGGACAGCAGAGACTCCAGGCTCACACTCTCTGGGACCCGGCCCCGCACGCGTCTCTTCTGATGTTAATCTGCGTGCTTCCCCTGGCCTTGAGTGAAGCAGTGGTCAGTGAGCTCTGTGAGTCCTTCTAGAAAATCACTGGCCCCGAGGGTGACCTTCAGAATACCCCCGAATAGCTGATGTCAGAAGCAAGCGGGGGGGCAACCTATACAGTTGACCTAAACTCTCTTCAAAGGGTTACCTACCTATTAAAAAATGCTACAGTTTTCTTTTTTTTTTGTTGTTGATCTTTTTTTTTTTAAAAGATGGTGTTTGTTTCTTCCTGATATGAGAAAATTAAACATGAGAGGATTTGGGACTTGGGTAAAATGACCCCCCCATGCATCCTCATACCTTTCTAAATGTACCCATGTCTTTTTTTTTCTGCTTTAGCTCCAAAGAAACAAGGCTAACTAGACAGGGCCCTTCTGAGCTGAGATCCAGGAAGCTAGAAAGCAATGAAGGCTTTTCTCTTGAGTTACTGTGGTGGCTCAAACCCCGAAGAGTCTGCCACGTGACTGAGGTGAAGAAGAATGAATGAAAGGTGTAAGGGAAACCACACAAGGCTTTGGCTACAACCCGGCAGAAGGCTCGGGGCAAGGGCGAAGCAGAAGGGCTGACTGCTCAGTGGGAGTGACAAGAGGGTCAGCCTGCGGGAGGTCAATTTTCCCCCACGAGAGGAGGCTCCTTCGAGGTCCTAAGATCAACTGCAAGAGACCAGTGTAGAAACACCTATGGATCAAATACGCCTAAGGAGATGGCAAGGTCAAGTACGAGCTGAGGGACAGAACAGGACTGGAATGTCCACGTGGTTCGTAAAGGAGCTACGAGTGGGCAGAGGCAGGTGCTGAGGCGTGGCTGCCGCTGGCAGTCCCAGCAGCAGATAGACTACGCAGTGAGAAGTCACAACGGGTCCTGGAGCACCAAAGGGGGACCGGAGGCCCTGCTTGCTCCAGCTAGTCCTTTCCCAGAAAGCACAGAGATGGTGCACTCCTGACTCTAAGGGATGACTGAGTGTGGGCATAGACACTGAAGAGGGCTTGGAATTGGGGGAAGCAAGAGTCTCAGAAGCATCAGAGAGGAGGAAGGAAAGACAGAGGCTAGAGAGGGAGAAAAGAGCATTTCCTGAGAGCCAACCTTCCAGGGTGATGCTGGGTGAAACATGAAAGGGGAGAAAGGACATTCCCCACTCCCCTGTGAACCTGAAGTCCAGTCCTGGAGAGAGACAGTGATAGTGCAAAGCAGTATGCATGCTGGATAATGATAAACACTCCCAGCGTGATGCAGAAAGTAAAGAAGAATTTTCACAGAGGCCTGGGATGAAACTTGAGCTGTGACTTCAGCTTAAATCCATGCAGAAAATGAAGGCCTCTCAGGCAGGGGAATGATGTGGACCCAGAGACATAAATGTGCATTGTGTAGACACAGTGAGAGGAGTAGAATAGGGCAGAAGTTTAAAATGAGAGAGAGAGAGAGAGCGCGCGCGAGAGAGAGCGCAAGAGCGCGTCAGTGAGTAGAGAAAACATTTTGAAATTTAAGGTCAGACCTGTAAGGGCGGACATCTAACAGGTGGTACCACTGAGGTATCTCCCGCCACCTGGTGACAGCATACCTTAATTATAGATTCAGCGTGACTATTCATCCTGGAAGCAGAGTTTGCCGAAGGAAAAATAAAAAGGCACGCCTATTACATCACACATTAAAATGAACATCTCACTTGATTTAAGACCCCAGCCCTAATGGCGATTTGGGACAAGCATTAAAAGATATAAACATGAATGTTCCCAGTATGTTCTTTAAAGCAAGGGAAGATTGACTTGTTGTTAGTTATAAAATAGCAACTATCTTTATATAATTTTCACACACACAGGCACACACAGTCTGGATCTCTCCTTTTGCTTTATAATAAATGACTAGTTTCCCTTAAAGGGAAACACAAAGTGGGTCATCCACGAAGTCTGCAATCTTCTCCTGGCAGGAGGCCACCAGCTGCCCGGGATGTGGGTACACCAGCCAGCACCCCAGTGCTCTCAGAGTTCCAATGTGCGCCTGAGCCACCTGCCACCCCCGCCTCCCAGCACCTCCATGGGATGGACACGCCCGCGAATCCTCTGGCATCCCTTCAATTCCTTACAGCTGCAAAACCACTGCACGGAGAGAGAGAATATTTCCTAGCCTGGGGATCCCCAGACACTTTCCCCGACCCAACAAGTGACCTGTGCTTTGGCGCCAGTGAATTATGCCCCATTCAGGGGCGTGGGGAGAGGAAAATGACCCTGATGTGAGCGCGGCCTGAGCGAGCCTGCGCTCCGCGGCAATTCCTGTGCAGTTTTCGGACTTCTCTGAAATCTGGGCCTGCCCTGACCTAGGAGTCCTGCTTTGCCGTGGGGTTGGGTCTGCGTTAGGGGAAAAGCCCATGGCTAGTGTCTGACACACCGGCCCCAAATATCGGAGGTCTTCTCTTTATCTGGCATGTTGCACAAAGCCCAGCCCAGCTCCTTGCCTCTCTCCGTCCCCAAGCCACCCGGCGCCGGTCTGGTCAGGGTGGCCTGAGTCGGCAGTGGGGAGTGCATTTGACACTGGACACCGCCACGTGGCGCCAGGACTTCCCAGCCACTCAGTCCTCAGGGGAGCAATGTTGTCCCCCAGGTGGTCACTGCCATGCCTTTTCTACAGGTGAAGGGCCTGAAACTCAGCCAGCTGCCCCAGCCACACAGCTAGGCCACGGCAGAGCTGAGATGAGACCCGGCTCAGCATCAGCCAGCACGTCACCTGCCCATTGCTCCCTACACCCTGCCTAAGGTTTGGCCTTCCCCGGGATCCCCTGAGAACAAAACTGCCTCTCCAGGTTGGCCTTGTTTGTTTTCTTCCTTTGCCACATGAGCACTTGGAAGGAGAAACTCGGGATCTACCAGACAGTGGCCGCGCCTTCCCTTGAAGACGCACGAAGACGCATCTCTTGACAGGGGAGTGAGACCCTCAGCAAGGCGGCCAACAGGTGGGATTGTCCAGCTCTACCCTCCTGAGAATCTCTTCAACACATTCCTGCCTCTTCCAGGACGGGGTGGCCGACCGTGGGGGTCGGGGTAGGGGGTTACTCTGTCACCACAACGTGCATAGCAGACACGGGTGCACCTCCCACCCCGCCCCATCCTCCCACCTCAGTGAGCAAGATCCCCAGAACGCCCTCATCAGCATGCAAACGTGATGCACCAGGCCGCGCACCCAGCCTAGTGCCCCCACTGAGCTGCTGTGGCTGCCGTCGCCCCTTTCAAAGGCAGAAGGCGAGCGTCTGCCTGGCCACCTAGCCGTTCCAATTCTCTCCGTTCGTGTCAAAGTTGTTTCTCACGACTTCTGCCAAGGTGCTCATCATATTCCTGCTCGCAGGCCAGGGATCCTAATACAGAATAAATCACCAAAGGGAAAAAATAGAAATGTGGAAAAAAGTAAAGGATAATCTCTGCAGGCCTGCTCTCCAATTTTCGTTTTCAACACGTTCCTCTGAAATGGGATAAAGACCAACAGCGTGGACTGCTGGGGCCCTGGGGGGAGCAGTGTGGCCTTTCCGCTCTGTTTCGGACAGGCCAGGGCCCAGTCGAACTCTGCGGCTGGGGTAGGGGAGCTTCGGAAGAGGTCTTACCAGGAGGTCCCTCCTCTAACCAACAGAAGACGACAGCAGCCCGCCGCGAGAGAGCAGGCACTGTGTGTGAGCACTGGGTCGAGCTTACACGTCCAGTTCATCATCACAGTGAACCTGAACGAGAACTCTTCAAGGTCGCTTCTCTTACTATCCCCACTTCCCAGATAATAAAACTAAGGTTTCAGAGCTTAGACGGCCGCTCAAGGTGGCAGAGCTGGGCTGGACGCTTCGCCCTGGGAGACCATGAAGTTCTTCGTTGGCACGCTGGACCGCTTCCCATCAGACCTTCAAGGGAAGGGCGTGAGGTTCCAAATAAAACCGGCTTTGCCGGTCCAGCTGCTTACCTCACTCCAAAGTCTTACATTAAGATCTTTCCATGGCAATAGACAAGAGGTGGGGTCAATTCATGGGGGAGGGGGGGCGTGTACAGAGAGGAGAAAGAAGGGGAACCCAGAGGATTCAAATTATAACAGGAAAACGGATTGAAGGAGCTGAGCGTGTGTGTTGGAGCCAAATGGTTTGGCAGCCGCAGCCACATTCGGGGGTTTGTGATGACAGAGACGGTCCTTTTTCCACCCCACTTTGAGCCGCCTTCACATAACTGTATCTTTTATGTCCAAAGATCAAATAAAAAAGATCACATTTAATGAGAACTAGGGGAAATAAACTGGGGGCAATTAAAGAGTAAAAATAACTTCTCTGTGGGTTCAGACCACAGGCGTTCGCTCATTTTAAGAGGCGCAGGCAATCACTTACGGCCTGTTAGGCCGAATTCAGCTCGCGTTTCTACCCACACCCGTGGTGGTTGAAGCCACAGACAACCGGAGCTCTTGAAGCCGTGGGACTCTGTAGTAAGTAGAAGTGCAGCCAGGCAAAACTCACCAGCTCACCAACGTGACCTCGTAACGTGGAAGTCCAATCTAAGTCCCCTCTGTAACCAGTTGCTTTGTGGGGAAGGGGGTTAAGCAGAGTTAGAAAACGGGATGGAATCTCTACTCTTAATGAGAGGCATTCTGTGCCTTACCCTCCAGCTCTGATTCCACCCTCCTCTGACTTTGCACACAGACTCTCAAGTTGCGTCTGAGATCCAAGGAATCGTCCTGTCTGAGCCTTGTATTCCACAAGCAGATCTGTTTTGGTCCAGACAGTGAGGCAGACCTGAACTCTTCCTCAGACTTAGAATAACCAAGTTCGCCCCAACGCCCACAGGCAGCCAGAATGATTTGAGACTGTCACCTCTGCCCTACACCACTATGGCTTTGACCAGAATTTGGGAAGCACTCATCAACCTCAGGGTTGAGCTAACGCCTGGTGAAATCCTGGGTGTCACCAGCTTTCCAGTGAATCTGCAGACACTCAAAATCACCTATAGGGTCCTGCTCTGAAATGTTTCCTGAAATTTCCTGATTTGGGATATAATGTGGGACTGACTCAAGACAAGATCACCTACTGAACAGAAAGACATAGAAGTTTTTAGCCTGGACTTGGGAGCTCTTGTTTTGTACACCAAGAGATGTGATACACTGTGTTTCAAGGTCGAGTCTGCCCTTGGTCTGTAACCCCATCCCATCCCCCAGAACGCTGCACTTACCGGTAGAAAGTCGCATAGTCCACCGTTGAGTGACAGTTCTGAAACTCCCAGGATTTGAGTTTCTGGCACTCTCGATGGGCTCGGAGCTTCACCTTCACTGCCCCCTGACACAGCTCCGGCACCGGTTTTCTCCGGGGTCTGTTGCAGAACTCATTGGACTCCACCCTCCAGGACTCGGCAAAGTCATCCACATCAAACTTGAAGTTTCCATCTCCACCAATTAAGTCATCGCGCTTATGTCCATTATAGTTGCCACAGAGACCACAGAGTCTGCCCTTGAGATGGGGGGCAGCCATGACTTCTACAAAACTGTCTCCATCCCAGGATATCTCCAAACCTAGAGGAAAAGGAGGAGAGAAGGGGATCAACCACTCTTGAATCCACCAAGAATTCCCAAGTGTGTGCATCCTTACACAGCACACAACTATCTTCTAACAAGGAGTACTAAGGGTTGGTCTGAATTCTTGGTTACCTCTTACCCTTGCCATATTAAATGCTGTGTGAAATTACATGAATCACTTACTTGTTAGGACCTAGAATGTTTAAAGTGTACAAAATTTGCCCTAATAATGATAACTTATGCACCCTCGTTTGGCTTGTAAATAAATACTCGTTGACCGTGTTATTCTAAGGCATGTATTTTTGCCCTTTTTGAGAGTAACTGTGTTGGTCCAAGTCATGATTTCCTTTGTCCAGTGATTGATTACTCTACCGTGAAAATATGAAGGTGACAAGGATGACAGTTTTTTAATGTAATTTTTTCTTTATCCCCAAATCTCCCCAATGATTACACCAAATATCAAATGAAAAATTTCGAAGTTTTTGCTGTAGTGACTGCATTAAAGCAATAGATACATTACTTCTGCATGCATTGTCTTCAAGGGATGACCCTCACATGAAAGAAAATGGCTTCAGTGCTGGAAGTTTTGAGGGTCACCGGGCCCTGGGCAAAAATCCCCCGTGCTGAACACAATCAGCAGCGTAGGACAGGCTTGTTCACCACAGAAACATCTTCACTCCAGAAGGTAGAGAACGGAAGCCCTTCTTGGTTTGCCCAACCAACCATCGAAAACATTGAATGGCTTTTCAGAGAATATTCATATTCCTCCGGGGCTTCCAAGAGCCATGGCAACCAATGACCTCAATGTATGGGGGGCTTTCTGCATCACACAGAGCCTCCAGATTATGCTGTCACAGGCGGGACTGCTACAGGTCAACCTGTCACACACACACAGGTCAGTCTGACTCAAAGCTCAAGAAGCAATGTCCTCATACCCTTCCTGACCTTGTGTGTGGAGACACTTGGCCATAAGAGAAAGGCCTCGATGAAAAGCCTTTTGAGGTTCAAGGCAAAGTACCTGTCAAGCTCTTCTAGTCAAAGAGCTTTTCTTTGTGTTAGAAGTGTTTCTTATTGTTCTCCCGGTAATACTGTGACAGTGCCAGAGCCCACAGTGACTGGGTGGCCAGGGGCCCAGTGAATGCAAAAGAGCCACTCGGGGCAGGAGCACCAGGGATCTCCAATGGGCCGGTGGGCATGTCTGCCCCAGGACTTCTCCTTTTTCACTGTCACCATCTCCTAAGAGTGACAACATACACACACAAAGAGGCTCTTTTTAATAGAAAAACAGTCTGCCCTGGGGGTTTTTTAACCTTACTCTCTTGGGTTTTTGACAAAAACTAGTCTTTCCAGTTCTGAGCCTCTGGAAAGAACATGACTCTCCTCCTGGAGGACTTTGCCTTTGTCCTTAAAGGACAAAGTTAGGCTGATGAATACATGTTCAGAAGATGCTCATACGTTGGGGGTAAGGTAGTGATGGGAACCGAGAAGGAAATGGATCTTGCTTGGATATAAAATTGGCATAAAGCGACATCAGAATGATGTGAGATCAGTAAGAAATGCCCAGAAGTGAGATTCCGAAGCCACTATTCCCTAGGTTTGGACATAGTCCAGGAGGAGAGGGGGCTGGACAAACGGCACTCCTGTGAGCTGGCCACTCAACCGCCACAAGGAAGAGTTGCAGACCAGCTTCCGGCAGAGCTATTGGTAGAATCAGCTGGTGGTCTAAAACTGGATTTCTCCAGAAAAGCCCACAAGGAACTCACTGCTTGGTAAATGAAAGGAATGGGCACATTCTTAGGTCAAGGCAACTGGCTTCTTGGTTGGGATGAAAACCTGGGTTCAGAAAAGCAATTAAACAGAGTTGGGTAAAGAAGCAAGGAACACGGTCATAGGAAAGTGTCTCTCAGGCATAACTGGGTGAAGAGAAGGCGGCGGTGAGCCCAGGTGCTGAGAGAAAGGACACGGTGAGAACGTGCGTGTGGCTCTCTGTGGGACGACGGTGTCAACTCTGACAACCACAGCTGTCATATGAAATGCTTTCTATTCTTCCTACCCCGTCACCTAACACATTATCTGGCACGTCGTATGTATGTACTAAATGAATGCGTTACCCTGTAAATTGATACGTCATGCGGAGCCAAGGAAATTGTGAATTTCATGCTAGTTAAGGCACTGCAATAACAATTTTGAAAAAAGACAAGTGAACTATAATATGATTTGTAATATACTCTCTAAAGTATAGAAGAAACTTGACCTTCCAAAACTGTAGCCAGGCAGCTGCCCAGCAAGAGAAATGAGAGGGAAAAATTCAATTTCATCCACATTCTCTCAGAGCACTATTCCAAAGATTTTTCTGTGCTGCAAAATTCTCCAAACTACAGATCCCTTTCCTAGACAGCAGGCAAATACTAGGCTTCCAAGTGCCACAATGGTTGAAGATTTCTATCCAAAACAGCCTCTGACATCATTACTGACAATGATATAACAAATTTGAGGCTTTGGGCTGCTGAATTCAAGGGAATTCAACTCACAGTGAGCAAGCCAATCACCGAGATCTTTCTTTGCAACAGACTGGTGGTCCCTAAATGCTCGGGGAAGCGCAGACCTACTGTGTTCTCAGTAAACTCTTCTTAAAACTCTTGACATCTCATTCATGAAACGGTCCCCGAAGTTTCCTCCTCTTTTCTTTGTTATTATATTAAGAGGATTCTTATGGACCAATGCTAGGTTTCCTATTTTGAAGGAATAAGTTATTCAACTACAGATGCCTTTTTCTATTGCTGTATCATATATGTATATGTTTGCATGATTTTTTAAATCCTCTACATGAGTAAAATCTATGAAGATTATGGCAGTGATAGGTTAAAAAAAACTAGTAAGTTGTAACTAAAGAATTTGCTCTCCAAAAGATGTTTTAAATAGGTATCTTATGGAAGTGCGGGCTGGTCCAAGTCCTTTCTGCAGCTGGGGGCTAGTTTCCCGCCTGTCTGAACGGAACCTGGGGTCGAAATCACAGGCAGAGTCGGAGCGCATATCCCATCTGGGGGGACCAGCAGCCATGCTCCTTCCCCTGGATGAGGGGCCTTCCAGTTTCCCTTTCTCCAGGGAGAGTTTCACAGACTCGTTCTTCACCCTTCAGCTGTGTGACCTGGCTCCGGACCCCCAGTTTGGAGGTTTTTCTTGGGGGAGGGAGGAGCAGTCGTTCTTCTCTTTGTTGGTTGTTTTTGTGCGTTCTGCTTAGTTTTGTTTGCGGTTGTCACTGTTGCTTTGGTCGTCCACCGAGAGGAGAGAAGACGTGCAAAGTCCATACACATGCCACAGAGATGCTTAAACATGGATGGTTTTCTGTTCAGAGTTTACATCAAAGAAAAAAAAAAAGGAAAAAAGACATCTAGTTTCCAGGTTCGTCAAGTGTAGCGCTCTTAACGAACCTGGAAGGAAGAAAGATAAAAAGCCCCACTCACATGTGTTAACGCCTTTCAGGTGCAGCTGATGTAACTTTTCAGGTGGAGCTGATGAAGTGAACAGATGGCAGAAAGACAATGCGTTTAAATTATTCACCCAGTGCCGAGAGGGGGTGGTGTGTTTGGCGGTGGGCAGGGCTTTCTTCAGCTGCTAAGCTTTGCTCCGTGCCCTCTGCACTACCCCAGATGTTATTAGGTAAGCAGCTACCTCCTGATTCCGCCCAAGTGACAGGCCACCTGTGCTCCCCTGCAGGTGATTCCGTCAGAAAGCGCTGAGTCCGTGAACCCCAGGGGGAAAATCATTCCTTGGCATTTCCCATCCACTAGCTACAGGCTCGCTCTAAGCAGTTATTCTGGAGAAAGTACCCTTTGATCATAGGAGCTCGTGAAATTAAAAAAAGAAACCTATGGAAGAAGAACCCTCAAAGACTCTTCTAAATAGACAGTCAATAGGTGATAACAAAAAACTCTCCCCAAGGGGTAGAAAAAACTAGGGGTGGTGGACCAGAGTGGAAATGACTATTGTCTGGAAATGCAATTGTTCCATTCAAAGGACGATGTCAAAGCACGTTTGGTGCCCCAAGGAATACGGTTCTTCCCTAGGAAGCTGAGCGCTGCAGGAAGTTGTTCCCACGGCTCCAGGAAGTTGTTCCGCTGAGCCTTGAGGGAGGCACGTAAATTATTCTTGAATCATCGGAAGAGAGATGGAAAAACAAACGAAGCTGGAAAACTAAGTTCAAGGCCTGGAAGTGTTAAACTCACCAATCTAATTGTGGTACGTGCGATGTATTATTATTTTCTTAGCAGCTTCGTCCTATCGCTCACTTTTACAAGTGGAAGCCTTACAAAGAGTGCGCTTATCCCATTAGGTACTGCGGGCTGGGAGAGGCAGGGGCACGGAAGGCCCTAGACTGTCACCAGTCTTTGAGTGCCCAGGGTCCCTTTGAGAACGGGGCTGTGGTTGACTAATAACTTCCACATCGGCAGAATCCACTGTGTCCAGCTGGCTGGCGAACAGATAGGCAAGGTGCTTCTAATTAGTGCTGTTTAACGATACGTCATCTTGGGCACATTTTACGGGACCCATAATCGGTTGCCTCCTTTAAGGAATGGGCTGAGGCCTGTCTCTGCAGAGTGGCCTGCCATTTGAATGCGACAACAGGTGTCTAAATTTTCTGAGCGGGGACTAAGCCCTCTGAAGCTGAATGATTAGAGCTCTTCATACCTGCCACATTCAAAGTCCAGAACGGGAATCGTTCCCCCTTTATTGAATGTTGCAGGATGTCAATATTTAACATCCTGTTACTGAAACCATGTTGCCCTCTCTGAATAAAAGCTCCCCCAGGCTTCTCCTTGGCTTCCCGCCTTGTTTAGCTAAGCTGGCATTCCATAGGCTAACTCAATTCACCAAATATATATTTGGCTTGAATTGAAACAATTCACAGGGCTCCAGAGGTACAGAACAAACAGTCTCCATAACGCCTCAAAAGCGTCTGCTCAGTCAAACGCTTCCCTTTTGGAGCCGTGTTGCCTAGAGGAACTGGACCCCAATGGATGCTTTTACATTGTTAAATTCTCATCGATGCAAAAAGCAAGACATACGTGGATCTCCGCAAGTGTCATCCTTAAAGAAATACCACCGGCCAGGAAATCACACAGTCCAACAGCCAGTTAACAGTATGTGCTAACCAAGGGAAGCAGGAAAGGACCCGTGCATGATACGAGAAGACGTGCCAACAAGCTGAATCCATACGTTGGGGCTAATATTGAAGAACTGAGTTCTGCTTCTAACAAGGCTCGTAGGTAGCACCTCACAGGCCAACATTTGTGCCTCGCTGAACCCACAGGAATAACCTGCCAGCCGTGAACAGTGTGGCTGTGGGAGGAGGGGTCTTCCCCTGGGGTGGAAAGCCGGCCTCAGGCAACGTGGGCCGCTGAGGAGGGGCCTCAGGGGTCGGCCCGCGTGCCCCAGGCCCGGGGACGGGCTCGGAGCAAGCATCCCAAGGGGCCTCCGGCAGCTGCCGGTGGTTCCAGCCACCGGCTCAGCCAGCGTCCTTCCCAGGGTCACACAGTCCGCCCTCTGCACTCCGTCGGCACACCCACACACGCTTGTGGTTTACTTTGGAGGAATCCCCCTGCTTGGACAGACGCTGACAAGGAAACACTCTCACAGATGGGAAACTGCACATTCCTGGCTGGGTCGGGAGGACACTGACAATTCCAAGCTGGCCACCAGTGGCCTAAAATTAGCAACACAGGGTGAGAGGGGGGTTAGGTGGAGAGGCCCACCACTGTTTTTGGAAGGAGGATGGAGAGGCCCTGGGTGTCGGAGTGTGAGACTGGTGGGACTGGCATGGGAGGGCCCGGCAGAGTGTGCGAACTTCTCCAGCCCAGTGGGGGCATCTTCAAGATCTCCCGCCTGTGGCTGGGACCCCTCTCCATCTCCCGGTTTCCCTACGTGGAGGAGGAACCAAGGAGGAGGACCGCGGTCCACTGCGCTCAGGCGCTGCTGCTGCGCGGCCTGGGGAGGCGGAGGGACACGGACACTGCGTGCTCCCGGTAGCCCACCTGCTTTGGTCGTCACTTTCAGGAGGTAGCCGTCCAGGTCGATGTGGAAGTGCGGCGCCTGCCAGGGCAGCGCGATGCGCGAGCCGTTCCAGCGCACGGTCAGGTGCTGCTGGAGGCTGACGGTGCTGGCGCCCAGCACCAGCTCCACCGACTTGGTCCAGGAGAAGGAGCGGGTCCTGCGTGCGTCGTTCTTCACCAGGACCTGAAAGGGCGAGGCGGGGGAGGAGCAGTCTTTCGTCAACACGTACTGACACGTCCCCTGAAAGTTAAATGTCCGTCCGTCAAAAGTGTTGTAGTGAGGATCTCCGAAAACCGTGCAGACGCCGGGCTCTGCGGATGAGTGAGAGACAAAAGCAGGGTCACAAACCGAGCGAAGGGTCCAAGGCAAATCAGGGGGTCCCTGCGGTAAGCCTGGAAGGGGCACCTGCCGGGGGAGGGAGGGCCTCACAGAGATGCACTGGGCAGCACCGTTACCAAAAAAAAAGTTTGCTTGGTGGTTTTCAAAGTCTGTGCCAAACCTCATCGGACATGTAATATTTCCGGTGCTTATACACTTAAAAGTTACGTGTCATGCTTCTCAATCAGCATCTCTGTGTGGGAGCCTTGCTGTATTTCTGTGGTCTTGAGTAAGGGATGGAGAAATGGAACTAAGATAATTTTGTACACAGAACTGGCCTAGCTCCATAACCCATACAAACAGGAACGGAACATAATAAGCAGCAGCAACATAAATGACAATGCATCAAAACATAGTGTTATTTCCATTTAACGAATCCAAAAACACTGAAAACATGGGATTCTACATGCTACTTGTGGTTTTAAGCAAAAGTATTGTATTCAACACATATACTTACTAAAGACAAATGGACAGAATTACCAGACAGATACATATTTAACACTGCTAGGAACCACAGACTGGTAGAGATAGTAGTCTCTATGTGTTTTATAGGAATACAAGGTTCCTGTACTTCCACCTGTGCATCAACATTTAAAGTTGGATAACAAATATAAATCATAAAACCCATCATTTTGTAAACTTAACAAATTCCAATGAGCTCATCATTTCAAAATATCTTTAATTCAAATACTTATGAGACCCAAGTAGAGTTTCACACTTTGGGGTATCTCAAGGATTTTTTTTAAATAGAAAGTTGAATATTATTTATTTTTTAAAACAAAATTTGGCATTGATCTGTTCTCCACCTAAAGTTATTTTATCTGTGTTAAAGGAAGCACGAACAACCAGGAAATGAGGAATTCATTGAATTAGCCCAAAAAAGGTCTATGATAAAAAGCGTCAAAGCTGGTCACCACCACGGCAGGTTGAAACTCTGAGAACGTTGTATGAGCAACTGCTCTGAATATCTAAGGGAAGAATTCAGGGTCAAGAGAGAGCCGGGAGGGGCCGGCAGATCTGATCGGACCAAGGGGACCCACGGCGAACATTTGCTTCGAATGTCTCCAGGGTTTGCACAGTAACATCGTTCTCTGCTGTGACGCATGATGTTCTTTCAAACATCAGTTCTGCGTTCCTCTATATAAATCACGTGTATTTGGATTTCAACAGATTAACTGTTCTAGGCTAGCTTTCCTTAGCCATGTTTGACAGACACTCCCGGGAGAGTTTGGAGCACGTGCAATATCTTCCGTGAACGACTGTTTTAATGAATGCGTTATCGAACGTATAAAAGGCACGGCCTGGGCGGGAGGGTAGAAGTGGGCCGGCAAGGGCAGCTCCGAGAGGTCAGTCGCACCATTTGAACTCACCTTCCACTTCTGTCTCTTTCTTAGCCTTTCCTTGGTGGTTTTCTCCTTTCCGCCCAGTTTTACTCAGTGTGTTGCCCCACCCCTACTGCACCCCCACCTCTCTGACCCAGCAAAGGGTTCTCACCAGGCTAACCACCCACACAGCGTTTTTTCAGTCCTCTCTCCATGTGATTACCTTCAAAACTGTCTCATCACACATTTCCCTCCCATGCTGACAAAGAGGACCTCTCCCTGGCATAAAAGTGGTACTTTCTGGTTACCAGGGCGCAAGGCAGTTCTTGGAGACCCCCCGAGGGACACAAGGAGAATTATAATTCAGAGTTGATAACTGCTGGGTGCCACAAAAGGGCATGACCACCTGATGTACCGAATTCAAGAGAAGGGCTTCTTTTGAGTTCTCAACTCCATACACTCGGCAAGAAAACCTGGGACCAATCAAGCCTTTTGAGCGCTGGGACTTGTAGCAGATGGCTCTCAGCTTGAAAAGGGCAGTGCGCTCGTGAAGGCTTTGAAACTACGCTCCTGAAGAAATCCTCTCTCGGCCGTGAGCAGGCCCCGGGAACACCCATGTCCTCTGACCAGAGTCTGCGGTGACAGCGTCCCCTGAACCAGGGACAACCACACCACGGCTTCTCCTCATGTTCTGATGACCGTTGCACCAAAATGATCGTTTACAAATGCAGTGACAGCTCACATTATGGAGAATTCAGCACCTACCCTATGTCGCTATGCCTCCTGAGCATGGCTACATTGTAAGAAAAGTAGATGTTTAGACTCTCCTAACATTAAACAAATAGCTGAGCACTTGGTAGCAAACCCATAAAATGAATTATTATCTAGTCATTGAAAAAGTTGGTGAATAATGTTCATGATTGAGCAAATGCTTATCACGTGTTAAGTGAAACATGGGAAAGAAAAAAAATTCTATCTGAACCATCTTAAAATAAATACAGAAACACACACACCCCAAAATTGTAAACTGTGGTTACTTCTTGGTGGCAGAATCATGAGGGATACTTTTTCTTCCTTCCTATGCTTTTCCGATTTTTTGTTATGTTGTTGAAAGAGTCAAAAGCGTAGGTACTTATAGATAAGGCCAATTATGTGACAAAGCAAATCCTCAAAGCAGCAACAGAAAATATATTGTCTGCAGTGGCCCTGGGGGAACCCAAGCTTACTCATAGCTGGGCAAAGAGCTTTGAGGACATTCGGGAGACCAGGCAAGGGAAATTATGTGTGAACAGGGCTGTCAGGAAAGATATTTTTCAAGAGGCCCTAACTTGGGGAAGAGAAGGATTTGGAGATCAGGATGATTTTTCTGTGTAACCACTAGACAGATGAGGCCAACAAACCTTCATGACTGAAAAGATGCCTGAGAATTATGTGTTGCAGTTGGGGACATTTGTATCATGAGCTAAAACGATTTTGAAACCTTGGCCTTTTCTCTTGGCACCTCAAGGTCCCTGTGCCGGAGCCTGCAGGAGCAGCAAACATGTACACCAAAGAGGGACGGAAAGGAAGACCCTCGGGGTTACGCAAACCTGCCCAGCCAAAAAGGAGCGAGGCTAGAGCAACACTAGGGGACACAAATGAACATTGTATTCTCGTAGAATTTTCTTCTAGCCAACGCAGTGAAATGAGCTGCAATCCGAGATGTCCAGATGTCTGGTCCCACTCTTCTGGGCAGCCTGGAGTGAGGCAGCGCTAAGTAAACAGGTCATTCTACAAGTGACCTTGAATACGTGTACGTCAGAGGATGGACGGAAAAGTGTGAGTTTACCCTTGGTGGTACTTTTTTCATAGTCCTTGTAAGTCAGGTTATCAGATGTCATTTTTATTTTGGTTTGTTTTCAATCTATGTATACAAAGGTCTAAGCCAAGGGGAAAAAAGATTAGAAGTCTATAAACCCAAATATAAAGAGTGTTGTCTTTTTTTTTCCTCTTAGGCCATGGAATTATGGATGACATTTATTTTCCTTTCTTGTTTATGTGTATTTACATTGTTTTTTACATTTACATTTATTATTTACAATGACTATGTATACTTTTGGAATAAGAATATTTGCTTTAAAAATTAAAAATATTGGATTAAAACATATTGCTTTGATCTTACATACTTTAGTAAGAGCACTATAAGAATTTAGTAAGAGAGTCAGGCTGCTTCTGAAAACATAATTCCAATGCTTTTCTCTTAACCTCATTAAGTACATTTATTTCTGCCATGTGTATATTTATTCTAATGAAATGCCTTCCTTCTGAGAGCGGTGACTATTCTCAAAACATCCGTCAAAGAAAATTAAGGGGAAATTACACAACTCCATGCTATGAAGAAGAAAATAAGAGAAACGGGGCAGACTCTAACCCCCTTCCTCTAAAACACAACAAAACAAAAACAGAAAAGCATAAGGAAGAAAAAAAAGTATCATTTATGGTTCTGCCATCAAGAAATAACCGCTGTTTACAGTTATGGGGTGGGGTGTGTTTGTGTATTTTAACACAGTTAAGATTATCCTGTACATGAAATTTCATTTCCTCTTCACTTAATATGTCGCCAGCTTTCCACTGTCACTAAAATCACTTTGAAAACATAGGAAGTGACCTGCATCCTGTGTCTGCTGTTTCTGCAAAGAGAAAATGCTCTCCCGCTCATCACGCCACGCACCACGCGGGTCAGTACATTTCCAGAGAAGTAGAATGGCTGGTATGGGATAGGTAATCAACATAAATTTGCTTAATCAATTAATACATTTAATAATTAACTGTCGCTCTCAGAACAAGGTGTTAAGGCTGCAGCCGGAACCCAGGGAGCCGATCAGCTGACCTTGAGGAAGGAAGTGATCCCAGGTCATCTAGACCAAAGTAACGTTATCACAGGGGTCACTACACATGCAAGGGAAAGGCAGTGGGCGGAGTGGGGGGCACAGAGGGGCAGTGTGGGCAGGACTCAGCTCACCGCCGCTGGCTTTGCAGATGGAAGGAGGCCTCGATTCAAAACCTGTGGGTGACCTTTAGAAGCCTGACAAGCAAGGAAGCAAATTCTGCCCTAAAGCTTCCAGAAGGGCAGGACTGCCCACACCTTGATTTTGGCCCATTCAGATCCATTTCAGATTTCGGACCTCCAGAACGTGTAAGAAAACAAATGCGTATTGTTTTAAGCCACTAAGTTTGTAGTGGTGTGTGATAGCAGCAATAAGGAACGAATACCCTCAGCAAAAACCAACACAACCAGTCTGAAGTGACTAGTTTATGCAGGCACCGCGCCAAACACTCCCCACTTTTCACTACCTCCTTTAGTCCTCACTGCTTC
This sequence comes from Micronycteris hirsuta, assembly GCA_004026765.1. Lineage (NCBI taxonomy): Eukaryota > Metazoa > Chordata > Mammalia > Chiroptera > Phyllostomidae > Micronycteris > Micronycteris hirsuta. The sequence goes on along the minus strand of PVJI01001121.1, from coordinate 130,416 downwards.
CCCACACACTTCACCTTGGTACCCTGCCTTCTGAGCCATGAGTTTGGAGAGGTTGCCCTGTTGCCCATGGTCACTCAGCCAGTAGCAGGCAAGACAGAGTCCAGCCTAGGCTCTGCGGCTCTGAGACCGGTGCCTTCCGCTCCATGACCCAAAGCTTCCACTCGCACCCCACACCACAGCACCCTATGCAGTCATTGTTAACTAGCTGGGATCAGAGCTCTTCGGGGATCTGAAGAAATGTGTAGACACTCCTCCCTCCAAATGCACGAGTGAATCCACTCAAACGTAGAGGTTCATGGACGCCCTGTTCCAGGACTGATCAGCAACTCCTAAGAGTCCAAGAACTTCAGTTAAAGAATGCCTATCTAGAAGTTCACTCTAAACTATATTCTATGGTTTTCTTTTATTTAAAGCCTCACCCAAGGATATGCTTATTAATTTGAGAGAGAGAGAGAGAGAGATTAGTTGCTTCCTGTACGTGCCCTGACCAGGGAATCAAACCCGCAACATTTTTGTGTACAGGACGATGCTGCGATGCTTTGCTTATTTAATGTACTTACATTTCATCTCCCAGCCCCATTAGAGGTTCCTAAGCTCAGGGTCTGCATCAGCTTTTTATCCACGTCCTCCTAGGCACCTTTCAGAATGCTGGGAACTCACCAAGTGTTAATACACCCTCGTTACAGAAGATGCATTTTTGCCACTCTCATCATTCAAGCTCTGACCTTAAAATGTTTGCTCTCTTTAAACTAGAAGCCATCATTTATCAAGCAAGAGAGTTGTGCATCTGAGCTGCAGAGAGGAGTTTCACATCTCTGAGTTGACCTGGCTTCTAGCTTGAAGGCCACCTTGGAGCTTTGCAAACACTCCCTGCTTTGAAAAGAGCCCTGGTTTGAATCCCAGCTTTGCCATTTGATGAATACAAAGCCACGGACCAACTACGTACAAACCTCAGCTTGTTCACCAATAGCATGGGTCTAGGGACAGCTGCCTCGAAGGGCGGTTACAAAGATAAAGGTAACATTGCAAGGCTACTTAGAACATAACCGATGCTCAGAGAGTAGTCATTGTTAGTTTTATTTATTATTACAAATTCTATGCAAATCCAGCAAACAGCAAGCCATTGCTGGCTGAAATAGGGCTGGATAAGGCTGCATCATCTATAGAGAACCTAGATCGGTTGACATTTTGAGTTCATCTATAACATGTAGATTTGGGGCTAGACTGGGGTAAGCCTTCTAGACCAGAGAAGAATGTTAATAAGGTCAGAGATGCAGAAAAGAGTGCACTGGCACAAGAAGATCAAGAGACCAATCTAACAGGAGTGGGGAGCCGCTGGGAGACACGAGAGAACCCAAGCTGTCTAAATAAATCGGTCTGAGATTGATCGCCAGCCGAGAAGTTTAAATACACTCCAGAGAACCAACATTTCTTAACCTGTTTCCTACGAGACATCAATCCTGCCCTGCGGCTCTGCCAAAATAAGTAGAAATAAACAAAAGCTCTGTAGCTCAAATTAGTTCGAGGGGTTCTCTGTTCCCCATCACCCCCCTGAAAGTTTACCCCGCACACTGGCTGGCAATAACAGGCTCTGTGAATGCTGCAGCGAGGAAAAGTATTCAAGTCCACTTGACTCGGCATGCCCCGCATGTATTCAATCACAGACTCTTGTTTTGAAAACATTACTCATGACTGTCCCTCAGCACCAGCATTTTATAAACCAAACTTCGGGGAGCCGTGCGAGAAACCAGGGCAGGAAGCAGCCAGCCGGTGGAGGTTCTTGTGAAAGCCAAGTTGGGGTTCTGACAGCTGTGGGCAGAAAAGAAGGGCTGAAGGAGGAAAGACAGAAATTAGTTGCAGGCAGTGGGATGAGGGTCTGGCTGCCGTGGCAATGGGAAGAAAATTATTTATTAGAAAAACAACACCAAGAGACAATCCACCAGACTTGCTGACTGATGAGCAGCATGAGCGAGCAATGCCAAAAGTATGAGAAATAGCACTGAGGCTCACAACCTGTGCAGCTGGGATAGTGGGGTTGCCGCCAGAATTCGGCCAATAGACAGGGGGTGGAAACAGCGGTGAAAGTCCGCAACCAGCTCCCAACACAGAGAATTTGGAGAATCAAAGGGAGCAACGGTTAATGAAATTCAAATGCAGTACCCGAAAGAAGAATGGGGTCCCCCCAAAAAAATTAGAAGCTGATATCTGCCATAGTAGCATCTTCTCAGGAAGTCCTACGTTAGGGACCTCGGAGTTTGGGTCAATCTGAACCAGAAGGAGAGCGTGACCACAGAAGGGGCGCCGTGGAGGCAGGCAGGGCTGTGAGCTTATAGGATGAAAAGGCGCAAAATCAAAGCTGGAGGTAGGCATACTGAGGAGAGAACGAAAGGGCACAGCAGAGGCATGGAGCAGTGGCTGGGGCCTGTGGCACAGAGAAAAGAGGTCATACCCATAAACATGAACTTCGCACTGACGGGAAGGAACTATGGAGCGCGGCTCATACATCACTTCTCCAAGCTCCCAGGGAAGGTTCGAACTCACATATTGTAACCCAAGAGTCTGAAGAGGTTAAGTGACCTCGTAAACATAGATAGCTTTTAACCGGTGAGCACACACACCTGCTTTCAAAGAGAAGTCCTTAGTCGCGGGGAGAGGAAAGCAAGTGGCAAACCTTGTGTGCACTGGAAGGCAACCCTCCAGCACAAATAACAGTGTAGTCCATAGAGAACATGAAACGGTGCTTGCAAGTCTGGGCTTGGGAGTCCCATGGGCAAGGGTGCTACCCCATTCAATTGCTCGGACCCTCACATCTCTGGGCTGTAAAGTGGCAATAACAGCAGCTGCCCCTTCACAGATCCCTGCGTGGATTAAAGGACAGGACACACAAGGAGAGTTTATCACGCTGCCTGACACAGGCTTCCATTCAGTAAATCTCTGCTGGCAACAGGAGCAATTTAGTGCCAGCAGAAGCAGCAATTGTTCTTAGTTTGCTCCTAGGAGATGTGACCCTCAAAGAGAAATAAATCTGCCTCTGCTTGATGTACAGTGATGCACCATTCATCACACCGCACTTCCCACAAAGTGCACGCTTCCGTTTCAGGGTTTGGGGTTCGCAGCCTCTGTGTTCTCCCTGAGCTGTGTTTTAGGTGTGCCTTGTTCAGGGGTTTCAGCCACTAGTTCCTCCCGTCAAAACTGGGCTCCCGCCTCTTTCCCGAGATTCAAGATGATGGCCGTGGCTACACCGCACCAGGCGTCTGCAAATGGATTTGGTGTTCTATGGACAAAGTATATTTTTCAAAGTCCAGCAAGAAAGTCACTTTTAATTGAATGATTTAATGATGGTCCATGAATAGTAAAAATAACCATCCCAAGCAAAGAGCGAGGGAAACCATATGATAGGACGGAATAAATACTAGACTAGGAGAATTGAAAAAGAAAAAGGAGAAAACAAAAGCCTGTTCCCACCCCAGTATTTCCAATTAACACTACAGTGAAGGTGAACCTCCGTTTCCTCACCGAAGAAGCAGGGGGGTTGCCCTGGCCCAGTGGCTCCATTGCTTGGAGTGTCGTCCTGTACACCAAAAGGTCGCAGGTTTGATTCCAGGCTGGGGCACATGCTTAGGTTGCGGACTTGATGCCCAGTCGGGGTACGTATGGGAGGCAACCAATCAAAGTTTCTCTCTCTCTCTCCCCCCCTGCTCCCTTCCCCCTTCCTTTCTCTCTGGAATCAGTGGATGTGTCCTTGGGTGAAGATTTTTTAAAAAGCAGCAGGAGGGCAGACTTCACGGTTCACACACATTCATCTATGCAATCCCATGCTGCTAAAATGCTGGTGCGCTTGAGCGGCAGAGTGAATCTGCTTTTCCTCACTCTTGGTGGAAATTAGACACAATTGATTTCAGTTTAAAATTACACACATTTTAAGGTTGTGAGTAACCGGATTTGGGGAGATCATCACTTATCACTGGAAATGCCTCAGCCCTGAGTTGCCAGGAGGAAAGAAACACCAGGAAAAGCAAGTGGACATGGAACGCGAAGCCAGTTTGACACACCGGTGGGCGCCGAGCATCCCAACGACAGCTGCTCTGCACTCGGACAGGCAGGTGGCGGGGTCACCGGGCAGATGAAAGCCCGGGCACTTTAGTCCACATTTCTTCCAGGTGGAGTGGAGAAACCGCTACTAAACTGGGAACTTCTCCTAGCCCCCTTCTCCAGTCTCTGGTCCTCACTGGCGGTAAAGCCCTGTAGCCCTGCTCTGTCCTTCCGAACTGCAACTGGTTACCACACTGAACAAAATGACCAAGAAGTTGGGGGGAGAAATTCCAGCTGAGGCCCTGGGGCCAGACTTCCTAGTAGGAATGCAGACTCCACTGCCTCCCTTGGGCATCCCTCCTAACTGCTCAGCCTCCTTGTCCGTAAGGTGGCGGAGAGAATTCAGTGAGGTCACATGAGAGAGTCCAAATCAGTGTTTCAACTCAGAGCAGATGCTAAGGAAATGCTAGCTCCTCTGCACCGGTATGATTATTGCCGTTGCTGTTATTAGATGATAATGATGATGACGATGATGATGGTGACTATTAACTGCACAGTCAGAACTGATGGGGCACTATCACCCTGTAGGTGGTGAATAAAAGTCGGCCCTTGACAACTCCAGGCACCAAGTCACAGCCAGAAAACTTAAAGCAACACTATCCCTGAGGACAGAAAAGCATATGAAACAGAAACAAACTGATTTCCGCACCCTCCCTCCAAAGCTCCTGCCAGGGTGGGCTTTCCCAGCGGCCATGTGTGGGGCGGTGGGGTTCCACCTGCCACCCCCGTCTGCTGGTTGGGCCTCGGGAGCAGTGACCCACCAACTCCAGATGCTCACGTAGAAACTTCATGGCCGCTGAGCTTCCCACACCCTTGGCAGGGCTACAGGCAACACCACGGACTCTTATGCTACAAGCGTCTTGAGCTCCGGTTTCAGATTTCCTTGCTTTCCCCAGTTAAGGACGGACTCTTGGTGTTAAGGGACCTGGAGTGGCTTATGGTCTCTGAGGCCAGAAACCTTGCTCAGACTCAGAATTACTAATGCGCAGGACCTCTGTCCGGGACAATTTCTCATAAAAGAGGCTCCACTGGGTTCGTTCAATGGTTGCTGTGTTCTCCCCTCCGGCAGCCCCCCTCCTGCAGCTACCCTTTGACTGGAGATGTCTGCAGGCATGCCCAGAGACTTTTAAGGGAGATGGGCCAAAACCAGCCAGGGCACTTCCACAGCCTCCGTGGTGGGTACATGAAGCAGGCCGGGGTGGGGGGAAAGGATGAGCTCCGCACAGCAGGCTCACCAGGCAGCACACAGCTGGAAACTAACTCTTGGGGGGGTGGTTAAAGAGGTCACCTGGCAACTGTGAGCCTCCTTGCACCCTGAGTTGCTGGAATCTGATATTTCCTGTTACTTGCGGAACATGTAGTTGAGGTTATTTCAATTAAATGCACATCTGTGCTCAGTAGAGTCCTACCCGGCCCTGTGTTATGCAATGGTGAACTTTCCTTTGGGGCTGGAATTCTAATGGTTGGAACGAATGTAGCTACAGGCACAGCTTAGTGAATCTATGAGACCCGGGGTCCAGGGGCCGGGCATCCAGGGCTGCACTGCCTTTGGCTGCGTCTGGTCTTGTAGATGGCTAAGAGATTAGATTCTCTCTCATTCTCTCTCTCTCTTTTCTCTCTCCTCTCTCCACACACACATCCCTCTCTTATCAGTGAAAAGTTTGCTTCTAAGTATTATTTCCATGTCTGAAAACAGACATTCTGCCAGCAAAACATTTATCTGATTCAGGTCCCTGTGGGGTGGGCAGGTCAAGATCCTACCGCCCACTGTTTCCCAACTCACAGCAAAATAACACCTCCCACCAACCAAGTGCTACGTGCAAGGGCTGGCGGCCTTCACGGCGCCTGGTTCTCCGTCCCGGGACGCTGGGTCCAGGCGCGGTGGGACCCACGTGGGGCGACAGCTCACACTTGGGCAAGGAGTCGTACTTGCACAAAAGCCTTATAAAGTGTGCTTAGCTCATTTTCGATATTTTATTTTAAGTAATCTACCCAAACCCAATTTAATTCTTTTCTGTTGGAAAGGAAGAAAGAGAGAATGACGCGTGATAGCAGAAGACAGCAACGCTTTCCACGTTTCCTTCGGGCCTCATTTTAAGAGGGTGCCTTCCCCCCAATTTCAATAGAATCACCATTGCCCTTTCCGACCAACTAGTTAGTGCCTAGTTAGTGACCGCTTTCTACCTTCAGCAGTGCCAATTAACTGTTATCTCTGACTCTTGCTAGGAGAGGCCGATACCCTGTTCTGTAGCGAGAACTCATTTCCTCTTCGCTGCCCCTTTCAGAGTCTGGCAGCCCCACGCACTCCGAGACAGACCAACCCTGACAAAAAGGCAGGCATTCTGTGGGGCTGGAGAAAGTGACAGTGCCATGCCACCACTGCTGGAACAGGGGGACACTTACCGAACTATCACAGATCATCAAAGTAAGATTTTGCCCGTTGAAACTATGTAATCAGCCCATTTCATGTACGAACGAAAGGATGGATGGATGGGTCTAAGTACTTATTCCTGCCTCCTTCCAAAGAAGAACTGCAAGGAGTTTACAGGCGTATGTACTGAGTGGTGCGCCCCACAGGAGGGCAGACATGGAAGATGAAGCCAGGACTGAGCTTATCACTCAGAACCGCATGCCGTTCGAGGTGGGCTGCATGGCAACTTCTAGTTTCCTGGCAACTAAAGCAAAGATGGTGTCTTTCAATTAGTCAAGATATAATTATGCCTGCCTGGCTGGTGTAGCTCAGTGGACTGAGCACCAGACTGTGAACCAAAGGGTCGCTGGTTTGATTCCCAGTCAGGGCACATGCCTGGGTTGTGGGCCAGGTCCCCAGTCAGGGCCACGTGAGAGGCAACCATACATTGATGTTTCTCTCCTTCTCTTTCTCCTTCCCTTCCCCTCTCTATGAAAATAAATAAAATCTTAAAAAAGAGACATAATTATGCCTTTATACTTTTTTGTAAGGCCAGGCAATGAAACTACGGAACCACCTTCAATGAACTCCAGAGGCTTCTGGTCTTTCACGTTCCACTCCCATCCGCAGGCACCCTTGCCTGGCACTCCCACTTCATCTATCACAGTGCGTTGAGAGGGAGTTGCTGCTGCTAACACTGCGCATGTCTGTCTCTGCATTCACCTTTGCTGTTAGCCCTGTTTGGAGTACCAGTGGCTCTCAACCAGGGGCGACTTTGCTACCTAGGGAACATCTGGCTACGTCCAGTGACACTGTTGACTGTCGTAACCTCAGGGACAGGAGTGTTACTGCGTCTACTTGGAGGAGCCCAAGATGCTGCTGAACATCACATGATGCCCAGGCCAGGCCCACAACAAATAATTAAGGATCTGGCTAGATGATCAGTGATACTGAGGTCGGAAACCCTGCAGTAACTAAGGGGTATGTATGTATGTGATTTTGTTCAAATAAAATGGAAATCAGTCATTTTTCTGGTTTTAGAGAATAGTAGCCTTAGTTTTTACTTCGGCCTCCATTTGTCTGCTCTAGAAACCATATATCAGAAGAGCTTTCAGAATTGACAGATGGGGAAAAAACAAGCCTCAACGTTTCACGAGGACCCTGGTTATAATGACAGGTGAATTTCAAAAGGAGGCCTCTGGCCACAGCTAAAGGCAAGTCGACCTGGATGTGTTCTGAAGGTCAGGGCATTGTATAAAGAAATGGGAAGTCATCCCATCTCTCAACTCAACGTGAACGGGTAAACTTTGCCCAAGTGGAATGTATCTTACGGTCCCAATGGAAGAGCTGCTGGACACGAGGGTGAGCAAAGGGATGGAACGAACACCGAGGGAAATGCGGAAATAGCCGTGTGACGATCTCGTGTAGAACTGGACCGAGAACCACAGGCTGGGCTCCTCCCACACTGACCTGCTGGATGCAGGTGCGCCAGGTTCATGGTCTCCTGGGCACCCCTCCAGCTGGGTGGCTTCCACTCTTGCCAATTACCTCCATCAGTGACAGAGGTCATGAGCTCCTTCATGTGTCGCACATAATATTTAATGTGCCTGGTTGAAGCCTCGGTTTGATTTTGTCATGCCCATCCTTCTATTTCTCTTTCTTTTTTTTTTTTTCCTGATAAACCACTAGAATTCTAGATACGGAAAGGCTAACCCATCATGGATAAACGAACACTGAAATGCAGCTTTTCTCTCAGCTCTCTCGATAATCACCATCTTGACTCGTGGAAGATAAAGTCAGAGAACTCGGGATGCAGGCTGTTTTTCTGTACGAGGCTGGCCATGTAGTTTTGGGAAAGTGGCCGTGTGTTCTTGCATGGAGCCGTGGGCATGTGTAACCTATCTGTGCTCACACAAACTGAGAGGCTCACTAGACGATCAGAAGGGCTCCTCTGAAGTCTGCCTCTGCTTCAATGAGGAGACACAGTGCTTTCCAGGGAAAGGCAAACAACCCCACCAACACGGGCCCGGAGGGAAACCCTCCACTCAGACTGACCCGCTCATCCAGTGAGGATGTGGGCCGGAGGCAGCCTCCCACCCATCTGCAAATGCAGTTTCCTCCCAGACAGAGGCTGGGAGGTGGTTAAGTATAATAGCTTATCCCTGCATTTCCGAATCCACCGCCGTGTTCAATCAGAGCCAAGTCTCCCTGCCTCAGTGCCTGGGCGCTACTGAATCATATTTTCTTGGTCTCCTTTGAGTGATTTTATGCACTGCATTATCTCTAAAGAAATATTCCTTTATTAAATCCATGATTTAATCCTCACTGACTCCATTAGTACTTTTATCCAGTGTATAATGTGAAAAAAGTTATTTACTAGCTCTCCATCTCAAGACTTATATATATAATAATATGTGATGTGACATATATAACAACATATATCTCACATACCTGTACATGTAAAATCTCTGTATCTATTGTCCAAAATACATTAGACAAGCGGAGTGACCACAGCGGTCTCCACGTGAGCGCTGCTTGCAGCCGTCCATAAAGCCCATTTCCCTCAGCCTGAAACACTTTCTAATAATTTGATGGCTTTGTTAGTTCTGCTTTTCGCACATGAAAACTAACGTGATAGGGACATTACCAGTTTTCCTCCTTCAGTGAAACAATCAGAGCCCTATCTCAGCACCACAAGAATGTGAGGAAGCCTTGAATCTGCCGCTAGATCCAGGCAGCTCTCTGCGCTTGGGGCCTGTCGCCATGCTTGGCCCGTGTGATGAGTGGGGTGGCCTCGGATGGCTCTCAGGACAGGCCACGCTAGAACTCAGGTCAAAAGAGCAGGAGGGCCGAACCACCGCCGGACAGAAGACCTCTAGTTTCACCTTTGCCAACAGCGACACTGGATGTGCCCAGGGGAAACGGCGAAGAGGTGGGGTGGGGGGTGGAAGTAAGCACAGCTGTTTGGCTTTATCACGATAGAAGGAAAATCCCTCCTAGCTTATGTGTACTGTTTGGTTTCACTGGATACCATTATCTTAGCCTCTAGGACTGCAAATGCAAGCGGAAGTTAAAATGCACACACAGTTATCGAGTCCTTCTTAAACCCACATTAGACCGCTTATCATCTCAATTTCTCATAGCCACAGATTCCAATGGAAACATCTACATTTGTCTCACTTGGGCCTCTGTAGAGGATTATAACTGACTCACAGTGTTTGCAGGGAGCTGGGAGCATCCCATCTTTTCCCGAGAGAAACAACGCATGCAGAAAACTCACACCACCATTCTTCTCGCTGCGCTATGAAGTCAAAACAAACATTCACAGCACATTTGCAAAGGAATAAACTTACTTTCAGTGCAAATAGGACAGCATCCTTTTCTGTTGAGAATTTTACCCTAATCAAGAGAAAAACAAAGAAGAGTTTTTAATGTTAAGAAATAGGGTCTGCTGAGGACAAAACTCTTTTTTAAATCTAATCCCAGATAAACCAATGAAATTGGCCCAAGTTGTATTGGAACTCAGTGCCCAGATGGGGATGATGATGGTGAACATGAAGTTTCAAGTATCAGCTTCTCAGGCCAGGCAAAGCCATTCAAAAAGCTTTCCTGTTTTTATCTGCCGAGGAATATCTAAAGGACTCGTTGGTGTGTCTTTTCTCACTTGGAGGGAAGATGGAGACAGTCTAGATTCAACCTTTTCACTGATACTCAGCAGATCTAGTCCTCTATGGACGAAGAGCACACACACACACACACGGGGGCTGCCCGTCAGCCCATCAATCCACGTCAGGCCGCCACTCTGCTCTGCTTCTTGGAGGGGCGTGGACAATAAACCTTAACCCGAGTGCAGGTCAATGGATATGGACGAGATCTGTGTCGCAGATCCAGTTCAGTCGGATTTCTTCTTTCGGAAATTGCTATGCAGTCAAAGCCAATGAAGCTGAGAGTTTTCAAATGCTGAGTAATTTTCCATTACCTTTCTGGAAAGACATCTCCTAAAATGCATTTCTTCCAATTTGTTTTTCATGCATGACATTTAAAGGAGGAAGCATATTCCCGTATCAGAAAATGGCATTGTCTCATCCCTGAGTCAACAGGACTCACAGCAAAGAAGAAATGAGGAGACAGATGAACATTTACTGAGCGCTTCGCTACGTAACAAACACCCTTCTAGATGTTTTCCTTAAGTTATCCAACATCGGGCCAGTTGTAAGGGTTTAATAATTTAACACTTAAAACACTTAAGGCTGAATTAATATAATATATAATAATAATTATTATTATTAAGGTGCCCAAGAACCTTATGAGCTGAATATGTCCCTCTTACAGGTGAAGAAACTGACGTCACACAACACAGTGGTGGCAGAACCCCAAATCAAAGCTAACTTTGGGTAACCCTACAGGCCATGTGCTTCCCACTCCGGATTTTTATCTCTTTCATCCTTTATCACTAAGAGAATTGAATATTTGTTGGGTATCTGCTGAACACTGGAAAGAATGCTATACATTCTTCACACTTTATCCCACTTAAATTTCACAACGACCCTCTAAGGCAGGTGTCCCTACACCTGTTTCTAGGAAACTAGAGAAGAGAGACCACAGTGAGGTGGCCCAAGGTCTGTGTCAAGGCCACAGAGATCATATAAGGTTCATTCACTCCTTCAACTACTGGTCGGCTGCACAAAAAATAGATTCAGGTACTTGAAAAAAATTATACTGAATTGAAAAATGCTGCTTAAAAACTGAGAAACCTGAACCATGTCGAATTCATTTTTCCATCAGCTAGACCTAAATGAAGGCTATGGTGACATTAAGACTTCAAATTCAGTCCCATCCAGTCACCCCATGGTTTGGGGCATCACCAGACACTTTCATGGCCTAGAGCTGCCATCTCCATGCGGCACGCAGGTCTCCTTTGGCTTCTCCGACTGAAAGCAGTTGAGGACAAAACCAAGGGTGTTAGGCTGAGGCCGATGGCATGATGGCCCCGGGGGAGGGCGCAGGTGCTCTGTTGGAATGGAACAGAGTGTCTACACCCAAGGCCCCGACAACACGTGGCGATGTGATTCCCTGTGCGCACACAATGGCAGGAACTGCCATCAGCTTCTTCAGGAAATGAAAGCGGGGGTTGGCAATAATGCTGAAGTAGGTGGGGAATAAATCAAGCGTGAGCTGTGGGGTCAGAGCTCCTGGGTTACACATAACTAGCTGTGGACAGGTCGTGACCTCACGTGTAAGAGGGGCGCAGTAATAACACTACTTCAGAGGACGGCCGTGGCATTCGGTGCGGTTAGCCTTGTGACTGTAGAGGAAGTCTCGGTGCAGTTAGCGATGAGGAGATGACAATGTCAGAACAGCCCTGTCCCCGCTAGAATCCACCTAGCCCGTGTCACAAACGGGCTCTGTTGCCTCTGAGGAGTTGCCAGGGAGGGTGGACATGGGATCCAACCATGAAGTCCTTCTTCAGCAAGGCACATGTGTTTCTGGAAAAGAGATGTATAGGACCAGGACAGACAGAGCAGGGTGACTCTTTGGGTTTTTTAAGTTTCCCCAGGCAATGCAGGGGCAGGGCAGTACGTGGGTAACCGTGGCCACAGAGCGGGGAGAGTGGGAACTGGAGGGACATTTGAAAAGATGCTTAGAAACGGAAAGGTGGCCCCTGAGGTGGGAGCTGGACACCGACAAGCTTGGACAAGACGGGGAAGGTGGGGGGGGGCAGTGAGCTGGGGACAAGGCCTGTGACTGGAGGCACGACACCCCTGGCCCAAATGCGGTCCACAAAGGAGAAATGCCAACCAGACGCAGCTGGTGACACCCAGAGCCCTGACCTCCTCGTGGCAAGAAGACGATGAAAACCATCCACTCTGCGCCCCCAGCAGGGCTCACGCACAGCCGGACTCTCCACCCCGGCCTGCGGAGCTCGGTGCCTGAGCCACCGGGCGGGCACAGTGCCCAGTCCTTGTCCCGTGCCCCAAGGAAGCCCATTATTGCCAACATGTGCTGCAAGAGGCCGTGAGCAGGGAGGGTTCCCGCGGGCCGGGCAGGGAAGATTGATCTTATTTTCCCGATGAATATTTATAAGCAGACCATGTTCAAGTCTTCAAGTCTATGTACTGCATCCGCTTTTTTTTCCCCTTCGTCTTCTTTTATGGGAGGTTTTCGGTTTTATGTCTGAGGCTTTCTAAAGCAAGACTAATTAGAGATTTTTGGCGGGTTTTTTTTCACTTTTTTTCCCCCCTTTATTCAGTTGTGCAATAGCAACAGCTGTTGTTTCTTGAGCCTCATTTGGTAGTCAAGCAAAAACAGTGCCGTTTTGTTTACGATAATAACAGATGTGAATAAAATTAAAGGCTGTCGATTACAGAGAAGGGTGAACATGCCCTGAATCCGTGGATTTTTTTTTTTTTCATTCACTGGACGGTACTGAATAGGTTTGACATTTTCCCAAAATGCATAAAACTTTGAGAGGTTTCAAGTTGCTGAGGCAAGTTCACAGAGGATCATGCCAGGAGGATAATGGCTGCTTTATTTAGCACTGGGACTGTGGGCTTCTGGAAAGAGGTCTTCCCACAAGGACACGAGTTCCATTCGGGGCTGCCATGGAGGCCAGGGTTTGAGAGGGAAAACTTCAGATGGGGGTTGGGGTGCTGCTAGGCAGGAGAAAACCCTTGAGAAATTTCCTGAGAAACAACCACTTATGACTTTGAATAGCTATGGCAATAAAACTCTGATCTGAGAAGGGAGAGAGAGAGAGAGAAGGGAAATGCAAAGGATGCTGCTGATGTTCAACAGAAAATCCAGCCAAAGAAACAAGGAGGCAGACCTAACAGGAGTGGGAGACATTCAAACAAAGAACAGGACAAAGTCACTAAGAATAGGAGAGTGGAGACAAGGGCGGGGTGGGAGCTATTTTCATGCAAGACTAGCATCTGGGTGGAAACTGCAGAAGAACAGGAGCGAGCTTTGCAAGGGGCATGTGGCTGCTGGGGAATGTGCAAGCTCCAGGGGATCTGGATTCAGTGACCAGGGGACCATGCCACGCACAGGACGTTTCCCAGGATGCCCAGGTAAAGGCACGTCAGCCTGTACCCACATGTACCTGCGGGCAGCTGCTGATGGGAGCGCATTGCTTCTTGCGACACTCCGTCCTGCCTTTCACGCAAGCACAGATGGTGCAGTTCACAGAGGACCACATCTCTCCATCCTGGGGAGAGAGCACAGGATTCCGCCGTCAGCTGGGGCTGAGGGCAGCTAACCCAACAGGAGGCAGGGTTTCCTCTGCCAAGGGAAGCATTTCTTACCCTGGGCGAGCGATGCCATCATTAGAGTAAGGTTCTCTGAGGCATCTACCTGCACCTGACCGATTTAACATTAGGATTAGATCTACGTGTGTGTGTGTGCGCGCGCGCGCGCGCGTGCGTTCCCTTCCAGGATGTAAAAGGAATTCTTGGGCAGCTAAGAATGCAAAGTCCTCTTTGCACCTTGCTCCTCCTGCATGGGGAGACAAACAGGCATTTTCATACATGATGTAATAACAAAGGTCTCATGTTTCCCACTGAATAGGACAGAAATGTTCGATCTGTGCCAGGCACCAGCCATTAGCTGAGCTGTCAAGACTTGGTTCATTTATTCCCAGAGGTGACATGGTTCTGGACCACACTGGGCACAATCATGCCAAGAACGGAGGCTGATTCGGATGACTCCCAATGCCCAGGGTGACACCTGACCAGAAAGTCATCTGAAAATGTGGGGCCCAGGGAGCACACTCTAAGAGCCACTCACACCATGTCCCTTCCTGTCACAGACTCTCCTCCCCAAAAGCTGGGAAGCACTTTGGGACACATTTTCCAGCCCAGAAAGAGCCATTTGAAGAATTTCTTTGGTTCACTGGCTTTATAATCTGCAAACGCCGAATGCGCAGCCGCGAGCAGCTCCGCACCCTGGAGAACAGTCAGGGGTGCACATCCCCGCTCTGGGGAAAAGGTGTGATAGGCAACAGCACTGGCCTGAAAACATTCTGGGAGTCCTTCCTGGGCTGGTGGCTCCAGGTGGTAAATTCCTTAGAAACAGAGAAACGAACTCAGGTCTGCCGTGTAGATTGCCCCTATTCCTTCTCCTTTGCAGCCGTTCCAAGGATGGTCTACTCCCTAGGGACTTCTATTCCCAGGGAGAAGGCCTACCTGAAATTGTCTTAAAGGGCCAGAGTCTCCCAGTGTGTATTTCGAGGTCTCCAGTTTCAAGGATGGCCCTCTGTCAATGATTTCAGGCCTCTGTCACTTAAAGCACCCTCGTACTGAGGAGCCCGAAAAGCACTTTGCACACACCGCACTGCCGTGAGGGCGAGTCACAGCACCTGGGTGCCATGGACAGGGGTGACCTCGTGGAAAGCGGGCACGAGAGGCTCTGAAAGCCTGGTGTGAATGTCACACACATGCACCGCCTTCCCTTGGGCATGACACACCATGTCTTCTCACTGATGGGGAAGAACCAAGACTCTCCTTCTGTAGGGTAACAGGAAGTCTGGCTAAGGGCAGCATGCCCAAGGAGACTCTGCATTGGCTGGATTGTGAAAAGGCACCTCCAGGTACAGAGAGACTCTCTCCATCCCTGGGGCAGACAGACTGAGGGGAAACACTTCGGACAAAGTCAACAATATCCATCCCGATGTTTAAATGGTCGCTGGGCAGCTTCCTGCTCGGGCTGTCGGACAACAAGGTAAGACACAGCTGAGATGGGAGCAGCCAGCAGACAGCCCTGCTGGCTCAGCGGGGGCTCACTCTCTCCCCTTCGCTCAGCGGCTGGGCCAGCCACGTACGCCGTGGACAGACATCCTCCCCGAACACCTCCCGAATGAGAAAAACCTCCCTTTGCAAAGCAGCGGTGTGGAAAAGTCCGACAAGCGTCCGGCTCTGAGCTGTTCCTGGGCCCATGAGCACCCGTCCCTGCACCAGTGGGGGGCGCTTCGGGCCAGCCCCAAGCCCAGGCCGACCACCTTTGGAAAGGGCAATGGCGTTTTAAAAGTTTAACATGTTTCATAAAGCAAAAATAAAGCATGTTCCAAGAGAAAATGTTTTGAAAGGAAAACATTTTCAAAGCAGTTGCTTCTCTGTCCCCGTGTACTTGATTCTAAATATATATACGCATACATAATACTATAATATGAATAAGTGTGTTTCTAGGTTAACACATACATACACACACACACCAAAGATGGGTGACACCAGTCTGAATTTTGCTCGGCGTGCTTTACAGTTCAGACTAGTGCAGCAGTTTCCGTGAGCTTGGCTCATGACATACCCGGAAAACCTTGTTGCCGAACTTGCACACTTTGATGTCCTCTGGGGGCACACGTAGCAGGCACTCCTCACAACAGGCCTCCGTGCCCTTGTCGCAGCTGCCGGGGCGGGAGCACCTCTTCTTGCACACGACCGTAGAGTCCTGGGGGCCCAAACAAACTAGAGATTAACGATGACCTCCACCGCCACCAAACCTCCTCCCCGGCCTCGCCTTCGCAGCCCGCAGTTCCTGCTTTCAAACATATTCTAAAGATATTATATTTCAATTTATCACAATACGTCTTCTGTCCACTTCAAAGTTTTATTTGTTGATTAAATATTTGGATTATGCAAAGTGTGACACACACTTTCTACCTTCGAAGGGTTTACAATTTAATGCTCACGAGACTAAAGATGTTGCTTCAGCTGGCGTGTGGCCAGAAGGCCCTGTTCACCATGGGACAACCAGTTTCCTGTCCCTGTCCTCTTTTCTTCACTGACAGTGCCCTCTGGGTCTCCTCCTTGGCTTTGTACCACCTCCTGGGAGCTCAGCACAGAGGCAGGACATCTCTGATCAGAGATCAGACATGAAGAGTTCATGCTCCCCCTCAGGATGAAATCCCTTAGTGTGTTCTGTGTTCACAAAGGAACGGAACGCGCAATTCCCAAACTGGACCCAGGTTCTAGGGCTCTTCCATAAACTGTGTGACCCTATCCAGACCACATAACTTCTGAGGGTGACAAGTTTATATCTACAGCTTAAAAGAGTATGACTTGATTTCGAGAGAGGTAGTATTCCATGAATAAAATAGCCAAGTAAACTGTGTCTACTGATTCATCCAGCAGCACGTGGAAGCAAAGTTCAGAGCAGCTTCAGAAAAATAAACTTCCCTGGCTCCTGAGCCAACAAGATGCAGCTTCACTGGAGTAGGCTGACAGCTGGGAGGGCGGCAAGACTGGAGCAAGTGTGAACTTTGGTGGGAGGCAGAGAAAAGAAGTGTTCCGGAGCAGACCAGCAACCCCCTCAAAAGTACCGTGTTCGTGCGAGAACAATGGCCAAGAGATGAGGCGGAACCCTTCTCCTAGACGCAGATCCTACTGGCAAGCTTTGAGCAAGGGCTCATTCTGAGCCGTACGCACAGGTAGGTTGTATCGATCAACCCACGTGATTTCTGTAGGTTCTATGCCGAAGATAGGCCTTCAAGAGGCACTTCAGGTACCTTCTACTATAGTCCCACTGATTGATCATCTAAGATTCATATGACACTGAGGTCATCCTTCAGAAAGTGTCATTGTTATCCTTTGCATGTAAGGTCCAGCCCACTTCACTCAGTGGATAGGATAGGATTGAGAGCTGAACAAGACCAGGTACACATACCAGGGGTGTTATCTTGTGCGAATCTATCTCTCTGAGCCTCCAGGTCCTCACCTTCAAAATGGAAATAATAATACTGACCTTTCATGTTTCTGGTACAAGTTAACCAAATATTTTAAGTACCTGGGACATTGCCTGGCTTATAAAAATTATTATAAGTCAACTCATAAACTGGAAAAAACATCCTTTGTCAAAGTGCATGTTTCGATCTGTACTCACTGGCCTTCACATAACGCACACTTCACAGTAGATCTCCCAATTTTCATTAAACACACACAGCCCCCGTTAGATCATGTGTCTGGCCCTGGGTTAAGCAATGCGAACACAGATGGATGAGCGTCTGTCTTCAACAAGCTCAGGGAGTAAGAGGAGGGAGAACCACGCGGACAAATGATGACAATACAGTGTGATAAACAGAACCAGTCAGCGCGTGGAGGGAGCAGCGCAGAGGAAATAATTACCTATCTAGGGGGCTGGAAAAGACTCTATACAGGAGGTGACATCTGAGACAGGCTGCTGTGGAGGAAGAGGGGTTCGCTAACCAAATTTAGAGAAAATGAGGACACGCAGGGAGAGACATCATTATATCGAAAGGCACACTGTGTTCGGAGAACTACTACGCAGCTTCTAGAACCTGCCATAGCACTGAATGGGGGTGCTGGGGAGGGAAGCTCTAGGCAGAGAGGAAATGATCCTCTCCACAATGACTGCAGCCTGATTCTCCCAGCATTCAGTGTCTCAAAGATAACCATGGACTCGCACTCTGATAAGACGACGTAAAACAACCTCTGGGAGGCATGGTGTTGATGACACTTCTTTTGAGTCCTGGGACATGTTGCCTAATCATCTCTCATGGAACCCATGAGACCCAAAGCACTCTGAGCAGAACGAATTCCCATCCCCGGGAGGCCTGGCTTCCCTGCAATCAAAAGAACTAGGAATGAGATGGGCTTTATGGAAAGCTCAGTATCCCCACGAGGAAGCTATAACTTGTGAAATTCCTGGAGAGGAAGAGAAGTCCTGAGGATGGAGGCCAAGGCCAACAGAAGGAGTGGCGATAAGTTTAGCATAGGAAAATACAAACCATGAAGAGAGGAGGGAGCCGCAGGAAAGTGTCCTTGGGCTCAGGAACAGCTCAGGGTTCAATGCCAGGGAACACCCAGGGCGGCCCTTCCACCGCCACCACCCCCCGAAGGAGTGCATGCTACCTAACACAGCATGCCTCAAGTAATCCGGACCCCCTGAACTCCAATCACAGCTACTGCCTCAGAGCTGACATGGTGCAAACCTCCTCTCTTTCCCTCTCTTGCTCCTTAGCTATTACAAACAAAACAACCACCATCGCCACCGAAATGTATTACTCTCCTCTCCTGTCACACAGATGTTTGGGTTAACCCGCTAACGAATGATCTTAAAGTCCTCCATATGAATGATTCTCCTCTTGGTTCCAAAAATAAATCACCGCATAAGCACAGTCTAGAAATGTGTGCTGTGTGTCCCTTTAAAACTTGGGAGTGGTGCAATTCTTTCTTTACCAGTCATTAGGCTTCTGGTTGCCTTTGGAGTAAAGTGAGCAATGCCTCAAGTAACCAATGATACGGTGAACAAAACATAAATACTCTCTTCCCAAACTAGCAGGTTTATCTTGTGATGCACTGCGAATCCATGCCTTTCTTTCCTCCTGACTGTGATTAAAGCCGTTTTTATTGCCAGGCGTGTCAGAGAATTCATTGCGGATAATTAGATCCAGAGAGGACTGCCACGTGCGTTTGTCTGAGTTTAGCTGGGGCCTTAGACAGCCCCTCCAAGCTCAGTGCTCCCCACCAGGCGCCAGCGTGCTGCTCCTGGGAAGAGGGCAGTGAGCTGTTATTTGGGTCCTATGTGGGAACTTCCTTGCGACCGCAAGTGAGGCTACAATGTTAACGCTGAAGCCCCAAATGCTCTTGTTGCTGGGTTGCAGCCCCCCAGAATTGCCGTACCCTGCAGGTGCACGCGGTGCAGTTATCGTAGAGAAACGCGGATCCGTTGTCGTAAACATCACTGCGAAAGAGGCAGCTTCCAAACGGGAGATCGAACACTTTCCTCTGACCTGGAGGGAAGCAATGCAGAGCGTGAGCAAGACACAAGCCCAGGTGGTCCGTGTCATCAGCAAATGCAACACAGGGCAGTGAAACATTCTCCCGAGACCAGGACAATCTGATGCGCTGAAATAGAGCCTTGGGCCATATGTTCCCAGCGGATGTCCTCACAAGTCGTTAGCTCAGAGGGTTTTCATTAAAAAGAGTTTGATATCACACTCTAAGTTCAACAAATATTATATAGGGTCCGGCGCACATAAAGTCCCCTTTTTTATGAGCTGAAAATCTATACCAAATCTTTTATTACAAAACCATAAGCATGCAATTCTGTAACATAACCATATCACTCTCAAGCACACCAAATGACATTTTGGGCGAAATGTGCACACTGCTGTCCATAGGCATTCACATGCCCTACCAACCACACTCAATGGTATGGCTCCTGTTGTCCCTTTACATCCATACAGTGAGCCAAGAGGAGAGAGACACAGACCTGCCCTCATGGAGCGCACAGTCTGATGGGGAAACAAACACACAGAACATGACTTCAGTACAAATATATGGTAAGTTCTGGAAAGAAGCCAACCTGGGAACTGGAGACAGGGAGAAGAGAGAGGACTGCTCAGAGGGTGTGATGCCTGAGCCACAGAGAGGAAAACTCTCCAGACAGTGAGTATGGGAAGGAAGGAGGCAAGGGGAGTCAAGACATCCCATGAAGGAAAAGATGAGCAAAAAGAAGGACTAATGATGGGGCCTCACAGTTGAAGAAGTTACAAGTCCACTGGCATAAAGGGCGAAGCTAACTTAAAGGGCACATAGAGGTACGCGTCCAACCTTGCATAGGCATTGCATCTGTAAAATCAGCTCGCTTTGCTTTTTCCCTATAATTTAGCCTCATGCTTCATGTATTTTGTAAAGTGGACTTAAATCCTTTTTGGCAAAAGACAAGATACATAATTAAGCTTTTTTCCCCACCAGTTAAAATGCAGGTTCTGGGGAGCCTTTTCCCCTCTTAAAATAAATAGCCCCTGCCTGTCACTTTTACTGCAATGATAGTACTCAATATCGTTGCGTGGATGGACAGGTGCGTGGATGGATGGATGGATGCATCAGTACATGATTGAACGAAAAGACTCTTCAACAAGTGTCTCCTCTACCCTCCAAACAGACATAACCAATGGTTTAAATTATCCTCAATAAAATTTACCTAAAAATGTTTTAGCACAGAGCCTGGCACTCATGAAACACCACGAAAAGTGGCCGATGATATGTATTGTCATTATCATTGGTGGTGTAAGTCAAATAGGATCCTGGGCGACGCCACTCTGAAAGGGGCCCTGGGTGCTCCGTGTACACAGAACTCTGCCCAGGCCCCTCATTGAAAAGGAGAAATGGGAGGGAGAGGATGTTGTAATGTAAAAGACAGAGGCGTGCCATGTGAATGACTTTTTGGTCGAGGAAAAATTTAACAGCAAATCAGTGTGTACTCAGCCCAAAATCTAAATTAGTCTAAGATTTCAGCATCTAGATAGTATCGTAATTTTTTAAAATTCTTTCTGGTTTTGTGTATGTGTGTGTGTGTGTGGGTGGGTGGGTGGAGGTATGTTTCTTTTTACTCGCAAAGAACATAAAATCTTACCTTAATCCCAAAGTCATCAAGGCCCAAAGTAAGATAAAACATTTGAGAAAGCAGTTCAGAGACTCCGTGTACAGCCTGATTTGAACCATTTCCACTGGGGCTTAGTCCAACTGAAAACAGGTCTCATGTGGGAGAATTATGGTTTTCAAGTTTCCTAAGACTTTCTGCTCCTTTTGTAGTCTGTCTTATGACCACAAAGGGACAGAAAAATCTGCATCCAATACAACAGCCATGGCTCACACGACAAACTTCTGAGCTGACTCAGTGTATCCATGGCACTGGCTGAGAAGCATTAATCAGTCCTCCTTATCTTCGAGGCCAAGCCCCTGAGCCATCCTCTCTGTGGTGACTTTCCTGCTCGGACAGAACACGACTTCCACCATGACCCACAGCATGACGATTTTGACTACAATGGACCGGCCAGTTCTACTCCAGGGGCACAAGCGCACGTTGACAATCCAAGGGGCACACATGGCAGTGGCAAGATCTTTAGTCATGCATGTCTACACAAGTCTCCTTTGCTCTTCTTATTATTCCATATTTACTTAAGATATATATATCTGTGTGTGAGTGGGTAGCAGGAAGGCAAACAGTTAGCTAACGAGTTGGCAGTAGAATCCCCCATCGAGGAGAAAACTGCCTTAGTTAATAAGATACCTTCACTTGCTGGTTTGGTTGTAGGAAGACAGACTTCAGGGTGTGGCTGTGACAAGCTGGGAAGGAGCAAAATCAACCAGCAGGAGGAGTTGGAATTGGGAAGAACAAACTATGAAAGAAAGGACAGAGGATTCGAGAAAAGGGTGCGGACAGGAACTCGGGACCGGCGCCCACATAGAAGAGACAAACAGTAAAATGCTCCTGAAGGTAAAAATGGCTGAGGCCTTTTCAAAACGTAGGAAGCTTAATATTTCATTTTACATGTTCTCTGTGCTTCTCTGTGAAGTAGCCACCCTCAATGACTGCAAACCACCAGGAAAATCTGCTACACACACGCTGATGCAACAGCACAGTAAGATGTGGAAAGACTAGATGAGAGTAACTCTAAAAAGACAAAATGAAGAAGGAAGGGGAGGAGGAAGTGGGGGCGGAAGTGGAGGAGAAGGGAAAAGGGAAAGAAGGAAACAAAGAAATAGCAGGTGCAGAAACACAAAGCCAGCGGTGACTTAGAAAAATATTAGCCCCCTCAAGGATCCCTGGAGACGCTGGTGGGGTTGCTGGGTGCCCGAGTGTATTCACGCGGGGGGTCAGGCTACTTTTATTTGGATCTTAAATAGTCTGACCTCCTCTAACTCAAGACGCTAAGGATCACATGGAAGAAGCTGACATACGGATTACAAACGAAAGATAAAAAATCTCATGCTCTAGAGACTCCTGATTGGGGACTGTCTCCTTGCAATTGGTGGCGTGCATGCCACCTTCCTTGTCACCAGGGAGCCGGGCTGCAGCAGGTGACAGCACGGGCTGAGAAGTCACAGAGACCTGTGTCCGGTATCAACCCATCACTCCCCGGCTGCACCACCTTCCAGAAACCTGCTTCCCTCTTGGGACGATAAAACTGATCATTGCACCTGTATTACACATTGGAATTATACAATATATTTAGTATCTATATATCGGGTTGGCCAAAAAGTTCATTTAGTTTTTTTCCACAAGATGAAACACATATTTTTCATTTTCACCAATAATTTTATTGATGTGGATATTCTGAGTATATAGTCTATCTCCCACGTGGTATAACATTGATTGTTCTCAATTAATGTCTCAATTTGATTGCTATCAACTTTAACTGGCCTACCCGACCGTGGAGCTTTTTCCATGAGAAATCTCTGGCATGAAACTTCATAAACCACTTTTGACACATTTGATTAGTCATAGCACCTTCTCCATACACTGCATAAATCTTTTTTTTTTGCATTTTTACCTTTCTTGAAGTAATAAAGCATAATATGCCCAAAATGTTGCATATTTGCCTCCATCTCAAACATGAAAATGGCTACACAAAACCTCACTGATTTTGATAAGGTTTTTTTTTAAATGCACGCTGAGATGACAGCTGTCACAATAGAATCTAACAAAATTGTTTTGAATGAAGTTAAAGACAACTAAACGCTATTAGAGCCATCTGATGGAAAAAGCAAAATGAACTTTTTGGCCAACCCAATATCACAGCTTTTTAAGATTAAATGAGAAGAAGCACATAAAATATTTCACATGGTGCTGAGTAACTAGTAAATATGCAATAAGAAAGAGCTAGTACTTCCTTTTTTGGCTATTATCCATCGCTCCCTTCCAAACCTCTTGTTTTTGGCATGTTATACTCCTGCCTCTAACAGCATCACTGGTCTATACCCGTCTGGGTGTTTGCTTCACATGCGTTTAAAATCCGCTGCGACTTATCATCACGTGCTCGATTACAGATAGTGTCTTCAATGCTGTCCTCCCCCAAGAGGGTATTTCTTACCCCAGGCTGTCTGGTGGACCAGGTTCGCAGGCACCAGGGAGGACGGAGAGGAGAAGCCTCTGCGGAAGCCTCAGAACGGACGCAAACCCTGCGCCCACCTCGTGGTCGTGTTGTTGCCATGAACACAGGACAGCCCGAGAACCCCAAGACAAGGGTGTGGATGAACACCCTCAGCAGAAAACTCCGAGAATATATGCCGTTGTTCTTTGACCTTGAAACAGGCACTCACCCAAGCACTTGGGGCAGCACTGCCCTGGGGGGACGTGGCTAAGGTGCCGAGGACAGGAGAGAATGGGACAGACTTCTCGCACGCACTGTGTCCTGCCTCCCTGAGGAGAAGAGAGAGAGGTAAATAAGCACATTTGGCAAAGTAAAGTGCATGTAGAAGGGAGGACCGAGGGATCTGGACCAAACCGGGCCCTTCCCTGACACTAAGTCCCTGGGGCGACTGCTGAGACCCGTGAGATTTCTCCCAAGCCTCCTCCTGTCTTCCACACAAATTGTCCCAGCAAAATCACTGCCCTTCGGGAGACGATGACAGCAGCTCGTCTCACACCAGCCACCGCCTCCTGTCTGTCCTTCTGAAGGTGAGCCAACTGTCTCAGTGGGTCTGAGAGCTGAAGCCTTCAGGGCTCCAGCTGGGAACGTGTCAGGCAAACCAGGACAAGCTGGCCTCCCTCCCAACCCCCAAGCACGCCGAGGAGCCTTTCAGATTTTGCAGAGACCTGGCTCCTCTTTCATGTCCCCATCTTTCCGTAGGTCTTGCACACACCTTCCACCAGGAAGGCAGCCCGCCCCCCCCCTCATCTGCCACAGCTGAGAGGCGCTGCTGGAATGGCTCAGTGAGGCTGGGATTGTGGGGAGCCACCAATTTGCATAACATGGGTACAGGGACAGCCAGTGTTTGGAAGAACAATTTCACTGAATTTACCAAGCTAACCTAATCGGTTTCCACTCACTAAGTAGAAGGTACGTGACGACTGATACAGAAAAGACTGGTAGAGCCTCCGTGTGCCCTGGGAGAAGTCTAGAGCTTCAAATATTGCCCCTGCCCCCGCCCCATTGAGATCCCTCTGGCACCCATTACCTCTGACACCCACTCCTTCCTCCCAGAAGGCAAAGACACAGTATGCTAATATGACTCCCCTCCTCTAACCCTCAGGGACCCCTGCTTTTCAAGCCTCAGCAACTTGGAACGGAATCTTTGGAAAGCAAAAACGGGGATAAAAAACAAAACAAAACTGCTTTCCAGTCAATTTACAGCCAACACCTCTGCAAGCCTAATGTGGAAACTATCCTGTGCAAGATGAATTGCTATCAAATTTGTGAGTGATTCCAATGGACTGGCTTTTCTGGGATTTCAGGTAGAAAGCGAATTAAGAGGCCCTCAGGTATCCATTGTCTCGGGCTGATGAGTTCTACCTCAAGAGGCCTCAGGAAAGGAGGAACTTGCCTCAGAGAGCCCTGGGCTTGCCAAGGAAAAGATCCTCCTAGCTGTCCCCACACCTTCTCCCCCGACACCGGAGGTCAGCCGTGAGTACCACATTTCGTCCAGTCCAAGCACACTACCATCTCCCCGTGTTTCTGCCTTCTCTTCCCGTTCTCGCCATTTTCATTATTATGGTTTATTTTTCAGTGGAGATGGATGAAAAGCGTAGGGCACATTCTGTGTTTTTAAATATTTATGATTTTGAAACCACTTTAGTGTTGGATTCTTCCCCAAACCAATAAAGAACACGTGAACATACCACAAAAAGCTTTCTGTTGTTTTCACATTACTTTCAGATCAGCAAGAATCACTCAAAAGCTCGGAAGAATCCCTGGCCGGTCCCTGTGCGGTTCCTTGCTCACCGGCGCACGGACCCGAAGCCCGGCCTCTCACAGGGCTCCACGGACAGACACACAGAAGCGCGTCCAGGCCAGACTCGGAGGTCCGCCCCAGCAAACACAGAAACCACGAAAGCCAATTCTGGAGGGGGGACATAGACCGCCCTCAGCTTTTCATTTCAAAGAAATCTACCTGCAAACAACACCCTAAAATCTGGAAGCCTTCAGGCCACACAAGGCTGCCTCTGTGTCAGCTTCTCCTAGGTACACAGAGAACTCATTCTCTTCACCGATATTCTCTCTTCTTGTTGGGTCAGCAACTATTTTTCATGCACATTTTAAAACTAAAAAAATTTTTAAATGTTGCATAATTGCATTGGAGTGAACTTGCCCATACTTTGGAAAGCTGGCGAAAGGCTATGTGGACGCCGGTAATTTTCCTTACAATAAGGTCAAAGAGCGAATTTTGCATACATAATAGAACTGCAGTTTCTGTTTCCCGAGAGGCCACTGAAGTAACTTGAACTCCAATCTGGGTTTGCTGCTTTGGCCAAGTTTTATTGTGTTTGGGCTGCAGCGCTGGGGCACAGCCCCAGTCCCCAGGCCGCATTCCAAAGCAAGCCCCGGGCCCTTTGGGCTGGCAACCTGCTTCTAGGATTTCAACTCCACAGGGACTCTGGTCAAACTATAAGCTGCGGCTCCGCTGTAAACGGAACAAGTTAGAGTAGCAGAAGTAAACACTGCTGTTTCTAAAAATGGACTAATTCCTACTGTACCTGCACTAGCTTGGTTGAGCTTTGGAGCTGGGCTTCCCTGCCTCAACTCTCTTCCCCTAATTCATCCTGGAAGGTTCCACGCGCCCATGACTCCTTTCCAGCATCCATCCATCCATCATTTCATTATTTGATCGAATATGTAAAGCCTATCAGATACTGGGATACAGCAGTGAGAGTGACATACAAAAATCAGTCTCCATGGAGCCCGCAGCACCGGAGACCACGCCCCCACGCTAAGGGAGAGGATGACTCACCATGCACTCAGGATCAGGTGCAGCCCACTCAGGCTAAAAGTCACTGCTAACGTCTATTTCCTGTCTGTCTGTCTGTCTGTCTTAACACAGAGCGTGACCTCTCCCAGACTCTCCTGCAGTGAGGGTTGGCCCTATGACTCAGTTCTGACCAACGGGAGGTGGCCGAAAATAATACACCACACTTGTAGGCGTCTCCCATAAAAGGCTTTCCTGTACAATGCTCCACTCTCTCTCCTTCTCTCTATGGGATGGATAACCAGCTGCATGGAGGGAACATCAAGAGCTTTGCAAAAATGGGAAAAGCCTGCTTTCGCAAGTCACTGTATGGAAATCTACCCACTCAACACCTCCTGTTACATGAGCAAGAAAAGAAATGGCTGCATTAAAACACTCAGATGTATTCGTTCTTTATTACCAGTAATAATAATTTATTACCAGGCTTACCAAAGTAAGCCTACTTTGTCAAGATACCCATAACCTTCTTTTCAGTCTCCTTCCCTCCCAACTCCAACCCGAAGACAAGGTTCCAGGCTCCTCCTGTCTTTCTTCATTGCCCTCAGGCGCATCTTACACCGTCCACCTTTCTTACTCATACTTCTTCCCCTCCCTGCCCCCACCACTGGCCCCCACCACTGACCCCCACGGAAACCCTACTTCATTCAAGGTCTGTCTCAAGCGCCTTCTCACCTGTGATGCCTGCTAGATGTGTTCACATCCCAGGAACCTCCTCCTTCTCCCCAGATCTCTCCTTTTTTCATCTGTACGCCTATATTTTTGACACATGCGTATGTTTTAACCCTGCAATATGACGCTGGTTCTGCCTTCAACCTAGACTATTGTTGGGCCAGGGACCAGTCCTCGGAGCGGAGCCCAGCATCCTTCAGGAGAGTGATGGGCTCAAGGGATGTCTCAGGAAAAGTTTACCGCCCAAAAGACCGAGTGGCTCATCGCCACTCCGATGAGCTCCAGAGCGCAGCTGCCTTCCTCGGACGCCTTTACCTGCAGGGTGCTGACGAGAACGTACGGCTCTGGGCTGTTGGCCTGCACATCCTTCTGTATCTCCTGGACTTTTGCACATTTCAGGTAATAATCGAGTGTTTCTGGGTGCCGAGACTTCCAAAATGAGCACTCGACTTCAACTTGTAAAGCTGATGGTGTTCCTAGGATCCCGTGTGTTTTGTTAGATGTTTGAAAACTTCTAAACAGTTAAAATACATAGGTACTAATGACTACAGCCGACCCGTGAACAACTCAGGGGTCAGAGGGGCCGACCCCCCACCAAGTTGAAAATCTTTGTCTAACTAGTACATTCTCTCATCTGGTCAACAAAAAAGGGGACGCCAGGAACTTGCAGAGCACAGTCGAGTTATGATTTTCACCGTTCATGTTTTTCTGGTGAGGCGAGCTTGCTCTTTAGAGGTGGTCACTTGTTCTAATTGCCTCTCTGAATGCTTCTCCAAAAGGAGTCATCTTACAAGAAAGGCTTGAAACTTGTCCCAAGGCTCACCTCTGCCCCCTGATTTTGGTTTTAGCTGATTCAGTCAAGAGCACAAGGCTTTGTGTCAAAGTGTACCCCCGAGCAGCCGTGGTTGCAAAATAAAAATCTGTCTTCCTGAGTTCAGTGACGAGTGCAAGATGATAAACCCACAGCCCTGTGCCTGCAGGATGTGTCTCCACCCCTGAGGACAGCTGAGACCCGGGGGTGGGAAAGCCCCCGCAGCATGTGACAGGGCCGCCGGGTGCGCCTCCCTTGACCAGGATGAGGAGCCAGGCACCTCCGCTGCAGGCCAGAAGCGGAGCAGTGCCCGGCCAACCAGTCACAGCCGACCGGCTACACTGGAGCATATTCCAGAGCGGCTTCTTCCCCCCATTCTTTGAAGAGAGTGGAGTTCTCCGTTGATTCCAGAGGAAGGGAGGAGCAAGGGGGCAGGAACACTGCAGGGGCTGGCACAGGGGAGACATACGTCCTGAGTGCAAGGGTTTGTCCTGTGTGACCCGGAAGTCTTACGTCCCGACACAGTGGTGCAAAGCTGATTTTCGAGCAGAGCGCCCATGCTGAATTACAAATCGGGTCAAAAGCGTCACACACACACAAACAGATGTCCTTAGCCATACCTTTCTGTGACCTGGATATTTACTGTGGTAAAGTTTCGGAGCCTGATAGTTGTTTCCAGGGGTAAAGGCCATGGTACTTGGCTTTCCCTGGTCTTGGCCAGAGCAGACTAGGAAGTCAAGCTGAGGAGGGGCAGCAGGTGAGCGCTCCAGGTAAAAGAAGAGAAGGAGACTGGACAAGGGAAGAGACGACACCCCAAGTTGCAGTGGGCAGTGAGCACATCAGAGAGAGAGAGAGAAGGTGTATGTAACAACACACACCGCATTGGCATGTATGTATATTTCACTGTGGTATAACAATTATGTGTGTTTGTAAGACTCACGCACTAGCTTGGGGTTTTGCGGATTTGGCGCTGCTGACATTTGGGGTCAGATCAGTGTTTGCTCTGGGGGCAGCGCTGTGCTTTGCAGGATGTGTAGCAGAGTCCCTGGCCTCCACCCACTAGATGCCAGTGTCACCCTTTACTCCGTTTGTGACAAACGGAAACGCCCCCAGACACTGCCAAGCGCCCCTGGGGGACAAATCACTCCCAGTGGGCAACCGCTGCACTAGACCAAAATTTCCTCGACTGCAGTCTGGGAACTTGCATTTTTAAAAAATATTTTATTTATTGACTTTTAGAGATGAGGGGAGGGAGAAAGAGAGGGAGAGAAATATTGGTGTTCGAGAAAATACGCCAGTTGCCTCTCGCAAGCCCCCAACTGGACACGTGGCCCACAACCCAAGCCTGAGCCCTGATTGGGAATCGAACCAGTGACCTTTCAGTCTACAGGCAGTGCTTGATCCACTGAGCCACACCAGACAGGGCAGAACCTGCATTTTTAATAACATGTCCGGATGATTTAGATGCCGCTGCCTGAGGCACCGTCTTTTGCAAAATAGAAAATAAACCTCAACTTTGGTTTCACACCGAGTCAAGGACATGTCAGGAAAGCTTGACTAGATGCCCTATTTTGCCCCATCCAAGTTTAAGCAAACAATACCTGTGGGAAGTACACACCAGGCTGACAAAAACAAACACCCTTTTGTCCTTCACTGCTTATTCACAGAACCATGACCTGCTGCTCTGTCTTCAGAATCAAGCCTGAAACAAACTCCCTTTCTTTTTCCGGTCAATTAATGTTTCTAAGTCCAATTGTTGTTGTTAATGTTACTGTTTTGGTTTCCTATTGCTGCTGCAACAGTTGCCACACAGCCTTAGTGTCTGGAAACCGCATGCACTTCTTATCTCCCAGCTCCAGAGGTCAGAAGTCTGACATCAATCACTGGGCTGAAATCGAGGTGTCAGCAGGGCCACCGCATCCCTCCTGGAGGCTCCAGGGAGGAATCCATGTCCTGGCCTGTTCCAGCTTCCAGAGGCCGCCTGCATTCCTTGGCTCACGGCCTCCTCTCTCCATCATCAAAGCCAGCAGTGCGGCGTCTTTAAATGTCTCTCTGCTCTGACTCTGGCCCTCTGCTCCCGTCATCGTGTTTGCAGTGACGGTGACCTCCCTGCCTCCCTTTCCTAAGGGCTCTTATAAGAGAGTTTATCCAAATAATCCAGGCTAATCTCCCATCTCAAAATCCATAACCGAATCACATCTGCAAAGTCCCTTTTGCCATATAAAGTAACAATCACAGGTTTGGGGGTTAGGACGTGGACATCTCAGGGGTCAAGGGGGATATTACTCTGTCTAGCACAATTACTATTCAAGAGATGATATTTAATTCCACTCTGCAGTCCCAGATGAAATATTTCAGGCCAGAAGCTACCGCAACACGCTAGTATAACCTGTTCCATCCGCCTTTCCCTCCCTGAAAAAGCTGGTTGTTCCCATGTGTTTCAGAAAGAAAAGATAGCCGAGAATCTCACTTTAACTCCTGGTGGTATGGCTGCTGCACTGAACGAGCTGCTGCTGCTGCTTCCAATGCTCATCTCTAGCTACCTCATCATTCCTTGCAGAAGGTGACGTTCAAAGCAGACCGCCTGAGTTTCCCATCAGAGTCTCTCCTTGTCAGAGGCAAATCCACAGGTGCTGATGGACATCTTTAGGGGCAACATTTTGGGTGTTTGTGGAGTAGAAAAATCTCCCTGTTTGCCAACAGGCCTCGTTAGAGGCATGACGCCAGCCCTGGTGGGGAGCAGCGAGCCCCCGAAGGTGAGGTTCCCACCAAGCTGCATGACGTGGCCAGTCACCCCCAGGTCTGGGCCAACCAGCCCCAGAGGGACTTCCATGTGTTCTGATGGCCAGACAGGGGACTCCCCACATTGGACTGTGTTCCTCCTCTTCAAACACACCTGCAGGAGATGGTGGGAGAGTACCCACACCGGCCTCAGCAGGGGGCTGTGTGGCCCGGCAGTGAGATCGCCCCCTGCTGACTGCAGAGCTACAGGCCAGCTGCCTGACTGAGGGGCCCGGCCCGGCGACGGAGATGTCAAAGGTAGGGCCAAAGGGCTCCGTGTTGGTGAAATAAGTATCAGTTTCATAGAATTGATAGGTGACACACCTGAGTTTACTATCGTTTCACTCACACCGCTTTAACGGGGTGGGGGGGTCAGTACTTTGTTTGCGTATGCCCCGTTTCTAAAGGGAATATTTGTCTTCTTTGAGTCCTTGCTCTTCGCTGTTTCTTGTCACTTAGCCGAATGGCAGGTTTTTGTGTTTTTCTTCATGTTTTTGCTTTAAAAAAGAAAATTTAGAAGGTTTTCTTTTTCCCCAAACCTAGCTTTCCACACGGGCAGACCAACGATCACTGGTAAGACGGGGATTCTGTCTGAAGTGAATTGCCAGCTGGTCCTGGGTCTCTGCAAATCCTTCCCTCCTTTCTTGTCTAGTTGAGAAGCAGGAAGAGGAGAGCATCCCATTGGCCCAGGCTCAGATGGGCTCTCTGCACCAATGCCCTGGGCAAGGAGGGCAGAGGACAGCCCTGGCAACCAGAGTGGACTTGCCAGCCCTGGATTGTTTGGTGTCAGTGAGCAGGTGCTGAGGGACAGCTGGGACATGAGTGATCCGCCCTGAGGAATGTGATGGTTCTTCCAGGGCTCCCTGAGCAGAGAGGTGGGGCTAGTGGACAGGACCCCGGGAATCTGGCCCTGCCAGGCTAGTGAGCCTGGGTGTTCCCTCCCTGAAACAATCGATAAATAAACAAAGAAATCCCTAACAGAACACCCTCCTAATAGTTCAGATTCCGGGAGACCACCCCGGTAGGACATTTCTCAACTGCCACCCGAAAGAAAGAGCGAAAGGAAGGGAACGGCCCTTTTCCTGCTCTTGCCATTTTTATCCAAGTTCGGCTTTCATCATCGCGGACGTAGTCAAAGCTGTTACAAGCCTACTGCTGACACATCAAACGCTTTCTCTGCAGGCTGGCCCGCTTCCAGGGAGATGAAAAGCGCAGTCACTCAGAGCTCACACCTTCTATGAGCTACGAGCCATTCCTGAAAGGAAGGAAATAACACCCTTGTGAGCAGAAGGGGCGTTTTTCACGTCCCGCGGGCAGCCTCCACCACAGCAGCGCTGGACCCACACCCGGGAGGAGGGCACAGGAGGACGTCGGAGGGAGGCCAGAGTCTCCGCACACACGGACCCGCAAAGACAGAGCGTCGCCGATGAGCTCTTTCCCTAAAACCTTTCTGTTGACTATTAAGTCTGGGCTACCAAAATAGTTCAAGTATACCATGTGCTTTATGTGTTGCTATATTTTGTTCTCATGATGTCACATGCGGATTTAGCAATGGCCCTAAACTAGGCTGAGCGTTCACTAAGGACAGAAGCCATGTTCATCTTTCTTCAGTCTTCCGCAGGTGCCCTTGGCCTTCCTCGCCCCACTGCAAGGGCATCATAACTTCCGAAGTGCTGGCTTGTCTGTGAACGCTGAAAATAATTTAAAACTGTTTGTGCTCCAGAGAAGTCTCCTGAGGCACCAAAATATCCGTTGTCTTGAAACGGATGAGTCTTCATCAAGATACCTCTGTATTCCATCACTGTATCGACAGGATGATGCTTAGAAGTCTTTGAACTATTTCCTAATATAGTTTGCCTGAAAACGCTTCTGCAAAATAAGATGACATTTACAGCTTATTTTAATGTCTGAAGAGCAGTGGCCTAGTCCCAGCCGTTTGGCTTTGGTTTGCCTGTGCAGCAAATATGTGAGACACTGGAGTCTTTAAGTGAAAACGTTCAGAATCTCCATTCAGTATAATTACTATGTGCCGTTCTGTATTTTGTATCAGGTGCCAATTTCCTAAAACCCTAACAAATATTAAAATAGTGTAAGGAAAGTGTCACGGAGTCCTATAAACACTCTGGCCTCCATCAGGGGACACGGTCCAGGTTGCCTAGAGGTTTTTGGCACGATTCATTCCGACTGGTGATCCCCCTGGGTACCGGTCTTGTCAACCCATTCTAAGTTTATGTTCTGAGATAATCAGGCTGCAACACAGTCTTGGCAAGCTCTTGGGATGATTGCGATCTAGGCCAAATATGATCAAAGGAGAAAAGTGTACAGGCTGTTGGAAACAGCTGTGGTGGGGGGTCCCGGTTTGAGCCAAAGCTAGTGTTCTGACATGTCTGGGCAAGTCCAGTGAAAGGGAGAGTCTCACTCGTTTGGCTTCTCCTGAGAACAAAAAAATCCGTCCTGAGGGAGGAGGAGACGCGGCACCACAGAACCACCAGTTCCTGAGCCCAGGGACAGAAAGAAGGCGTCGTCTGCAGGCAACTTGGCATCTGTCCCTCAACCCTCCCCAAAGCCAGTGCCATGGTGCCGTGTTGGCCCAAGGGGAGGAAGACGCTGAAAGCAAAGCCTAACAGGACTGTTGCTAAAACTTTAGTGAAATAGTCAAGGACAGGTCCCACTAGTTTGGGATTCTTAGAATTGAGTAAAGCATACCAAAAAAAAGGAAAATGGTTTTGGTCCTTCCTGCTTCCCCTTCAGGACATTAGCGGTGATGCACAATCAAGATGCACAAAGCGCATGGAAGGAGCAGTTGTGCCGGTGGAGAACCAGAGGGCCTGGGAAAAAGTGGCAACCTCAGCAGGGAGACAGCATGGAAGATGGAACCAGCCGCCCAGGAAGGCGGTGTTTCCCGTCTCGTGAACACTGACTTGCAGGACAACTGGCCATCAGCGTCCAGAAGAGGGCGATGTAGAACAGCACCTGGAGACAAGGCACAGCTGCTTCCTCTGACAAAGGTATTTATCGATTGGCAGAAAGAGAAAGTGTCTGGTGTCTTGTAGAAGCAATGAGTTCTACTAAATTGAGCTTCTCCTGGAATGATGTGAGGTCAGGGTCGGAAGCTTTGTCTTGTGATCATGGCCAGAACACGCTGTGGAGAGGCCACAAGGGAGGAGGTGCTTCAGGGAGGGAGCAACTGGGAAGAAAGTTTGGTCATGTAGAGGGTCCGAAGGGACCAGAGCTCCATAACTGTGACAACACGCTTAGCAACCCCAGAGTTTTTTCAAGATGCAGAACCACAGGATGCAATCCTTAACAGATTAAATCCTTAACCTTATGAAAGGAATGGACAAAAGTCCTACCTAGACAACACAATTAGCACCTTCTATCGGTAAATACAGAAAGGCCAGCAGTTCGGGACTGGGTGTTTTAGACCGTGGCCAGGACTGCAGTTTTTAAGTGCTGGCCAGTACAACTCTATATGCGTCAGTACCAACCAAGGACAGTCCCACTGGTTCCTGTGAACTAGTGGAAGAAGGGTGAGCAGCCACCTTTGATGGGAAAGGCTTCTGCACTTAGAACACCTGTCAGGACATCATAGATCAGAACGTGCCACTCGGAGTGTGCCGAGGGGCTCTCCTTAAAGACCGGAGGAGAAGGGGAGTATGGGGAGGTGGGGCAGTTTCCAGGACTCGAGGAGGCAGTGGTTCAAAATGATCTACCATTTTATTACACCAGGCCACCTGGAGGATGGTGGCAATGTCTTGAAG
This sequence comes from Micronycteris hirsuta, assembly GCA_004026765.1. Lineage (NCBI taxonomy): Eukaryota > Metazoa > Chordata > Mammalia > Chiroptera > Phyllostomidae > Micronycteris > Micronycteris hirsuta. The sequence continues at coordinate 96,189 of PVJI01001121.1, read as the reverse complement.
ACAGGCAGATAAGGGACAATTTATAAACTAAAAGAGGAACCTCCAGCCCTTTTTTGACCAAGAAATCCAGAAAAATCCCTTTTTTAAACTGATCTGTGCTGTTTATAAAGAGCCTCATCAACAAGTACCACAGCTGGGTTGCCAAGCTCTGAGAATTGATACAAACAAGGACATCAAAGTGTATGATCAACTCACGACCCGAACACCGCTACTTCTGAGTGGTGGAATAAATTTGTGATCGGAAGAATGTCCAGTACATCTGCGAGGGTGTCTATTATGAATATCACCCTTGCAGTGAAATAGTTGTCTTAGTTTTTAGATATGACAGACAAGTTTTCTTTGTTCTAAGGGGTTTTCTGAGATGGCTCTTCAGGGACTCTATGGGTGAGACTCCAAAGCAAAACGTCTCCATCTCCCCTAAACAAATGGTTCAGGTGGAAAACTTACTCGTTGATGTTGTAGGCTCGACTTAAAATGCACAGTGCGGCCATTCATGGGCAATGACTATTTTGTGCTTTTTGCTCTAAGAAGGTGTTTCCAGTGATCTAGGACAAGGAGTGCGACCCACAGAGTCTGAACGGGCCTGGCTTGAGAGCCAGCGAGCTCAGCTCTGGCTCCTTCTTTCACAAATGCCCGCCGGCAGACTAACTTCGAAGTCCCAAGTGGCTCATTCTCTTGGATCGAGGCTGCCTGGAAAATGGATGCTCTCTTGACAGCTGGAATAAAACATGCCATGGTGGGAGAACAGGCAACGACGGGAGGATCAGGATTCAAAACCCACAATTCTCAGAGGGTCCAATGGGCTTTACTTTAAAAAGTAGAAGAGTTCTTAAAAGCTGGAAATGACGAGAACACCAAAATCGTTCCTAGTGAAAATTTTAAGTGATTCTGTTCTCAAACATTCCCAATTGCACATCATTGTAAAAAAGCCATTTCCTTCAGCTAATACTTCGATGTGAGGTCTTTGCATTGAAGTAGTCTCAAAACTGCACATCTGGTCTATTATTAGAGTTGTAGAAACAGCATCATCCATGAACGTGGAAGTGATACTGAACTCCAGATAACGCGTGATAAATCAGAAGTTTCGTGGAAAATAATGACTTTCTAAAAGGTTTATGAACTCCTAGCTGGTGACGCCGTGAGCAGATCTGTGCCTTAATGCTCAGTACAAACCAGGAAAGGTTCCAGATTCTAAAGCAAGGAGGGAAACTGGAAAAACCCCCACTGTTCCAAGGAACAAACCCCTGGGTTTTGGGGCTCCTCCCGACCCTCATTTGCACCTCCCTTACTACTTGGCACCAAGGTTACTTAACTTCTCTAAGCTTCAATGTCTTCAGCTATAAATTAGGAAAAACAACAGTACCCAGGCTCACTGAGCGCATATAAAGAATGAGATGACGTTGGTAAAGCTCTTAGCCCAGTGCCTGGTGCATAGCAAGTGCTCATTAAATGGTAGCTCTTACAATAGTTAGGGTCAAATTAATGTTGAATCCCAGCCAGCTCCATAAATGAATGACCTTGGGCTGTTTATTTCATTGGAGCCTTAGCTATTTTATTACTAAACAATGCCATTTTCCTCTCAAAGCGGTTGTGAAAATTTTATGAGTGAGTGCGCTTAAAGTACCCTGAACAGCAGCTGACCTATGTACTTGACCTATAAAATGGACCGATAAAATTGAACCTCCAGCACCCTTACCCCACCTTGCCCCCTTTAGGATTAGCCATTCAAAGTACCTTTTACTGGCCAAGAGAACAGGACAGTGAAAGGTCCAGAGCTATGGTGACTTCTGCTCTTAATGCAGCAGAGAACGCTGCTGTTTTTTTTGGCACCAGGAACGCATGGAGTTTTCGGCGTGTACAGTAGTGTATACATCGCCCGTGTATTTGCATAAAGTTTCAAAGCACTTTCTTGATATATGCAGTGTGGCAGCTGCTGTCACAATATGTTTGTATAAGTTCTACGCAGATTTCATAAAATAAATTTGCAAATGTTTGTTTTCCTGAGGAGGGCTGTGTTCTGGAGCTGCAGGGCGAGCCATTCTGTCTATGGAAAGGGACGCGGGCCGGCCTGCTCCCTTGCTGCCTTGCTCCCTTGCCACGAAGAGGCTGGCGTACCCGGGAATGTGTGAGGCGACCCCGCAGACAGAGTAGATCACTGTGTAACTGTTTTTGAAAAATACTTTTTCTGTAAAACCCAGCATTGATGGGCAATGTAACCACCGTCCATCTGAGGCCCAGAGGGAAGGGTGACTTTCAGCACGCAGAACACAGGCAAAACTGTCACTGCCCCTGCTGGCTGTCCATCTTTTCACAGGAAGGAGCTAGCCAGGTGTGAAAGGCAGTGATGACTTCTGACCTACACATGCCAGTGTTCACTTGCCTCCTCGCAGGGGCCCTAGAGGGATTGTCTGCATGGGCCGAATCTTTCCATCTAAACCATCAAGGTTAATTCACATTCAATGACATCCTAGGGCATTTCCTAAACTAGTTCTCTGGGGAATCCTGTTTCTGAAGAGGATAACAGGGGTTCCATGACACAGGATTCCTACAAAGAGACAAGCAATGTTGTGTTCAACAAAGTCACACAGGTTTCTTAATCATGGGACTTTTCTTATCCTTCAATGCGTGTGGATATTCAATGGGGAGAAGGCAGGACACAGTATTTCTCAAACTTATTTGACCACGGACCCCTTTTGCCGCAGCACATAAACATATTCTGGTGCAATAGAACGAGGAACACAATTTGGAAAATGAGAGTCAACTTCCATTTATGACTGTACCTCTGTCCTAAGTATTTACAACTATACAGTCCTTTGTTTTTGGCACAATTTCTTGGTTATCAATTTTTTGGTTAAACAAGTCCTTACATTGAGTAATCAACATTCCTTAATTGAGCAATCAATTCTGGTCTCCAGAGCCTCCTCCTATAAATATTATATTAAAAAATATGCTCTTCAAATTCATTTTTAAGATTATATTTTTATACATTCCAAAAATCACTCTGACAGAGGTTTTTCATATGTTTGTTTGAAGAATACTGTCAATTCAAGCTATCTTGGGATTTCCATTCATTTTTTTTTCCAGATTATCTTGATTTTTTTTTCAGACGTTTTACATATTTTACTGTAGAGAAAAAAAAAAAGGATTCTAAGTCTTTTCCAGTTCCACAAACCAGGTCACCCTGCCGATGTCTAGCATTTCTGGAATATTTCTAAATCCCACAGCATACAAACTCTACCTCCCACATCCTATGAAAACAGAGCTGGCTACAAATTCCCCAGGCTGATCCTGTGGGATGCGGTTTCCACGTATTGAAACGGGTGTTTGGAGAACGTGATGAAGGCCATTTCAACCCTGTCTTTCTCTTGTCTTTTTTTGCCTAGCAAACTTGCCCCTCAGTTTTGGGTGGCCTTTTAAAAATTGACACATTGTACGCAAATAGAACCCCTATAGAATCCTCAGATGGTGGTAAAGTCAGAAGCAAAGGCCCAGGGAAAAGGCTTATTTACCACTCTGCTTCCTTTGGGTGGGACGGGTGGGACCGCAAGTGATGCTGTGACAGCCTTGGGCTAGGTTAGGTCAAGGGGCTGCATAAACAGAGTAAAACAAGACAGGGGCTTTGGGGATGAGGCAGGGACCCCAGACCGGGAGCAGCTGAAAGGATCAGCGCCCTTCCCAGTGCCCAGGGTTTTAAAGAGACAGGAGTCAAAATAGCATGAATTTCACACTGGTCTCTAGCTGCTCTTTCCCTGATATTGAAATAAATATTAATGTCAACAAAATATCTCTTTTAAAAAGCGTGAGAGGTTTGAAGGAGCTTCCTCACTAATCTGTTGTCATTTTTACTCATGACCTTCAAATTTGTCAACATGCATGTATCATTTTATATCTCTAGTTAAGGACTGTGTCTTTTGTTCTCCAGTATAACCCAGTGCCTAGCAATAAGTAATTACAGTTTTTGTTGATAGAATGTAATGATAGACCACAATATCATTGGGTAATCTACCTTTCCTACTTGAAATCCTAGCAAACAGTTTTCCTGAGTTTCCACAATTAATATGTCATTGCCCACATAATATTCCATCATGCTGATGATATTCTTTATGATGAACGCATGAACAGTCCTCCAAATTCCAGTTCTGTCTTCAGGTGAGAAAGGTTTTACACAGAAACATTCAGGCTGGTCTCCCCGTCCCCAGCTAGCTGTCCATCTGTCCATAGAAAGGAGTCAGCCAGACATCACAGACAATGATAGCTTGTCCATAACTGCGCACAGCTCCTCTCTTCCCCTCCAGGTGGGGGAGCCCGCAATTCGCGCCTCCTCCCAGGCGGACAAAGTGCATGTCTGGGAGTCTTCAGGTGGGTATCAGCAAAGATGTTTTACAGACATTTCTGGATAAACACACAGGAACCAAAGGACAATGGAAATGCTAAGAAAACTGGGGCAAGGGGAGGGGAAGTGGAAAATGACTTGCTTTATATTTAAACAAGATATGGACGCCTCATCTGGGCCATATGTGGAAAATGGAGTTTAAACAAGTGGTTTTCAAACTTTCTGATTCGGGAACCCTGTACATGAAACCACCAAAGAGGTTTTGTTTACATGGCGTATATCTAGCTATTAATATTTACTGTACTAGAAATTAAAACTGCAAAATTTTTAAAACTTATTCATTACAAAAATAACAAAAATCAATGCCATTAACGTAAGTAGCATGTTTTTATGATGATTAACTATATACTTTCCAAAACAAACAGAACATGAGTGAGGAAAATGGCACTGTTCTACCTTTTTGCAAATCTCTTTTATGTCTGGCTGAATAGCAAGTATGGGGTTTTCTTAGTTGTCTCATTCAATTTATTGCAATTGTTGTTTTGGATGCAGTATGTAAAGAAAAGCCAGCTTTACTCAGATACGTAGTTAGAAAACCGAGGCAGATTTTAAGAGCCATTTCAGATCACTATGAATACTCTCCTTGGATACTATACCAAAGGTGTAGTGTCCTTTGGAATTCCAACCATATCTTACAGTTTAGGCGGGCACATTTCCCATGCATAAGTCTCGTGACACTGTCCTCTGGCCTTTTGGAAAATACTGATTTAAGCGAATCTTCCAAATGTGAGTGCATTTTATTATCAAATATCAAAAAATTACATTTATTATTATCACCTCTTACATCTTCAAAAAGTCTTTAATTATCAGAAATCTGTCAAGCTCACAGTGGCAAATAAAAGTTTTCCAAAATTCTCATTTTCCCAGAAAAGCTGAAATTGTATCACTGGTGACTTAGACTGCCATTCATTTTCTTTAAAGTGATGTATGTGCTCAGGTTCTTTTTCTATTTTTGAGGAGATGTCTTCCAAATGCTCAAGTTGCAATAACTTGTCTGTCACTCATTCTTTCAAGTAAAAATGGAATTCCGTGAAAAAAGGTAGCTGGTTCTGTTCACAACTCAAAGACGCTCAGAAGTGTTTCTCCTTTAGACATTCACTGTATTTCAATACTCAGCAAGGCTATTTTTTGCATTCAAGGTTAAGTTTTAATAAAAACAAATAACCTGTAGTTTCATCAAGGACATTTTTAGTGAAAATTATTTTTTTATCTCACTGAGAGTGTGAGGTGCGGACCGACACAGTGACCACAGTGGCGCCGTGGAGTCGGCCATGGGGAGGGTCTGGCACATGTGCACACTATCAGTGCAGATGTGAATGTAGCCCCCCAAAAGGCAAATAAGATCTTAGTGTTACGGAAAAAGGAGTTTTGAACTCATGAACAGTCTTGGGGACCGCCGCGGGTCCAGGGACTACACTTTGAGGACCACTGACTCAAAAACTTGGACTTTCACATTCTTGAAGTCTACCTCCTCTGAAGTCACCCTTGCGACACAAAAAACAAACCAAAGTAGAGCCGCATGTCTGGGTCACAGAAATGAACTCTATCATCCCAGGGAGACACTGAACGTCATCACTTAAACCAGCAAGTTCACTTAGTGGGCTGCAATGCCGTATGGGGTTCGGGGGTGAAAAAGGATCATTGCCACCACCCACAGAGACAGCCAGGCCTGGGCCATCAAAGCCTGAAAACACCAGTTTTATTCCAGCAAACCTGTCAAGAATCCATATTAGTCATGTGCACCCATATCTTCAGGTATTCAGTAGAAAAAAGAGAGCCTTTGTGTTGGTAAAAAATGAAGTATAAACCTAGAAGGCAAGACTGAGAAAGAGCAGATGCTCTGTCTCCGGAGTTTGTGTTTTTTTCTCTAAAAACATTATCTGTCATCAACTTCAACTTAGAGGACCAACAGAGTACTTTCACAAATAAACACAGTGGCCATTTTCATTTTTGGGACTCTGAATTCTTGGTGATCAATCTGGTGCAATCCACATGAAGGCCATGGAGCGCCAGCGAGCCCTTCCCCGATGCACGGTAGGTCGGATGTCCTCACAAGATGGTCATTGTCTTGAGTAAACCATGACCCATGAGAACCGTGCCCAGGGCACTGAAGTCAACAACAGCTACTTCCTTAAATTTTCAGCTACTTGCTTAAATTTTTGTCTAAAGGAAACTGAACAAGAAATTTCTATATTCCCCTTCATTTCAAAATTCAAGAAATCCTTGCATAAAGTTGCCCCTCATAAAAATGATGGTAATAAAAATGTCTGACTGTCTAACAGGGTCATCTTTTAACTCTGCCTAGTCCTTTCCCCCCACCATGGCTGTCTCCCTACAGCCACATCCCATCCCAGTTCCCAGGCCAATCAGGGCAAAAAAAAAAAAAAAAAAGCATCAACCAGTCTCACACCCTCTACCTTCCCAACTTCCCAGAGGTACTTGAGACTGGATCAGCTTTCTTACGAGGCTGGGTCAGGAGGTCAAATTCTGACACTGAACCCAAAGTAGGGAATCCAAAATTGTTCCTGAAACTCCAAGAGCCCTTGAGCCTTTATCCTGATTTGTCCTGGTCCCAGGCAACCTCTGCCCTCCCAGACTCCCTGGAGCTGGACAAGCTAACTGATAAACCCTGTTTCAGCTTCCAAACAAATGCAGAAGTCTAACACGTAGGTCAGAAATAGCCTAGCAGCTCTATCTCCACAGCTTTTCCTCTTAGGACCTAGCAGCAGATGAATACCTGCCAGGCTCCCATGCTCACCCCCAATCTAGTTCCCAGACAAATATGCCTGGGACCTGAAAGGGGTATTAGTCTCGCCATCTCCCTCACCCCAACTGATTCATGCTTTCAGGCTGGCCGTCTGCCTCAGCTCCCTTTGTAATTGTTGAACATGTACTCTGCCTGGTACCTGGGACCTAGATCACTTATCTCTCTGCCCCTGAACCTCAGGCTAAGGGGCAGAAGCCTCCTTCTTATAATAGCAGTTCCTAAAGAGGATGTAACACTTGCCTCCCTGGATGCGTGAGCACCAGGCGCTCCTGATTTCTGGAAGTAGGTGCCACCCTCCTGGGATCTCTCTAGCTCACCTCGGCCCCTGGGCACTAACCATGTACCTGAAGCCTGGATGTGCGTGTTTTCTTACCCAACACCAAGCCCCCTGCCTGGGTGCACCTTTGACTTTTAAAGTCTACCCTCTGCCTCCCCCCACCCCCGCTGTCACATCGGGGAGCCTCAGTGCCAGCTAGACAAATACAAACACATATTTAGAAATCAAAGAACATCATAAATCACTTGATTAAATGGTCAAGTTAAAGTTTATGCTTTTACAAGCCATTGGCGGGGGGTGGGGGGGTCCATGTTTGCTATGTTCCAGGTGAATAAATCACCCTCAATCCTATTTGTGAACAGTAATTACAAAATTATATACAAACAATTTACATGGAGTCTATAGATTCATCTTTATGTAGTCATTAAAGCAGAACCCCTGAGTTACTACTTGCAAATTACTATGCCTTTACAACCTCCACAATTCTGGAAACCCTGCATCCCTGACACCTAGGCTGCAGTTTCTCCAAGTATCTTCTTTGGATACCTGCATCAGAATGACCTGAGTCGTCTGTACGAATGCATGGTGCCTGAAAATGAGGCCCCTCGCACCTACTGTATCCAACTCTGAGGGCAGAGCCTGGGATGGCAATGAATGCTTTCTTGTTCAAGATTTGTATTGTAGTGATAGTACTGCTAGAATGTGCAGTGACGGTACCGCTGGTATGTGCGGCAATAGTACCGCTGGTATGTGCGGCGATAGTACCGCTAGTATGTGCAATGGTAGTACTGCCGTATGTCACGTGTCTGGATAAAGGGTCAGTAAAGAGAGGCACATGCAAAGGAGATAAAGTAATCATCACAAACCACGGTAGGAATTCTATAGGCAGTATTTAAAGTCCACAAATCGAGAATGAGCAGTACATGTGTTACGTGGAGAAAGACATCGAAAGAAAGAGCTGAAAGCACCGGAACTGGTCACTTTGGGGAAAGGATACAGAGTGGGGGATGGGGAGCTCCTGGTTTTGTTATTAACCTTCAGCACTATTTGACTTTTTCCATAATCACATATTAATTTAATTAGAAGTAAACATACATCAAAAGTAAAAGAAATACTCTATTGCCCAGACTTTTAATCTATTCAGATGAATGTTTCCATCATATTTCCATTCACCAATGGTTATAAAACGGCACTTCTTGAAACAAACGCATAGGAATCAAGGATGAGTAACTTTTCAATTTTGGTTTACTTTGACAGAAAACAAAATACAAAGCAACATATTATTTTAACCCTTAGCTTGGCTGTCTGCTCATTAAATAAATGAAAAAATTTCACAGAACCTTCTCTCTTGACAAAAGGTGCAAAAACACTATTAAATTCCTGCAAGTGATCAAAAATGGATTCTAAACAAAATTAACTTGGACCACTTCAAATTTCCTGTGCAATAGCTACATAATTCCTACTAGAATGTAACAACATATAGCATAATTCACTATTCTCTAGAAAGTCATGTGATTTTGTGTAAAAGGCCACCCCCCCTCATTCCCGTCGCCCCTCCCCTCTGTGGCCCTCTCCAGCAGTCTGAACTCACTTCACTCCTAGTTTCAAAGGGCAGCCCGAGTTGGCCCCAAGCCTCTCTGATCACATAGCAAGCAACCTCTGTGACATGAGACAGAGTGCAGTTCCCATGTGGCATCCAAGGGGAAGCCCAGAAGGGTGATCAGTCACATCATCACCACAGACAGCTCGAGACAACTACTGTATCCGAGACAGACTCAGGGACGTTTGAGCCCTTTGCCAACGTGATAGCTCCTTCTCTGCCTCTTCTCTTGCCTTTCTTTTTTTTTTTTTTGGCAAATGTTAAAGGGATTGGTCCACCCAGTCATAATCTTGTCAAGTGAAGCCAAGTCTCAATTACCCTTGCAGGCTAGTTCTTCTTCCAGGCTGCACAGTAGAAAGTTGGCTATAACAAGGGTCCATTCTATGTCCTGCAAAGCTTTAAAAGATTTTGAATTAAATACTGAGTCGGAGTCTCCTGATTGAGAAAACTTGCGGAAAGAGTTCAGATTCTGGCCCCGTGTTTTGAAGTCTCCACGGCCTAATGGAATTCATGAGTTTGTCTCCCCTAAGAAGCCACGAAAATGGAGGCAGAGGTTGCCTGAGTAGCTCTCTTCACTGTCAATTCCCCAAACCTAGCAGAAGACAGAGGAAGGCAAAGTATGGGAAATGGTCCCTAGAACTTGCCCCTTACAGAGCATGCCCAGTTGAAAGGAGACTAAAATAGTGAGTCCTACCGAAGAGGAAAGTTTTCAGTGGCAAGTCTCTAATATTTTCAAAAATGAAAGCAGCTTCCTGAGTTCTGCAATTTGGAAAGAATCCCTAAAAGACCCATCTTTAGATGACAGGAGTTCCTACATAAGCTGGACAGCTTTCATTAACGTCAAGAAACCCCTAGAAGCCATGACTGACAAGCACCAGGGAGCAGGACAATCAGCGACATTTTTCAATGCATTGCATTATCTGTTGTCCACTAGTATCACAGCCATCACTCCTCAAGAGCAGCAGTATTCAACAAGAAAGCAAGTTCCCTGATGGCAGACACACATCGCTATGTCTCACACTTCTGCACCGTGTCCAGCACTCAATAAATATTGAGGTGGGTGAAAGAAGGAATGAATGCCCCAAGCACAAAGGACGAGAACAACCCAGAGAACTTGGCATTTTCTTAGGATAATCATATCCACCAGAACAAAATATTACAAAGAGACCTGGTAAACATCTTTTATGTTTCTGTATCAATACAACCAATGAGAAAAGAATGTTAATCTGGTGCCTTTAATAATGCAACAGAAAATGAATGCCAGGATCACAACTCTCCAATGACTTCTTTGAGGAATTGCTCTGCAGCCAGACATTGGTTCCAGTCCTAGCTCAGCCGTTTAATTGTTGTGTGAGCATAGGTATAAATGGTCCCTCTGAAAAGACATAACCCAACTCCAATGACTGTTGTGAAAACCATGCAAATTATCTCACCTAGACCTTCACTCACAGTCCCCTTCATTCACTTCCCTCTGGCACATCCACATTTACTGGCATAGATAAAATCCAACAAGTACAGCTCTTCCTAGGCTCATGCGCAAAAATATTCATTTTTATTAAATGTCCATTATGTCAGATTAAAATCTTTTAAACAAGGGACTATCTAGAATGCTTATTATAACATGCTATTACCAAGTCACACAAGGAAATTAGTCTCGCTCCATTAGATAAAAGAAAACTTGATCACAATTGATCATTTAGGGTTGCCAAAAAATTCAGAGATGATAGACATGAGCGGTGGGAACGTGTGTTAATAAGATAGGCATCCTAAAATATTTGTGCAAAAGTTTCAAAACATTTAAAAAATTTTCTTGCCACATTTCCATTAGCTCTGTCCAAATCAAAAGCCTTTTCTTCCTTGAGCTGGTGATTCTGTTGCCTCAGGGTGGGGGAAGCACCTCCCTCAACAGCAAACATGAATATTGATAAAGCAATTGACAAACTGGAATGGAAAGTGCCAGTTAACCCAAACCCTTCTTTATCTTAAATCTCTCCTTACACACATACACGCCTATAAAATAAGCAAGTGTGGGTGTACATACACCTATTTCTTAAAGAAATGCACTCTTCAGACAGAGATGATTTGAGTTTTGATTTTCTGGTTGGGGCAGATGCATCTATAAACGGGAAAATGCCATGGAAGGATCCCTGCAGCCTACAAAACGCACTGACAATTGCCTTCTCTGTCCTCACTTTGCCCATAACCGACTGGCACTCTTTTCTGCTTGCACTCAGTAGACACTGCCTCAGGAGAAGAATTCTGGGTAATTCAGTCCAGTAATCCTGGCCCTCAAGTCCATTGTCCAGGTCTGATCAGGTATGTCACTGCTTAAATCTCCGGGTGGTCCTCTCTGCTCTTGGGATAAAAGTCAGCAAAGAAATCTCCAACTACTTCCATCCACCTCCTGTTTTCACTGCCCACTCCACTCCTCCCAAACCATTTCTAGCATGTTTCGCACTTTCTCTTGTCTCTGAGACTTTGCATCTGCTGTCTGCTCGCCACCCCAGTGCTTCTTTCCTCTGGCACATCCACATTTATCGTCCAGATTTCAGCCTGGCTATTACTTCTTCCAGAAAATCTTAAAGAACAGCATCTTCTCCCCTCCCCAGACTGCGATCAGCTCCCCTCCTGTGTGGCCTCGAGGGCACCTTCTACTAGTCTCTGAGCACCGGTGACTCAAGCGCAGAATTTCAGAATGCTTCGTCGCGTTTTGCGGTCCTTGTTATACTGTTCTATAGTCGCTAGTGATTTGCTGTCACTCTGCATTGCAGCTCCATGAAGCAGGAACCACTTGGGTCCTACCCACAGCGGCACCCCCATCATGCAGGAGGGGGCCCAGCCCCCAGTAGAGCTCCATGTAACTGCACACACAAGTAGTCCTTGCTGCCTGAACTCCCTCAAACATGAGAAAGATGCTTTTGTGCCTGGGACATCACTCCAGGGAGGAGACTAAACTCAGCAACGTCAGGCAGCTTTCCACAAAGGTCGCGAGCTCAGCCTCCAAGGACCTTATTGAGGTTGAGAGTACAAACGATGCAGACCAGAGTGGGGAAAATGTTTTTAAAGCCTCTGGACTCCCAGAGGTAAAATCTGAGTGGGCGAAACCGAGCCAAGAGTCAACCTTGGGTAATAAATAGAGCCCTTGATCTTGTCCCCTGACCAGGGAATGGCTCTTGGTCTGCTAACATGGAGTCTCCTCCTAATCCCTAGCTGTCCAAACCACGTGATTTATGAAAGAACGGAAACCCAAGTCTCTACTGTAGACAAGCTCTTTGGACGTTGAAGAAGGGGAGTGATTTTCTTTTTCTCCAAAGCTACATGTAGACAGAGTGACAATCCTGCAAGCAACCCATTTCCAAAACAAGACTTTCACTCCCCGGAGATCGACGTCTTCCAGGGAGTCAGTCACTAAATCGGTTGCGGGGCAGGTCATCCCCCTGGGGGCTGTTGCTCCTCAGTCCTCTGCAAACCTGCGTTCCCTGGTCCCATCCTGAGCGCTGATGAGGATTTCATGAGTGGATCAGCCACCAGGGACTTTCAGCAGCAAACTGATGTTTTCACCCACCTGACCCCCTTCTGAGTCAAGGCAAGCGGCACTTTTCAATTCCAACATGAGACAAGGCATAAAACCACACAATTTTCTTCTTTCTTTTCTTTTTTTTTTCAGTTTTTGTTTTGTGATTTTTTTACCTCCTGGGAATTTGTCTTTCATCTTCCAGATTTACAGGAGAAAAGTGAGACAAGGTCCCAGGAAAAACTGCTCTGCCGCGTGGCTTCTCCACGGCACAGAACAGCTCTGGGAGCGTTTGAGATAAAGTTGCAGCAGATCCGCATCAAAGGGGTCAGAAACGTGAGGCAGGGAACAAGTGCAAACCACGTTTAGGTTGGAAACGAAACATGGAGCTCATCCTGGTGTCTGCTTGCAGCCCCAAACTTTTGCGAGGTGTGCAGAATTTTGCCAGGGCTCTTCCAACGTGACAGTTAAGATTCATACCCAGACTTTCTAAATGAAGGTCTGGAGGTTATAAAATGAAGCCATCTGTGCTAAAGGTGAGCTTTCCCTTTGTATTTTAGGGTGTGGGGAGGTGGAGGGCCGGAAGGAGCACATACCCATTTGGTTGCTAAGAGAGAAAACGTTCCCTTATATGCCCAGGTCTCTTCTTTGAAGTCAACCTATTTTTCTACAGCTCATAATCAGAACCTTCAAACTGTGTGTTCTCTGTTTTCTCCCAGCAAGGAAGGTAGAATGGCAAACTGGATGTGGTTGGTGACTTTGAACACCATAAATGCAGCTCAGGCCACAGGCCACAGACAGTGTGGTTTTGGACACCAGCAGTGACAAAATACATAGTGGATGTTAAGCCAAACTGAGATAAATGTACCCCTTGCTCAATATTCACTCATAAAACTCAACTACTGGCTTTGGATGACAAGCTTAAGCGTCTTTGGTAGAGGCACCCCACAGAAGAGCCTAGATTTCCCAGGACAAAGGCCATAAAGTCAGAAATAACAAGAAAATAGACATGTAGGCCTCCAGGCTGATCAAAGAGGTAGCTAGCCCTTTTGCCAAGTGGTTCTTGGGGCCCAATCAGCAGCCTCACTGTCACCTGGGAACACGCTGAAATGCACCTTCCCAGGCTCGCCCCAGACTCACCGTGCCTGCGTCTCTGAGAGTGAGGCCCAGCTATTTGGTTTTTAACAAGCACTTCAGGGGATTCAGGTTTGAAAGTTCCTGCTTCACTCAATGGTTTCCAAATCTGGCTAATGACTAGTACCACAAGGCAGCATTTAAAAACGTTCTGATTCTAAGAGCCACCGCATACACACTGCACCAGAATTTCCCCAAGTTCAAATGCTCAGCCTTCAGTAAGAGACCACTGACTAACTCACGAGACTCAGTCAGTGGGGTAAACAGGAAACGTCCATGGAGTGAGTGTCTGCGTTCCATGGGGGTGCTGACGATCTTCCCATTCTGGCTACTCCTGGTCTCAGTGAAGCCTCTCAAATCCCTTCCAGGTTTCATATCAAGTTGGCTTCTGCTTTAAAATTAAGTTGATGCCCTGACTGGTGTGGCCCAGTGGACTGAGCCCCGGCCTGCAAACCAGAGGGGTGCTGGTTCGGTTTCCAGTTGGGCACCTGCCTGGGTTGCAGGTCAAGTCCACGGCGGGGGGCGGGGGACACATCTGTGGCAGCCACACGCTGATGTTTCTCTCCCTCTCTTTTTCCCTCCCTTCCCCCTTTCTAAAAATCGATAAATAAAATCTTTTAAGAATATAAATAAACTTAAGTTGATTTCTGTCACTGGCAATAAAACAAGAGCAACATTGACTAACACCAACTTTCTACCTGAAAATTCTGAATTTGCAAGAAATATTTATTAAGTGACAAACTGCCTCTTGCTCCTTCTCTCTCCATCCCTCCACCTGCCCCTAAATGACTTTTCCTATGAGCAGGAAGCATGTGCTCGGCAGGGGAGTTGCAAGATGGACAGAGGAGTTTTGTGTGAGGGAAAAGCTGCCCGATGAACCTGGAGCAGTGGGGTCCGCAGAGGACAGTACGTAGGAAGAATTTAACACCCACTAGGTGAGGCAATAAAGATGACCCTGTCCCTTTAAAGAAAGTCAAGTCTCAGTTCAGATCCAGATGAATTTCACCCCAGGATCTAAAAGAAATTGCAGATATTACCTTAAACTGCAGTCAGTAATCAGAGAAATTATTGAGAGCTCGCTTTGAAAGAAAAGGGAAAGCTGATTTTTGCTAATTTCAGACCAAGGAGTTTAACAATTCGCTTGAGAAGTTTTTTAGGCACTGCATTAAACGGGTTGGAACGTTCAAGAAAGAAAGTAAAGTGATTATGGTCCCGTGTAGAGATTACTCAAGAACCAATCACAGCGAAAAACCCTTTCCAGTCTGTTTTATGTAGTCACTGGGGATCAAAGGCTATTGGAGCCTCAGCTGTCCCTTTATTTCAGGAAGGTAATTGGCAAACGTCCCATTATTTTCCTGGGGAGATGATAAAAAAACACGCAAGATGAATGACAAATGCCACCCAAACAAAGGTTTTCATCATTGCAATAAATACGCAGGGAATAGATTATGGTCCTGACTGGGTTTTCTTTAAAAGCCCTAAAACTTTAGTGTTCTCATTTTTCTTCCCCTCCCCGCCCCCAGTTTTTTCTTTTGGCTAATTCTGTAACGTCATAGCTGAATGAAACTCCCAAGCCATTATGCCCAAAATGCTCCTGCTCCTGCTAACAAAAACATGCGGTATTTTCCAGAAGCGCGGTTCCCCAGGAGGGGCAGGCACACCCCAGGTCTCTCTTCTTCAGCCCCACTGCCGCCAGCGGGGTCCAGCGCCCCGCTCAGAAAAAGTGCCCCACTGCTCCGCCCACACGGCCAGAGCACTCCACCTTCCAAGGAAGCCCCTTCTGGGCAGAATTATCACACGATAGAGAAAAACCGATATTACACTAATCAATCACCTTTTTCACGTGCTCAGCCGTAAAGGGATTGCACATCCCCCCTCCTAGGATTAACTGAACTTTCCTGTGACTCTGATCTCTGCATCTCACAAAGGAATGCGGGATGCAGAAAGGAACGCGTCTGGTTTCCTGGAGGTGAGGTGTGTCAGGCAGTGGAATGGCAAACAGGAGTCACAAAACACGGACAGTTTAAACAGAGGAAAATTAAATATGTCGCAAGCAGAAAATTAAGCCTCTGTCCTTCACTAAGACCATTTTGCCTTATGATCAATGCCAGCTCCTTCAGGATACCAGCATTAGCTTTCTGCCGATCTCAATTTTCAGAGTTCTTGAGAATATATTCTAAGATATTTTGGGGGGTTCTTTTTGTGAGAAATCAGAAAAGGCTGCATTAAGGACTGTCATGGAAATGAGATTTGGAAGCTAACATCCCTCACAGGAAATCAAACTAAAAGGAGAAGCATCCAGTCTCCTCTGAACTTTCAGCCTCGACGATTTTTTTTTAGCTTACAGAAGTTTCCTATTGCCAGTCTTCCTTTGTACAATATCTCAGTACAGAGTTTGTATTGGAAAACTGATTTTCTTTACTTCCCCCTTATTAAGTTTCTATGCCCCTTACCAATTTCATCCTAATAATTTGCAGATTTCATTTGGCTTCATTTATTCCCATTGTTGCTATTTCGAGGCCCTCCCAATTGCTGCATGACATTCAACTCTGGATGCATTCTTGGGGTTTTTCCTTTCAATTAAATGCTTCCAGAAACAAAATTTTGGAAAATGGGTTCACCCTAGCTGACTCAGATCTGAAAGCTTTTCCAAAGAGATTTTACGGGGAAAATATTGCTGGCTTTAAACCTCAAACCCGGAGTTCTGGCCTGCACTTTGAATTTGGCTTTCATTTTTCATATCACCAGCAATGTAAAAATCCCAGCAAAGGAGTAGTCTTTTCTAAGAAGGGCCTGGATCTCTGGAATGTGCTTGTTTTCCTTAGCCAATGAAATTTCAAGGTACAGTATAAACTTGCTTTTCTTGCCCTGACCAACTGAAATCAGCAGAGCCCTTATTTATATTCTGGCTTATAAGGTTTTCCTTTCATGGAAATTCTTACTCATCTTCCATACAGAGTGGTATGAAGATGAGTGAGCTCAGTTGTATTGTGAAACTTTGCATAAGCAAAGCATGCTCTTTATTTCCTGTTAGTGATTCCTTCAGAGGCAGCCAAACAAGTTTCTAATAAAGGTATAGCCCCATTCCTGGCCCCTGCTACTTGAAGTGCAATCCCTGGACCAAGTGCCTGCTAGAAATGCAGAATTGTGGGCCTAACCCCAGACCGACTGGGTCAGAATCCACATTTTAAGGAGAGCCTCAAATATTCACACGCACATTCAAGTCTGAGGAGCAACAGGATTCCAGGTGCTGCTGTTGCTGCTGATCTGTGAACTAATCTCTTGAGATGCCAGAACCAGAGAATAAAAGAAGGAAAAGTACAGCGGTCCTGCGGAAGACGGGGGACCAGACTGGGTCTCCAAGGGCAGGACGAACACACCGGGCATTCCCATTAGGGAGAGAACTTGGGGAAAGACGCTTCGGAGGTCAGTAGAAGAAAAAGCAGTTCTGGAGGAAGAGAAAAACATGGTATTTCATATACACATATATGCACACACATGCATAGTATGTATGCAGGCTCATATGTGTATATATACATATTGTAATTTTTCAATTTCATAACACTCTTGCAAGATGTATACTTTCAGCTTTTCCATAGGGGAGACAACTGAGATTCTTTGAGTTCAACTAGCTTACCTGAAAACTAAACAAGAAGTCAATAGTGAGCATAAATTGAAAGCTAGATTTGGCCAATTCCAAAGCAATTCTCAGAAAAAAAAAAGATTGCTTTCATTTTACCATCTTCCCAGGATCTAAGACAGACATGGTAACAGTGGTTAAGTTAATCTCTCTATTTTTTAACAGATAACTTTATTAAAATCAGTATCTGGACAAAAAGAAACATGAGACCAAAAAGTCATGTTCTCAAAAAACACCATAGATTCCACTGTAAGTTGAGGAGGGGTTTTTTTAGCCCAAAATTATACTTCAGAAAAAGAGATTCCTCTTAAATCCAAGTATTCACAAATCTCTCTTATTAAGAAGGCATTTTCTAAATTACTTCATTCTGAACATCAAATTACTGTTTAAGTAAGACCCATTAGCCTGAATGTGTGTAAATCAATACTAGCTGACAGAGGTCAGCAAATGAAATCAGTAGAAAAGAAAAGAAATTTAACAAGGATATGGTAATTACCCCTGGAGCAAAAGTTCACCTTTAAGAAGCATAGAATATTATCCTAAACAAAGCTTCACAAGATCACATTAAAAAGTGGTACAGCATGTAAAACTCAACTCATGGATAAAACCGTAGATGTGAGGGAACAAACCAATGTCTCCAACGTCATGTCAGTGAGACTCGTGACAGCATCGCGCACAGACTTCATAAGTCCTGGGCCTCAGACAACTGAACGGGAGGTAAAGATGGTTTACTCTGGAAAACGACAGTACGATGCGGAGAGTAACCCTGATGACATCAAAGGTCCTGACGAAGGTGCATGCAGTCAGTTTGAATGAAATTGTTTTATGGGCCCTGGCTAGTGTGGCTCAGTGGATTGACTGCTGGCCTGCAAACCAAGGGCTGCCAGTTTGATTCCCAGTCAGGGCACATGCTTGGGTTGTGGGTCAGGCTTCCAGGAGGGGGTGCTCGAGAGACTATCACACATTGATGTTTCTCTTCCTCTGTTTCCCCCTCCTTTCCCTCTCTCTAAAAATAAATAACCAAAACTTTTAAAGAATTGTTTTATAGAATGTGACACTGGAAGAGCTATGTTCCTTAAGTAACATTTCATATAACAAATGATTTTAAATATGTAATATAACTAAATTAATAAGTCAAACATTGAAAGTACACTTTTGACTAGCCCATCTAAACTCCCCAAAATATATTTATCTAAGTTGACTGAAAAGTTTTTCTGTGGAATTTTCTCAATGAAAAAATGGAGGATAACCTTCCTAATACCATGACATGTCGGAGCATTCCTAATACTCAGGGAACACAAACAAAATTACACGACCATGGGATAGATGTGACAGCAAACCATGTGGAAAATGCGTGTAGAGAAAGGAGTAAGTGGGGTGACCAGGGAAGGCTTCGCAAGAGATGACAGGTGAGCTTACTCTCAAAGGTGAACAGAAGAGGAAGAGAAGGAAAAGACCGCAAACATGAAACGCCACGTGTCCTGAGCCGTGGAGGTGAGAAGAGCCAGCATGCCTGAAGAAGCACATGCTTGTAACACTCGTGGGGGAGGGCAGCTATGCAAGAACGTGTGCGCCTGGAAGTAACTGGTTAACCTGCTCTGACCCCGGGAGAAGCGGGGAGAAGCATGGTATCTTATCAGAAGTCCCTGGAAGGCCGCCTTCCTTCTAAGACTGCCTTCTTTCAACAGAAGCACCGTGTCAATCATTTTCCTGCTCTCGTGTTTGAGAAACTCATCAATGTGGAATCACAGCACAAGCCTAGAGACACAGGCAAAGTGATGCTTTGGAAGAAAAATGTTTGGGGAATATGTAATGTTCTAGAAACAAATCCTGAAACTAGCTGAATGGGCCCAAAAAGGTAGACTTGGAAATTTTAGCATTAGTTTAGAGAAGTTTTTTCTTCACATCTCTCTCTCTTTATCCTTGGAGAAGAGCCTCTTCTCTCCCTAAAGAGCAGCCAAAGCAAATGATCCATCCTTCACATTCACTGACTTGGTGTGGCAATGCACCCTTCTCAGCCCCAGGATGCTCTTCACATTTTATACTTTATTGTAAGTGCTAATTGTTTTTAAATAGATAGCAGTGACATTACTAAACGCCCAACTCTACTCCTCACATTTGGAGATGTGCATTAAGGTTACAGCGATCGTTTTGCACGCAGTGACCGAGGCGGCCCTGACTACGGCAGGCGGAGAGTCTTTCCCGAAGTGAAGGCCTCCTTTCCTGACAGAGCGCCCTCATCAAGCACGGCTCGGGCAATTCCGGAAGAGCTACTTCACCTCCTTTTCCAGTCATTAAGAGCAGAGAAAGAACAGATTCTAATCTCAGAGCATTTGATAACAGGCATATTCAAGAATTCTGCTTTCACATGTTATTTTTAGTCCTAATAAAATAGCGTTGGATGAATATTTCCTTAACATGATGCTATCTCAACTCTCTCCCAAAACAGCCCCATGGGCGATGAAGAAACTCTGGGATGCTGCCGTTCGGGTTGGGAACAAGACAAACATCCGCTTACATTGCTGTCAAGGTGCCAGTCAGCAACTGTGTGAGAAAAGAATTGAAACATACACTCACCAACGGAGAAAGAAAAATTGTTATTGTCGGATGATGTGTTGATTTACATAGAAGGTCCAGATATGACTCCAATAAACATATCAATTGGATGCTATTTTGACTGTTTTCTAATTGATATAATAAAATTATGGAAAATGAAAAAATGATAAGTGACATAATATTAAGGTAAAACAATCAGAATAACAGGAAAAAAACTGGGAAGAATTACTTTTTTAATCTCAGAGTAGGAAAGGCCTTTGTCACAGGGACACAGAATCCAGAAGCAAATGAAAAAAAGCTGTATGAATTCAACTACATAGAAATAAAAATATTCTGCTTGAAAACCACTATGGAATCAACAATGAAAAATTGGGGAATTAATACACATCACAGACTTAGGGCCAGTTTCTTCAATGTAAAAGCCCTTGGAAATTAATACCAACACACCAGTAGAGAAATAAACAAAAAACACTTCACAGAATGAAAATATGTGAGAGCTCCCCATCATACTTCATCAATTCTAAGTTTGCTATATTTAAACATTTCTAAATCTGGATGGATATTAAAATCATGGTTTTTTTAAAATTTGTTATATTGCAGTACATAAAAAGTCTTCACAGTAAGAGAACTCAAATGAAAAATGCAGTGAAGTAATATTTTTTCCAATCACATAGACAAAATAAGACAATGAAAATGCTGTGTTGGCAAGGCTCGGGCCAACAGGCACTCGCGCACACTGTAGAGGGAGGCGAAAATCCCGACACCCTTGGCGGTGACAGTGGGCAGGACCCGGAAACAATTAAAATACATGCACTCTTTGATCTGACCCCTCTAGTTCTGGGAACTGATCCTAAAGAAATATCTTCACTTGTGTGGAATGAAACAGGTCCAAATATATTTTAATTATACCACTGTTTATAAAAGCAAAATACTTACATACATAAATAAATTGTCCTATACCCATGAGTAAATTGTCTTATATCTATAAATGGAATAATATGCTGCCATTAAAATAATGAGACAGCTCTGAAATACATTGCTTGGGAACAATATATAAGATGTATAGTTAAATGAAAAAAGGAACACAGACCAGAGTATATAAAGTAGTACTATTTGCAAAGATAATAGGCACGTGTCAATAGAAGTAAGTGTGTTTGTGGCTGTGAATGCACGGACTATGTGTGAAGAGCACACAACCACCTGGTAACTGTGGTCACCTCCAGAGAGAACAGAGCTACTGAGGGACAGCGGTGGGGGGAGACTGTTTTCTCCATTTATCACCTTGTACCTTAAGAATATACATGTCCATGTGAAAGCTACTCGAAAGAAATAAAATTAAAACTAAAACTTTAATACAATATGCATACAGATTCTAACTCCCTTAAGAGCAGGGCATAGAAAGGGTTGAGAACCATTGAGTAACAAACCCCTCATATCACGGATGAGAAAATTCATCTATGATTAAGCAACTTGCCCAGGATCACTACATTACCGCAATGCCCTTTCCAATGTCAAGGTTCTATGGTTTTATTTTTGTTTATATTAAGCAATACAATGAATTGGATAGGGGAGGGCATGGTTTAACTGCCAGCCATCAAATTCTAACTTAACCCAGGAAAAAATTCACATAAAAATCATATGAGGAAGGTGCCTTGGCAGAGAGGGGCCAGTCCACTCTGAAACAGGTAGATGGGCCTGGATGTGCTCCTCACTCAGATCTCCCTCATTCTGGCCTGTTCTCTATTTCTAGAACAAAGGAACAATCAGAAAATGCGGACTGGTTGCCTTGGTCTCTGTGCCACTTGGCACTAGAGGGCAAAGTCTGACCACCAGACTCCTGACCCTCTCTCCAAGCACATCCCCAAAAAGAAGGGACAAATCACGATGAACACGTGTCCAAAAACTGAAACATCATTGTTTGTAAGCAATAAACCAACCTTAGCAGCACACCTCGTGGGGACTCATGGGGCCAGGAGATGTCAGCTGTCAAATCTACCCCACCGTTAGTTAAGTGTGACAGGTCAGTGACCCTTCCTGAAAAGGACCTGCAGCAGCAGCTTCGCCCAAACAGAGCATCAGAGGTTAGTGATTTGGAGTTCTGGAGTACTCATCACATTTAGCTCTGGCTGTTTGCGTGGGCCTTGCTTTCTGGTTTTATCATTATTCCTCCTTATTTCCTGGCAAATAACAGAGTTTAGTGAGGTGTCTCCTTCCCACCAAAACCTAGCCAAGAATGCATGATGATTTTAGGGGTTCACTCACACTGTACTCCATGACCCTTAATTAAGAAGACAAACTAAAAACTCTCAGAAGTTAACGATAACACAAGTCATCTATATTTCCTAAGACTTCTAAAGTGAAAGTAGCTTTTGTATCATTTTTTAAATAGGGTAGACTATAATGACGGCTTTAGAAAAAACTAATCATTTTTATTTAGATTACATTTTTTGGCCATTATCCTCGTTGTTTATCTAAATAAGAAAAAAAGGTGGAATTAGTATTCTGTGTTTTCTAACTTTGTTATAGAAAAATTAGTATATAGTATCCAAAGTTGCTAGGAAAACACAACTTTACATATACTAGTGACCAGAGTGTGAATTGAGAGTCTTTGTGAAACGCAAATTGGCAAAATATAACAAAAAATAAGAATATTAATACCTGTCGGCCTAGAAAATGTATTTCTAAAATATATTATCTTAGGGAAAAACTTAAGGACACAGGGGAAAAGTTAACCTCAAGGATGTTCCTACTGCTTCAATAAAATGAATTGATGAAATAAAATACAGAAGCAACACAGAATCATTCTGGAGTGCTTATAAATTCCAGAATGGTTGAGTAAGGACTTCCAAAAATCCACTCTTCCATTAAACATATGGTAATCAAACAACACACTCCTAAAACCAGTAAGTCAAAGAGGAAAGAAGAAAAATTTAGAAAACACTTTCAGGTCAATAAAATTAAAAACACAATTTATCAAAACTTATGGGATGCAACTACAGCAGTGCTTAAAGAAAAATTTATACTTGTAAACACCAATATTAAAAAGGATGAAAAAATCTCAAATTAATAACCTAAACTTTCACCTTAAGAAATTAAAAAGAGGAGCAATAATATCTAAAGCAGTCAGGAAAAGAAGAAAATAATAAAGACCAGAATGAAAACAAATAAAATAGAGAACAGAAGAATTCAATGAAACTAAAAGTAGGTTCTTTAAAAAGCTCAGTGAAATTGACAGACCATTAGCTAGACTGAACGCAGGAAAAAGATGGAAGACTCAAATTACCCAGCTCAAGAACGGAAGCGGGGACATTGCTACTAACCCTACAGAAATGAAGAATGTTGTAAGGGAACACTACAAATAATTGTGTGCCATCTCACTAAACTATCTGCATGAAATGGAAATTCCTAGACACTCACATCCTCCTGAATCTGACTCAAGAAGGAATAAAAAATCTAAATAGACCAATAACAAGCTTAAAAATTAAATTAGTAGTCATAAAACTTCTCTCACACACACACACACACACACACACACACACACACACACAAAGCACCCAGGCCCAGATGGCTTCGCTGTTGAATCCTACTAAATGTTTAAAGAGGAATTAAAACAAATCCTTCTCAAAGTTTTCCAAAATATAAAACAGGAGGTGAAGCTATTATCCGGACCAAGAACCAAAGACATCACAAGAAAACTATAGACATTAAAATCTTTGACAAAACACTAGCAAATTGAATCCAGCAACATATAAAAAGAATTATGTACCATGACTAGATTGAACTAACATGGAAATCAATCAATAGAATACACTCTAATTAACACAACAAAGGACAAAAATCCACGTGACCACCTCAATAGATGCAAAGAATGTATTCAACAAAATCAACACTATTCGTGTTAAAAATATTCAACCAACTAGAAAAAGGAGAGAATTTCCCCAACTTCATAAAGGCATCTACGGAAACACCCACAGCTAACATCGTATTGAATGGTGGTGAGGTGGGTTAGCAAACAAGATGCAACCTTCTGCAACCACGTTCTGTTCTTTCCCCAAAGTTCAATTTTGAAAAACTTGAAACTTTCAGAAAAGTTACAAGAATGGGATAATGAATATCAATAGACTCTCCACCTGAAATCACCATTTTGCTTTTGGTTTTAGCATTTTGCAGTATTTTTAGAGAGAAAGAGACGGGGAGGCTTTTGTCAACCATTTAAGACTCTTATGCAAACCCTTCCCCCTAACTAACCATGCATCTCCTAGGATGAAGAACTTTCCCTTTTCCCTTATAACACAATAAAATCATCACACTCAGGAAATGTGTCATTCACGCAGTACTGTGACCTAATATATAGTCTATCTCTGACTCTTCTCAATTTTTCTAATAATGTTTTTTATAGTGTGGGGATTTATTTATTTATTATTTGGTCAATCCAGGATCCAGGTTCCTGATCTTGTGTCGCATGTAATTGTCGTGTCTTTTTCATCTATTTCAACCCGGAACAGTTGCCCCAGCTGTTCTTTCCCTTCACAGCCCCCACACGTTTAAGAATTGGCCCGACTGTTTCCTCACGCTCGGGTCCAGGGAGGACACTTTTGGTCAGAGCGCTCCATGGGTGATATTTCAACCATTACTTACGAAGACAAGTTTATTGCCTCAGAGTGGTCGTGCTAGTCCTCCATTTTTGTGCAAATATTTTTGGGGAGGAAATATCAAAATTCACTTCTAAAACAAAGAGCATCAGTACCTTCTCAAAAAAAAAAAAAAATCACAGAACACCAGGCCCCAACATGGCTCTAACTCCATGGGTCAGCACTCAGGTCAGAAATTGAAAAGAAATGTGAAATCTCTCTATTCCTATTCCTATACACCACAGTTCATTATGTGGTGCAGACAAATCAACGGGGGTATCTTAATTCAAATGAGTTCTTCTTTTTTTTTGAGTTCTCTTACTTAACAGATACAGGCATGTCTATTAGTTGCAGACAGTAGAGTTTGGGATCCAATGGTCCCAAATACACCAGAGAGGCAACAAACCCCCTCATTTGAAATCATCATCTGCCCTGCCCCACACTCTCTCTCCCTTCTCTGCTCTGTTCTTCTCCGTAGCACTTGCACTGCCTGGCGGACGCATATCTCACTTATTTCTCCTGGTTACACCTTACCTCCCCCACGGGAACGTAAGCCTCGTGGGCGTGAGCACTTCCATCTTCCTAGTTCACTGCTCTCCTCCCAGCGTTTAGAGTCACACTTCATTTCTAGTGGGCCCCCAGTACAAAACTGTTAATACATGAATGAATGAATGAATGAATGGTTTCACCTACCACACTAACATGTGCCAGAGTCACGAGAGCACTTAAGATTTGGGATATTGGAGCCACATGGCTCCTAAAGTTCGGGCTGTCCCTAACTCTCCTTTCCACCTTCTCTGCTCCCCACCCCTGCCCCACCGGCACTCGACATGTGAATATCATGGGATTTATGGGTTTGTTACAGAAAAGGGTTACAAATGGGCCACTTATGGATATGAAAAATGAACACAGTTATTCACCAGTTTGTCCCAGACATGTTTAAAACTCTTGCAGACCTTGACCATGAAACTCGGGCTAGGACACCCTCTACTAGAGGGTTTACAGAGGTCTCCAACTTATTTCCAACCGTGGTTACCTTTGAAGTTCTGAGAAGGTGGGAGAAAGCAAATAGGAATGTAGAGGAAGAAAAGAGAAGACAAGTTTTAAAAAAGACTGGAGGATAAAAATGGGTTCTCTGTCCCCACGTCTCCTCACGAGCCCCGGGCCCCAGGTTTACACATAGTTCAACCTCCGTCTTCGAAAAGTGTTTGGTCTTGTTCTGTGAGGATTGCGGGAAGGTCAGGAACTGAGTAGCCAGCAGACAGGGTATTTGTCTTCTTTTCTAGATTGTAAGGTCCGGACAGAGGGTTCCAGAGGGAAAGGTTTCTTAAGAGAAGCGAAAAACTCATTTCAAACATAATATTCTTTCCCTGAATGAATTCACAAGTTCCTGTCAAACTGCACCTTTCATAAATGCTCTTATAGTATGAACTAGTAAGTATACCAAAGCCGTTCTAGTACTAATAAAATTTGAAAGCATAAAGATTATTACATATTATAAATCAGGTTCAGGAACACACCTTCCTACATTTGATTATTTTTAATGGGAAGAGGATACATCTTTTTAAAGCTTGGTTTGTTTTAATCCAAAATGATCTCACCAAACTTTCAACTCAGCCACAAGACCTTTCTGACTTGGAATTCCAAATTCCTGTTCACGAGATTGCACGTTCTCAACACATGAAACCCCCTGGGTTCCAGGTGCCCAGGCAGGTCAAGTGAAGCCAGAGTGAGACTCATCATCTAGAAACTTCTATCTCGAGTTTAGACTCAAGCTTTCGATAAAGGTTGGATTTCCTCTCTGGGAACATGTAAGAGAATGAATGGTAAGAGGCTGCTCCATAGCTAGAAAGAATGACTTAGTGTGAAATGTATTTGCGGCCATTGCCAACTTCGCGTTCAGGGACTGACAGCAAGCAGGGAGGGAGGGAGGAAGAAATGGCAGGAGCTCCTTGCTACAAGTCACGAAATCCAGAGAGAGCCTCTTGGACCCAGGAGACTTCCCTCCTGCTGAGGCCTTCAAAATCTGCCTTCGTGGAGAAAAAAAACGAGGAAGAGAAAAGAGAGTTGCTTGGCTTCTAAAGTAGACTGGCCTTTCCTCCGAAGAGCCAGGCAGCCGCTGCGCCAGGCTCTGGCGTCGGCCAGCCCTCGATGGCTGGAGGATCTTGTCACACTGTTTGGCTGCCCGAGCTCAGGGTGAGCGCTGCTCCCCACCCAGACCCCGCCAGCAGCGGCGCCCTCTCCCCACTCGGCCTGGCCCCTGTGCACAAGGTCACCGCTGAGCACTGCTAAATTTTGAGAATTCCTAAGAATCAACTTCCAAAGAAGGAAAAGCCTTCAAGGACTCATGAATTGGAATCTGCTCTGACATTCCCACAAGCCACCATTTGTAAGTGAGCAGTGCTGTGCTTGAGGGTCCCGACCAGGCTCCCGCTGGGGTCTAGCCTACCTGGACAACCACATAAGAGACGGTTAGTGGGCACCCCCCCAACTGTGATGTAAAGCTATCACAGAGACAATTCAATTGTGTTTTCCAAATGAAGCAAGGTCACTCCATTTATCTTGCGCAGGGTGGTATTTAGTACTTGCACAAATTGTTAATTGTCGGTAAATACTATGATTAAAATTCTGCATTCTTAGAAATAGCAAATGCTTTGTATTGTTCATTCAATCATCCATTCAGCTTATATTAGTTGAGTGCCTACTATGTGCTAAGCTCCACTTTAGGTAGTGGGAACACAGGGACTTGGCAGCAAAGAAGGGTCACCATTATGGACAGTATTGGTTAGGAAAGGCCTCATTGAGAAGGCGACCTTCCAGGCAATCCTTGAAGGAGATGAAGAAGCCAGACCCAGGCACTGGGGGAAGAGCTCCAGGTGGAATGTTGGTTCTACAAACATAAAAATACCTGAGATGAGAGTGTGCCTGGCATGTTAGAGGAATTGCAAGGAACCCACTGTATCTAGAAAAGTTTATGTGAGGGGGGGTCTTAGAAAATAGGGTTAGGGGGAAGAGCATTGGCTTTAACTCTGAAAAAGAAGGAGCGCCCATGGAGGACTCAGAGAAGAGGGAGGCCAACCCTTAGAAAGGATCACGCTGGCCAGTTATTAATGCCCCTCCTGACTTCTTGGCACAGTATCGACCAGGCAGACCACAGACGAATACCAACGTGGCATGTGATGGTACCAGGTCCTGGTGAGTGTGACTGTGGACCTGGTCCCTTTGCACCTTCCAGCATTGGCTACACCCGTGCTGTCCAATGTGGTCGCCATGAGCCCCAAGTGCTATTTTACTTGAAAACACGGCTGGTCTGAAAGAAGGGCTGTTGGTGCAAAATATACACCCATAAGTTAAATACACGGTAAATGTAAAAAAAATAAAATAAAGAGACTGTAAAATGTCCCACGTAAATTTGTATAATGCTATATACAAAATAATAATACTGTTAATACAATGGGTTAAATATAGCGTATTCCTAAAATTCATTTCACCTCTTTTTTTCTTTATTTCATGTGGCTACTAGAAAATTAAAAATAGCGTGTGCGACTCACATGCTAATCCCACGGAAAAGAGCAGGGTTAGAGCGTTTCTCGAATAGTGCCCTGACCTTCCCAGCAGACAGACATCCTAGATAAAATTGCGGCAGCTCCTTAAATGAAGAGAAGGAGCGACTCACACTCCAAAACCCTCTCCCTGTGAGCGAAGAGAAAGGCACCGGCATTCGCCGGCCAAGAGGCAGCGTCTCCGTGCAGCCTTCTGCAGGAAGGACGGCCACCAGACACACCCAGAAGCTACCTGGTAGGTTTCCCCAGAAAACTCCTGTTTCAAGCATTTAGGTTTGGTAGAGAAATAAATGTCCTGACTTCAAACAGGTTACCATGGAAAGGACTAGAATGAAGAATTATTCAGCCCCATAGGAAAGGGAAGGTGAGTTATGAAGTCCATGTCAGTAGGTGGGGCACTCTGTGGACATCACCCCGTGAGAGCCTCACGACAGCCTGGGATTTCTTCTACTTAAAACAGAAAAAAAAAATAGGGGTGGGAATGTTTTTGGCTCCAAAATCCTCAAGTTTCTCTAAAGTCTTCTATTTTGTTTCTACACCAAGAAGCCAACGATCCTTGCCCTTTCTGTTCTGCATAAGACCCCGTATGTGTGGAATAGATTTGTAGGTCCCATTTGCTGTAATATTACCTACATTATAGTAAGAAGAAGAAAACATAAGGTCCCTGGGTATTCTTTGGCCAAGAAATGCTTCCCCACTTTTTCTTTCTGTGATATATGTGGTGTGTCTTTTACTTCCAGTGTGTATTTCTCACGAACAGCCCTTCTCCCAGACCAGCCACATCTCGAGTGCTCCAGAGCACACGTGGCTCGTGGCCGCCCCACCAGACAGCACGTGTCTAACCAGGGCTGAAACTTTCTGCCCACAACAACCCCCCCGAGGGGTACAGATCGCCCCTTCCTGCCCAAAACCATTCAGAACAATATGGTAACAAAGGGAAGACTTTTTTAAATTCTAAAAACTTCACTGCACTTTTCTTTGTGCTTAGCCAAATGATTTTACTTAATGATTGGCGTTTCAGGTAAACATCCAGTTGGGTTACAAATGAAATCTTGCTTCAGTATATGAGCATTTTCACGTTGGAAAAAATCTCCTTGCAGCCTGCTGCTCGCTGGCGAGGGTTCCGCTCCCTCAGTGAGGCAGCTCCCTTATTAAAGACAGCTGTGTCCACTGTTTATGAATAGTGTGGATGCTGAAAACCTAATAACAAAACCAAGGAGTCCCAAGAGTCCCCCCTCCTTCTCTTGAACTTGAAACTGAAAAGACACACATTTCCCACCAGTGTCAGGGACAGTCTCCGCTGTCATCTACCAATCACGCTCATCCGCACGGCTTGGTGAGCCCGCACGGTCCTACAACAAAAATGCACGCGTACCGTAAAAGCTTGTTTTGTCAAATTAAAGAATGAAAAAAAAATTAAGACATGGATCAACATGGATGTGGAAAGAGTGATTTTTTTGCACATTTTGAAATTGAGAAGTAATTTGTCTATTATTGAATGTTAGTCCTTAACATAGGACTGAAGTATAGTCCTTTGTCATGAATAACTGCTTTTTTTTTTTTTAGATTTTATTTATTTATTTTTAGAGAGAGGGGAAGGGAGGGAGAAAGAGAGGGAGAGAAACAGCAATGTATGGTTGCCTCTCACATGGACCTCACTGGGGACCCGGCCCGCAACCCAGGCATGTGCCCTGACTGGGAATCAAACCGGGACCCTTTGGTTCCCAGCCCGCACTCAATCCACTGAGCTACACCAGCCAGGGCATGAATAACTGCTTTTATTGATGTCTGGCATTAGAAATTTATATTTAACTAGACCAAAAACAAAACAGGTACCTTTCCCCCCACTCCAGGGAATGTCTTTTCATTCCTTATGAATGTAACCGTTTTTTCTTTTGTTTAACTCCAGCAATATTGAGATTTAGAAGACCTTTGCATAGGACCTTTGGATAGGACACTCTTAACTGGGGTCACGTTGCCTGGCTCTGTGATGAGTGTCACAGAGGACAGAAGAGAGGCCCTGGGGCCGAAGAGCAGTGTGTAGAATTAGGCAACAGAGGCATCTGACTTGGGGAGGATTCCGGGTTGTTTCGACATTTCACGGCACCCTTACACAGAAGGGTGGCCCAGACCCTGGAGGCCTGTCCCCTTTCCAAACAGGACAGGAAGCTCAACATTCAGGCTCTTCTGAACCACGACTAGAGGACTTGGGTGGGCGGACAGGGGTGATTCACTGGGGTGACTCAGTGGAGGCTCAGGGATGAGCTCTAGAAGATGAGGTTGGACGCCCACAGAGACCATAATCCTCTCCCGTGTCTGGGGTTCCGTATCCCACCGTCTTTGGGAGGACCGAGGCTCCCTGGGATCTTAACACATTGCTGCTTCCACGCACAAGTGGTACCATTTAAAATTCCACTCAAAGGAAATGGTGGTAATTGAAGCCATTCACGGGACCACAAAAGCGCTGCCACCCTCCAAATTGAACATTTGAATGACATTTAAAAGGTGCCAAAATGTGTAATCAATTCACTCAAAAGATATTTCCTGAATATCTAGTGTGTACAGCACTCTGGGATGGTTATTTCAGGAGAAACCAAGATAGCAATGGGAATGAACTATGCTATTTTATTAAAATGGGCGATCAGGCGCAGATACTGGTCAGAATCCAAGAGGGACTGCTTACAAAGGACTGGAAATGACCCGGGAAGGAAAATGGAAGCTGGAGGAAAAGGAGGGATGGAGGTGTGGGGGGGGAGGGGCAACAAAGAGAGGAGCAGGCCCATGGGTACCAATTAAAAAAAAAGTTCTCATATAAACAAGATGCTGTACACCTGAAACTCATGCAAAATGACATTGAATGTAAACTGTCATTGAAAAGTATTATTTAAAAATAAAATAATAAATAAAAACTTCAGAAACATTCTCTGGATAATAGTGGAGAAAAGGACCAAATCTTCTGTAAATATTCTAAAGGTCTGTGACATTAATATTTTATTCCATTTTGCTGATAAAATAGAATATTTCTTTTTTTTTTAAGGTTTTACTTAGAGAGGGGAAAGGGGAGGGAGAAAGAGAAGAAGAAAAACACCAATGCAAGAGAGAAACATCAACTGGTTGCCTATCTCACACGCTCGGACCAGGGACTGAACCCACAAACCTGGCCAGTGCCCTTACCGGGAATCAATCAGTGACCTTTCGCTTTACGACACCCAACCAACTGAGCCACACCAGCCAGGGCTAGGATATTTCTTTCTACTTTCATTAACGCATGCTCCTTTCTCTTCCTGCCACACCCCAGAAGACATGTTCTTATACATGTCATCCTGTGAGGCTGTGCAGAGCCAAAGCTCCCCTCACCCCCTACCCCATCCTCTTCACACAGCTACTCTGAAGTCTTCTCAACAGTTTTTTTTAATGCTTTCCATTGGATTCTCTTCCTCTAAAGACTTATCATAAATCCTTCATGTCACCATGTTCCCTGAAAGAAAAGAGTGAACAGATTGAAACAGAGACCCAAGTAAGAAGATTAAAAAGTTCTAGGTCACATAACTCGTCTTCAAGAACATACATACTTCAGTCAAAAAGGTTGAAGACCAGGCATCTAGTCAAATATCCTCCGTTTTTTACATACAAGACACTGTGCTACTCAAAGGTGAGAGGTACCATGGGCCTGTCCATGAGACGCTTAAGCTGTGAAACGAAGGAGAGGAGGCTGGAGGGATGGGAGCTAGAGTCTGAATGGG
This sequence comes from Micronycteris hirsuta, assembly GCA_004026765.1. NCBI lineage: Eukaryota > Metazoa > Chordata > Mammalia > Chiroptera > Phyllostomidae > Micronycteris > Micronycteris hirsuta. The sequence continues at coordinate 64,371 of PVJI01001121.1, read as the reverse complement.
GGGGGCAGCCCGCCGCCGCCCCACTCTGAGCTGGGAGAGAACGAGACGGCTGGGGTCAGACAGACAGGTGGGGGCCGCGGAACCTCGGGGAAGGGGAGAGCGGTTGCATGACCTTTGAGAACAGCGTCATATGAGCACGGGAGCAGGTGCCGATCATCTGTCTCTCAACACGAAGGAGTCAGAGATGGAGAGAGAGAAGCACAAACAAAGAAACGTCTTGGACTAATTAAACCGAAGAGCTGACAATGTTGATTCACTTTTCTCTTTGGTAATATATTTGGATCAAGATTTGAGGAGAAAAGTTTGGAAGAAGACACGGGATTTCGGCATACTCTGCCATTATCCAACACGCAATATACGCCATGAGGTCAAAGTGCACACACGGCGGTGTTTTCAATGTTTTTAAAAGCATACCTTCACATAACTAGCAGAAGATTAACATCCTTCATATACACCTAAACCTCAATAGAATTTTACTCAATAGAAAAATGAGAAATGAAAACACAATTTACAGAAGAAACACAACTGACTGAAAAAGAATGAAAAATGTTTCGTTTCAGAAGCTGAAGGCCAGTGAAAACAAGATTCTCAAAAGGAGGACCAGTTTTGAGGCAGGAAGATATACCCTTATGTACTGCCGGTTGGAGTGCAAAGTAGGAGGGCAGCACCTGTGTGAGGTATTGGAGCAACACACACACACACACACACACACACACACCCTCCTCAAAAATGTTTGTATCCTTGACTCACTAATTATCCTTTTATGAGCTTAGCCTAAGTAAATAATCAGAAAAACAGGTAAAGACGCATTTTCAAAGATGTTTGTTGTATCATTTATAATAGCTAAAACTGAAAACAGTATTAATTTTTAATACCAGAAAAATGGCTAAATAAATTACAATATACTGAAATTATGTGACTATCGTGTGACTATTAAAATTATTTTTCAGCCCGGCTGGTGTAGCTCAGTGGATTGAGTGTGGGCTGGGAACCAGAGGGTCCCAATTCAATTCCCAGTCAGGGCACATGCCTGGGTTGCTGGCCAGGTCCCCAGTGAGGGCCACATGAGAGGCAACCATACATTGCTGTTTCTCTCCCTCTCTGTCTCCCTCCTTTCCCCTCTCTCTAAAAATAAATAAATAAAACCTTTTTAAAAAATTCTTTTTCAATGACTTTTTTAATGAAATGGAGGTATGTTCACAATACAAATTAAATGAAAATGACCAGGATGCAGAACTCCATGCAGAATGTGGTCCTGTCTAGTCACATAACTACATGGACATATGAAGAAAAAAAGGATGAAAGAAAATATATCAAGTTATATCAATAGTAGTTATCTTTGAGTTGCATAATTATTTCTATTTTTCAATATATCTGAACTTTTTACAATGATCATATATCTTATAGTTAGCACATATCATATATTATCTTATACTTGGCCCACACGAAAATGTGCATATGATTTGATTTGGGGCTTATTGTTAATAAACACACCGAAGCCAACAGGTTGTTATTGTCGGGACAGAAAAAGAGAAAGCCCCTTCTTTGCATGCTCACTGCCTGACACAGAGTGTCGAACACAGAGGAGAAAGCACCCAGTCACTGTTCAATTAACAAGTGTCTGGCTGTCTGCAGACACGGGTGATGGATGGGGAGAGTAGTGAATGTAACTAGTGGGAAAATTCCTCAGTGTTTAGTAAAGTTGGTATCTTTCCTGGGATTTTCAGGAGACGTAAGGAGTTCATAGTGTGACAGACTTTAAGAGAATAAAGAAAGAGGGAAAAAAATAAAAGGAATGATTTTCACAAGAATACAAGGGGATGAGAGTTAATCAATTGAGCTCGTTTTTCTACCAACTCTCAGTATCTATTCCAAACTTCACTCAAATTGGTAAATGGATCTGCTTCTTTGAAAAACAAGAAAAAGCAACTGTTCAAAAGCAATTACACAATCGCCCCTTCATCTTGCCAGGAGGGTGAAGTTCATTCACGGAACCACTGAGACTTGAGTCTCCCGACTCCTGCACAGGTATAATCTCCAGGAGGGCTATCCAAATTGATGTTTCAACTTCATCAGTGACTGTCACAAGGAAGAGAGGGCCCCACCAGATAACCATGCATTTCTGGCTGTGTTTGGAAGCAGAAGCAGTGAGCACGGCTGTGTCCCAGCAACCGTCCCATTGTCTGTGTGTGTTCGTAACTTCTTGGCGAGCAGAAGCATTGCCTCCGTCCTCCAACTGATGTGAGGGTAACAGATATGTCTTCTTCGTCCTCTCTGGCATCATGGTGACAGATTCTTAGGCTACATGCCCAAGGCGGAAATCTGGTCTGAGTTTAAACTTGCTTAGACTTGTGAACTTCAAAAAGAGGAAGGGTAACTCACATTTCTATTGTGTTACTATTTCTCGCACCAAAACCGGGGTTCTTTGTGGATGTTCATGTCACGTCAGTATTATTTCTTCCCCAGATGTCTGGTTGCCCTTCACTCCATAGATGCAAATGGCATTTCCCACTTTCAAACGTCTACAAATACTCATACATGATATCCCAAAATGGCACAGGTTGGAGGGGAAGGATGGCAGATGAGAGAGAAATGACATGTGGTTTTTAGGTCGAGCAGTCCAGGATTTCAGCTCTCATTAGCTCTTTGACCTGAGGAAAGTGACTAAGCTTCTGGGAACCTCAGTTTCTTCATCCAGAAAAAAAAAAGGGGAGGGCGGGGGCTAACCACTCTAAGTTGGAGAACAATTTTGAAAATGAACTTTAAAGCCCCTACATGTAGCTGGCACAGGGCATATACTCAGTAGAAGTAGCTGTTGTTATTAATGATGGCCCTGCAAATGAATTGTTTGCTGACTTCTTCTCAGACCGTGTGTGTTCCTGTAAACACTCACTTGCCATACAAGACATTTCCTCTCCAACGCTTCCTTGTTGGACTTGCTTACAAGATGGTGGCTCCCTGCGTAGAAAAATAACTTTACAGGGTGATTCAGCTATAAATTATATAAAGAAGTAAGCATAACAAACCTTAGAAACCACACAAAAATAGAAACATATATGGGGATTAAAGTTCTGGATTTGGCCTGAAAACATATGAGGCAGGGATGAAATAGAATTCAAAATATGTAACAGTCACTCCCAATCTTTTAAACATCCCCAAAATTAAGTCCCCCGTTGATTTCAGAAACTTGCTGATGGAACTCTATCAGGAACACGAAGAACTCAATGAGGCCCATGAACTCCCTCAGACATGCCTTGGGGCCCTTGCCTTGCCCATTCTAAACTAGCATATGATGAAGGCTGCCCAGTCCCTCCAACTCAGTCCCTACGGGGAAAAATCCACGCTAAACGCAGCCCCTCAAAACCTCCTGCATAACCCAACGTTGGCCTTTCCCTCTGAGACTCAGTTTTAAGCCTCTGTCAAGGTAGTGATCAAGGTAATGACCATAATAAGCAACACACACTCATCTCTGCCTTCTAAACAGGCCATTTGGGTGGTATTTTCAAGAAGCAACAATCCAGCACCCCCTACAAAGAGTTGGAGTCACTCTAAAGTGAATGGCACTACAGCAGACCTTCCCAGGGAAGGCTGGGCTGACATCACAGAGGCACAGATTCATCCGACACAAAACACCAAGTGCTCTGGTGACTTTTCTAAGCAAGTTGGAGGCCACTCTAGTGGTCAAAGTACTCTCCAGCCCTTAAAAAAAAAAGCCTTCCCTCCCCACTGTCGACCATCCCAAGCCAAGACCTTCTTGTCCTCAGGAGGATGGAACATCCACAGTGTGATCACCGCAGCAACAATACCACTATTTCAGCCTAGTTCCGAAAACGATGGAGGGTTTTGGCTTCAGCTGCCCAAATTGATCTAATTCACTCGATAATTGCTCAATTCTCCAATTTATTGCCCAGATGTAGCCAAATTTCTCCCCGTGGACAGGGAAGATCCAGTGATAGCCCATAAAGAAAACGTGCCAAACTGCACAAAATACAAGTAAGGCAGAGGCCGTGAGAGGGCTCGGCATGGAGGGGCCCTTGTCAGAGGAGCTGCAGCGTGGCTGGGAATGTGTAACTGGAACGGGCACCATGGGACCACAGAAATGCCGAGCTGGCCACCGCTCCCTGTTACAGGGAAGTGCAATCTGAAGCCAGATGTTGGAACAGGATGAGGTTGGACAAGTCTGCCCCTTGATTCAGGGCAAGGTCAGCGCTGAGCGGGGAAAGCTCTGCTCCCTTTTCAAAGCTCTGGCGCAGCGAGTAGCCCCGATCATTGGGGAGAGCTTCCTGCCACCGCATCTTCCCGCTGCCATGCGCAGTGGCAAGCTTTGGGGCTTAGAGAACACTTGTCAAACAAGACATCCCCAGGGAAGCCATCCACATTCCATTCAAAGCAATTTATAACAAGTACTACAGAGCTGATCATAAATCCGTCCTCCTTTCTGAGCTCATCGACTGCGATACGCATCTCTCTGCTCCCTGCTGAATTGATAAGGACTAACTGTGCAGGGGGGGGGATCAAGTAGCTGAGCAAGAGGGAGGCAGTGGGGGGGCAGGGGAGAAAGGAAAATCAAGCCGTTGTTATGAACGCCCTCCATGCACCAGACACTGAAGATTCACCTTCACCCTTTTACCCAAATGAAGTTGAATAAAATTGTCACAAACAAAAATATTATAAATCATGTTAAATATTTGGAAAGTGAAGTATGGTTGCTTTAAAGAGTTTAGCAACAACTTGATCTGGTCTGGAAGTCAGAACAAGCTTCCCTGAAGAAGGGAGGTTTGGGCTTCCAAGGGCAGGATGAGTACGTGCTGAGGGGTTACCAGGGACGAGAAGGGAACGAGAAAGAAAAGGCAGCCCAGGTAAAGGCCATGCGATGTTAGGCCAGTGCTCCTCAAACTTCATTTGACAAATGAATCCTCCGGGTAGCTTGCTAAACTGCAGATTTCAATTCAGTAAGTCTGGGGTGTGGCCCAAGGTTCTGCGCTTCTAGCAAGCCTTGGGGTGAAGCCGCTGGTGCTGGTCTGGTGCACACTTTATGTCTCAAGGATCCCAGGATCTGCTCAGAGGCCAGAGCAAGGGAAGGTTTACAAGGAGGCCAAAGAGCTTGGCGGAGGGTGGAGGCACTGGCCTGCAGAGGAAGGGGGACCCGTGAGGGTCTCCACTTTCTTTGTTCTCGCCAAACAACTGTCCTAGGAGTTGTTTTTCCCTGGGAGACAGCCCTTTGCAGCCTCTCCAGTCTCAGGGAGAGCAAAGGTGTTTATGGACTTCAGGGCTTCTCAGAGCCAATCAAGCACAGGTCCTTCATCACAGACAGCCCATTAACAAGCCATGTTTACTAGTGAAGCTCCTCTGAACTTAATACCCCTTTGTCAGCGAAAGTAATTGATCTTGGCCAGTTAATTTGGCGGCTTTCACAGAAGACCCAGGACTTGCCACTCTCTTAAGAGTGTCAGGCTGCTCTGCAGACCTTCCTCCCTTCAGTAAGCCCCTTCCGAGGACGCTGAGCCCAGAGGCTTGTTAGAACAGCTTAGTGAAAAAGAACGTAGACATCTCTCAGTGACACCGGGGTCTGGGGGCTCAGGAGTCTGGAAGACATTGAGTTTTACAGAAATGTCCAGCTGCCCTCCTGTCCCCTGAGAATCTGACCGACAAAGGCATAAGGGCTGTTTGGTTAGGCAGGTAGTTCAGCTCAGGCTGAACGTGTGCCCTAAGCAGCACTTGGAATACCTGGGGAACTCTCCTTTCCGCCTGCCATAGGAAAGAGTCTTTGCTTTCCACCTTAAAATGAACACAGGACTCATTTGGACTGGACGTGTGCCATGGGGAGCACACTCCCCTGCAGCCAGACAACGCTAGCTGGAGGAACTCAGGCGTCCGCCCCCCACCCCCGTTCAGTACCAGGACTCAGGAGAAGTTGCTCGCTCGGCTCTCTCACTCACACAATGAGTCAATGGGGATGATATAGTTTAACCAGTCATAGCAAAGCATTTTTTACATGAGTCTGGATGATGTTCACACTTAAAAAGGAGTAAGATTTTTAACTGTGAAATCCTCTCCAGATATCGCCCAACACTGGCATGTTTTCAGCCATCTGGAAAGCCGTACAGACTGTCCCAGCCTAAACTGGGGACGGAAAATCACGGGCCAGGCCTTGGTTTCCTTATCTAAGGGGTCCACCTCAGTGGGATGTGGCGTCTTTCTGGTCACCTGCCTCTGTCACCACAACACAAACACGGGGAGAGCGGAACTAAGGGGTTGGATATGAAATACAAGCCACCTGCCGTATACAATGTTTACTGGAGAGTCGGGGGATAGCTTGGAGAGCAGGAGACTCATTCATCAGAGACGGTGATATTCACGAGGGACGCTTTGCGCTTTCATGACCCCAGAGGGGGTGTTCCAAGGCGGAGAGGGGTCTAATGAGAGCAGGATGTCTATCAGGCAACACCTGTTCTTCCCCGGCAAGAAGAGGCAGGTCGACCTTAAGGGGCAGAATGTCGCAGTTTGGAAGAGACGGCCCTCCTGGTTTTTAGTGCGCTGTGTCACAAGTCAGGTAGATGCAACCAGGAGAAGAAAGGCTTCCGGGCAGGGCGGCAGCAGGAGGGAAAAGCTGGAGGCCTAAGAAAGAGTGATGGGTTTCTTCGGAGACAGACCCAGAAATGGAAAGCCAGAACACTGATTCGAAAGAATAGATGCACCTCTCTGTTCATTGCAGCATTATTTACAAGAGTCAAGATGTGGAAGCAGCCCAAGTGCCCATCAGTAGATGAGTGGATAAAGAAGATGGGGTACATTTACACAGTGGAATGCTACTCAGCCATAAAAAAAGAGGGAAATCTTACCTTCTGTGACAACGTGGATGGCCCTGGAGAGCATTATGCTCAGTGAAATAAGCTAGCTCAAGAAAGACAAATACATACGGTTTCACTCATATGTGGAATCTAAAACACAAAATAAACTAACAAACAAAACAGAAACAGACTCATAGATGCAGAGAACAGACTCTGGTTGCCAGAGGGAAGGCGCTTGGGGGACTGGGTGAAGGGACCGAGAAGAACGGATCGGTAGTCACACAACAGTCACAGGGATGTAAATCCCTGCACAGGGAACATGGTCAGTGATGTTGTAGTAATTGTGTGTGGTGCCAGGTGGTGCTGGGAAGATCGGGGGAGCACTTTGTAAACATATGACAGTCTAACCACTATGCGTACTCCCGTCATGAATACAGAATCATACTGAATGTAAGCTGTAGTTTAAAAATATATTTAAAAAATAAAACCATTTAAAAAAAGAAAAACTAATGGGTTTTAGAAAGAGCTGGTGGCCCAGTGTTCCAAAGGTGTGTGCATGAATACATACATGCACATGCATGTGTATACATACATATTCAGAGCTCTAACCATGTGAACGCGCGTGTGTGTATGTCCACCTACACACGTGCACACGCAGCTGTTGTCGTTCACGGGCGCTGCCCCGCACACATCCTCCCCACTCCCCATCGAGTGCCGGCACCTGTGTTTCCTTCTCGAGCCGCTGGAAGCCACTTAGCCACCTCAGTGGCAGGCTCAGAATGGTGCCCAGTCAACCCCACCTGGAGCAGGCAGGAGTTGGCGTAACTGGGTCGCATCTCTCACCCCTCAGGTGGGAAATTCTGAGGCCTGAGTCTCACACTGGCTTCCAGAATTTGCCCAGCAGGAGTGAGCTCTGGTCGCACACAGTGACACTTGCTTGGTGACACAGCCTTGAGTGGCTGCCTCCCCACCTTGTCTCCCCTCCACACTCCTCTGCCACGGTCTTCTCCACATCCCACAAAACTATGGCCACGCAAACACTCATCTCGGGGTCTGCTGCTGGGGGAACCCCAATTCAGCATGTAAATGTGTGTGCTGGTATTTACATGTATAGGCATGTTTACATAGATTTGCATGTGTGTGTGCATATATACAGTCATAGATATAGCTGTATATGCATACAAATAGGCACGCACACAAATACCACACACGCTGAAAGGCATAAATGTGTCCATATCTCTCTAGACATAGCATTGCTGTTTGTCTCCTTATCAAGGCACAGCTGATTTTTCTATAGTCTCCTGTTTTCACAGGAGAACCTGTAGCCGAGGCCCCTCCCTGGAACCTCCTAGGTGAAGCATCAGGCCTCACACTGGTGCTGTCCAAAGCCCTGTCCAGTTTAACCCTCTCACTCAGCAAGGCGGCTCCACGCTCTGTCCACCTCATACACAAAAGCTTCCAAGGCTACTGCCGGCCAGCACCGTCCAGTCCCGGGCCTCGCAGAGCCGGGCCAGGCCACACGTTTGCCCTATGAGCTTCTAAAACAAACCTCTACACAGTGACCACTCCCAAGACAAGGCATTTGCTGCCGAGACATCTTTTGGGGGGAGGAGTACTACATCGACAGATGGCAAAATGAAAGAATATTAAAAAGCAGGTTATTTTAATGACAAGCTGCCAAAAAAGAAAGCTTACCCCTCAAATTTCGGTATTCTCAAAAACCAAACCTGCTCTTCTGGCCTTCCCCATTCCCAAGTTCACCCACAAGCGACCTTCCCCCAAGCCTGCGCTCCATCCGGTCCTCCCTCACCCTGTAAGTGCCAAGATGGGCGTCAGGAACATAATCAAAGCCATGGGCTGCCCCTTAGGTGCTGAGGACGGCAACATGGAGAACCAGAAAGAACACAGGATTAGTAGTATAAATGCCTAAGAAATTAGATATGAGGATATAGAAAATTAGAGAGGAGATAGGAGAGGTCTCTGGAGAGACCTATAAGCAGGAAAGCTTGGGCAACAAACTGCTTTGGATTTTTTTTTCTTCAACCAAAAAATGAAAGCAGGACTTCCAGGGGCCTGACCTTGGCCTTCAGGCGTGTGTTGTTCAACACACACTCTGTTTACAAACACCTGCAATCTGAAAGCCTTGAAGGCACTGGAGTTTGTGACCCCAACTCATGTAAGCTCTAAAGTCATTTCCAGTCCCGCCATTGGGTAACTTGGTATGACTGTCATTGCAAAACCTACAGGACCTTCCATCCCCTTTCCACCTTCTAAACTGCCTCCCCAAGGAGGCTCACCTGCCCGGCCTTGGCACCCCTTTCTGGGACAGACAGTTTGTTCAGGTGCAGATTTAGAATTTCCTACTTAGCCAGGCCTTGTTTTTCCTCAACCTACCCAAAAGAATGAGAGACACAAAAAAACTTACCAGAACACCAGACAACAACCAAAATGGAAGATATGAAACTGAGCAATGAGCAATATTTAATGGCAAATAGAAACTATGTACATAAAAAATAACACAAAGCTATTTAACCATAATTAACAAGAGAGGAAACACATGAAAGTTGAAGCTAATATGCAAAACCACATTAATCTTCATTAGTAAATTACCTCTGTATTTTTATATATTATTCCAATATGGTGTATATTCTATACCTCATATTACATATGTTACATATATCCGCTCCTTCTCAGTCTCCCCTCCTCCCTCCCTTCTACTCCTCCCCCCGCCCCATACAAACTCCCCTCGCCCTCGGTGATGTTTACTTTGCTCTCGGCTCCCCAAGTTGTGTGCTGTAGGAAAGAGAAAGATTTTGGAAAGACATGTAGAGAAATGGCAAATGATATGATTTATGACAATCCACATATGATTCTACTTTGGTGAAATTACGATGCTAGAGTTTCCCATTATTTTTTAATATTCTGAGATGCGCACTGCATGTTCTTTATTACAAAAGACTAAACGCTTTAAAAATATACGGTGTAAATAACTTGGAACGGCTGGTTAAGACTAGGTTCCCCATCATCACCATGACCACCATCATCACCCATATTTTATTCCAAATTTAAAATACACACATAAAAAAAGATCCCCTTAATATCATAACATAAGCCAAGTTCATTGCTGAGCACTCGGAAGGTATCCTCGGTACATGAATTATACGTCGACAATGCTTGGAGAGGAAGACTGTGGCTCTGTCTCACTGATCCCTACTCTGCTCTGGATCCACACCTTAGGGGCCACTTCCTCCTGTCTGTTCCCCCCAGCGTAACTGACCGATCCTCTGACCAGGCTCTGTCACCCCACAGGACATAATGAGGCCAGCTGCACTTGATCCCATCTGCTTCCCAGCTGACCCCACTCAGGAACGCAACAGCTGCCTCAGCGAGAAGCTTCGAGAAGCTTCTTTGCCCAAAGAGCAGACAATCCCTGTCTTCCCAAAGAGGATGACGGGCGGAGGAAAATCAGCCTCTTCCCCTCATTCTTTAGACCAGTGGTCCTCAGTCAGGAGCGCCCTTGTTCCCCAGGGCACCTGTGGCAATGCCCGCAGACATTCGGGGTTGTCACACTGCGGGGATGAGTGGTACTCAAACCTAACGGGTGGCAGCCGTGCTCATCCTACACTGCACAAGACAGCCGCCGCCACCAAGGCCTACCTGGCCCAGAATGCCAACAGTGCCACGGTCGAGAAGCCCGTTGCAGAGAATCGAGCTTGTCCCTCGGCCCCATTTCAGGAGGGAGGGAAGGAGAGCCTGTAGGGATCAGGGCCACTCCTGGGGCGTTTCGGCTGCAACTAACTGGAGGGAAGTCCTGGGAATGCCAGGGCAGTACTTACAACGCAGGAACACCTGGTGCACTTGTTTCCTTCTGGCTGAAAGTCCTCCCCTTCTCGGTACTGCACACCCTCAAACACGCAGCCTGGAAAGCACAGAAGGGTTTAGAATGAGGGCAACAACCTTTGTTCGGTTTGACACGATTCTTTCATCTACTGTTCACCCATTTCCCATCTCCACCTTACCTAGCAGCGGGGCCCCTTTAACCAGAGGACAATATTGCTTCATAGTAAAAAAAAACAAACAAATAAACAAAAAATCCAATAGAATACAAAGCACTGACATGGGCCCAAAAAGCTAAAGATGCTAGAAAGCACAGAAGAGCCTAGAAGCGGGGTCAGCCTGCAGGATCATGCACGGCAGTGCGCCCGGCAGTCTATGGGTGGGTCTCACCATGACCTCACTGACCATGGCCAGGGAACCAAAGCCCAGAGCGTCCAGGGGAGGCAGCCGGAGGAAGTCCCAGCAAGAGAAGCCCATGATGAGATAAGGAACAAAAGGACAGGAAGAGCTGCCACTTGGTGAGCGCCCAGGGATTGCCCAGTCTCTCCCAGGCCCTCTGTACCCCATCACACTCCATCTTCACAGTGAGCCTGCAAAACAGGGGCTCTTGTCGCTCACTGTCCTCATTGATGAGGAAGACACACTCAGAGAGAGAAATAGCTCGCCCAGCAGGCAGGTGGAAGAGCTGGGATTTGAACTCAGTTCTGACCCACTGGCCGCCACACACAGAGGATGAGGCCCCAAGACAAGAGGCAAAGGCAGGTCAGGAGGTACTGCACAGGTTTTCAGTCCCACTTTACGTCCTGTTAAAGGGGCTGTGGCCCCCACCAAGTCTGGCTAAAAATAGGACCAAAAGCCTAGGAGGTGTCTCCTATTCAGAAAGATGCTCAAGACATGAAAAAGTTATATTCTTAACAGATCTCACAAGTGACCTAAAGCTCAGGCTGGCCAGTAAGCCCATGTCACACAGGCAAGGCCACAGGAGGACTGTCAGCTAATGGCAAAGCTACTTTTCTCAGGTCTGTCCTCCGGAGGCACTTTTCCAGAACAGTTGAGGGCCCTCTCCATACAGTGGACAGGGCCGGGGGCGGCAGTACCAATAGCCAAAATGCAGCAAAGGGGGCTCTTGTGAAAGATGGACTCATGTCCCTAGAAGTGAGTGTTCGAGACCTGCCAACTGAACTCATCAACAGAACCCACCAAACTCTTGAAGCAGCTGTTCCTTCCAAGGATAAACAAGTATTACCCCTCCCCGCCCCCAGAATGGGCTGCTGGACCTATTCACTTTAAAGCCAGATACAGAGCCCTCTGTTCAGCTGGAAGACATGGAGACAAATGGTACCAAGTCTGAAGTTGAATAGATTGTGAAACTGGTTTTAAAGTCTTTTAGATGCCCACCCAGCCACCCACTGCCTCCTTGAGGTCCCCACTGATGTGGGAAGACCTGGTAAACTTGGGTCCCTGCCAGTGGCTCTAGCTCAGCTTTGTCCACAATAGTAGGTACCCACCCAGTCATCTCTTTTCAAAGGACCCTGCCAGCAAAGGGTCTTCAATTCTTTCATTCACATACGTTCGCACCGCTGGTTCTGTCGTCCAGGCGGCCAGATGATGAACCATGACCACCTTCATTTAGCAACTTAAATAGGGAATTTTACATGGACATTCCATGCAAACTCTTCCCATCAAAACCCGCCACCCTTGAGCAGAGAGTCCAAAGCAAAGGAAGGAGCAGACAACCCAGCAGGCCCTGAAACCTGTCTCAGGAAGAAGCTGACCACAGACGGTACTTGTTGGCCATTATATGGAATACCATTCCATGATCAGCGACAGATGCCAGTCCTTCTGAATAGCTAGGACAATATCCCAAGACTTCCCCTGACTGCCCCTATCTGGACGTGGCTGTGTCCAGCCTTCCAAGACAAAGGATAAAGCATTCTGGATGTGGCTTCTTCTGAGTCTGCCGGTTTGCATCCCCAAGGGTGGCCTTTGAAATTAAGGAGAGGGAGCGAAGTTGATTCTTGACCCCATAACCGAGGGCAGAGAGCCTGCCTTGCAGGGCCTAGTGCGTGTCCTGGGTGCTGACCGCACAGAACTGCTTCCCAAGGCTCCTGGACCCACGCAGAACACCATCACGGTGTGCGGGTGGTGAGAGGTAGTACAGTACGGTGGCCACGTCCAGCCCAACCCCACCTTGGCCTTTACCCGCTAAAGGGCCCCACTCTCATGGGTCCGATTCCTTCTGCTGTGAAGTGCAGACAGTACCTCCCCCGTCCCTGGAAGGTCGTGAGCACCCAACAGTGCAGGATGCACAGTCATGGCGCTCAGCCTTTCGTTCTCGGGAACTCAACCAAAAACAGAATGGAGGAGTCAGTTGCTCAAATACGATGACTTCATCAGCTGCAATAAATTCACTCTCATGTCTGTAGACCCACACTTTCAAAGGCAGCCAAAAAATATGACTATCTCCTGCCTGAGGAGGAATGTTACATATGCTGAGTTGAGTCTATATCAATAAAGCCACGGTCTCCTCAACGCAACTGACTTCATATGTAAGAGCTATGATAATGTTTAAATCTACACAGCGTAAAACATTTGCTCTGTTATCAATCTCAGGCCTGGACTTGTCTGGGAGACCTGGGTCCACGAAATTCAGAGACTTTGCTGGAATGGGTCTGTGATGCAGCCAGGGGCATCCATGCTCATTTTTTAAAGCTTCCCAGGTGATTTGACTAGGCAGCCTAGAAAACCAGCGATCTAGCTTAATGAAGATCTTTCAGACAGTGAAGGGTACGGTTATGTGGTACGAAGCCTATTTAGTGCATTCAGAAGAAAAAAGTACTCAGGCAAACTCTGTTTGGCAGATACAAAATAACTGAATTACGGAAAGAATTATCAACCCGTTCTGGTCTCCGTGTGAGCTCATCCAATAGTACTTCTCAGCAATCCCTCTGTGAAAGGGAAGTTTGGCTCCGTAAAGACTGTGTGGGGAACTTCGGAAGGTCAGAGGAGTGAAGAGGGAGTGTCCTTACTGCCACTCAAAGATGAGAAAAGACTAGACCCCAGAAGACCCTCAGGTCTAGATGCATTTCAGACCGCAATGGAGGGGAAGGGCAGGAGTGTCCCCCCACCCCCACCATTGCCTTAGCGCTGTCGCACCCAGGGAGGTCCACAGAGCAGGAGGCTCCGGGCAGATTAACCTCAAAAGCAAGGAGGAGTTGTGAGGATGGCCTCCTATGAGGAAAAACGCTCAGCAGAAAGCCCAAAATGCAGAACATCTGTCTAAGAGTATGGGCCAGGGGCTTAAGGGATCAGAAAAAAAATCTCTCACCTCAGAATCCCCGGGCTCGTACCTAAGGGCAAGGAGAGATGCAGGAGGCCTTGGGAATCCTGTTCCGGAAAGCAGGAGGAAACCCTCCAGCCCCTGGAAAGGGAAGACCCTCCGCTGTCGGCCAGGCAGCGGGGCCCTCGGAAGGACAGTGGTCCAAGTTGCCACACCACACTGAAAACTGAGACCGGCAAAAAACCCTCGGCTGACTTCACGGAGGGCCCAGGTTCTCAGTTTTCAGAAAACATCTGGTTACGTCATCACCAAGGCCAGCCCTGGCCAGCATATTGCAAACTGCAGCAGTGAAAAGATATTTCTGGTAGCAAGGAAAAGCCACAGGCTTTCCTTCCAAAATAAGCGTTTGCTGTGGCCCCGTGGGGTGGAGAGCAGGCCTCCCGAGCCTTGAGCAGCCACATGCCAAGACCTCCAGCATGGTGCACTCACCCCAGGCTCACCGGAGAGTCCAAGCGGATGTTTCTCTGCAAAGAAGTTTGCTCTCTGAACCCATCGGGCACCCAGACGTAAAGCGAGAAAAACCCCAGGCAGGAAGGGGGAAAAGCAGGCATTCTGGGAGAACTCAGAGGTTTCAACAGCATGGCCCCGTTCCAGGGAGCCCTGCAGCCGCCCCCTTCCGAGCGGTTTACCTGGACACGTGGGGCAGCATGCTCCCGGGTGCTCGGAAGGGTTTTTACAGTGAACGACACATCGCACCTCAGACTCGGTGACAACGCCTTCCTGGAAAACAGGACATTGCAGGCGATCAGCCCAGAATTCCCCCTGAGGAGTGACGCACTTTTGGAAAGTAACCAAGGAAACCAGAGAAGAGTCCCAACACAAAACGTGCCCAGTGTCAGGTCCAGAGGTTCAGTATGCGGCCCCCGTGAGGTCAGGTTTCCCTGGCTCAGCCCACTGATGCTTTTGAATTCAAGAGTGCTGACCCTGTCGCTGCCCTGTCCTGGCTCTTTCTCTCTGGCCCCAATTTCTTTCTTTCTGTTAAATCTAGTGTTTGAGGTCTTGCTGTCAGTCAGTCGCTGAGAGAGCCTTGCTGTCCATTCACAATAGTTTTAAGAGTTCAGCCCTTACTGTAGTTTCTGTCATTGTTATTATACTTGAGGCCATTAACTATGAGGCAGAGCACAAGCCTCACATCGCGGACTGGCATCTGGAGGACCAAATCCTTCCCACCCTTCCAGAAAGAACTAGACCAGCTCCGCAACCTTGGAAATTGCACTCTGCCTCCCACAGAGCCTGGCTCTCCAGCATCGACTGAAGACACTGGCTAAAACTATTTTAAAGTTATAATATATGGGTCCAAATAGAGACAGCAGGTCTTCATAATGAGATCAAACAACTCCTTTTCAAACTGATCTTGGGACTCTAATATTTTAATGTCAATCAAAACAGTTTTTAGATTAATTTTCAGAGCTGGTGTTTGAAGAATTTTCACCATATTCTCTACCTGTTTCATAAATGGATTTGTGTGTTTAGGTGGTCAGTCTGTTTTGAGGGGAGGTGTAGCACAGGCTAAAAATAATGTAACAATTTGATAAGTAGGTAATTTTCTTCATCGTGTCTGCTATTACATGATCTCAGTCCAACAAGGAAGGTTATACCCTGAATGTCTTCCTATCTGTTGGGCCTGAGGCTTCCGCTTCCAGTGGAGTATATTGTGGTCTATATCACATTGGGAAAGAAAAAAAGAGCTGCAGGACACCGTAATATGCCACGCCAAAAGAGGATCAGTGCTTCAGTTAAATAACCAAAACAATGCTCAAGGCTACGGCTCCAGATCAATTTCCCTTTGTCTGCAACCCACATGGAGGATTCAGGGTAGATCCCAGCATGAACTGCCTTTCTCTTATCTTCAGAGTCTCTTCAGAGGTAGGAGGACATAAGAAACTCAACTCCAGTGGAAATAAGCGAGGTCAGTAGGCCGGCTGTTACCTGCCTGGCACCCAGCTGGACCCGGGACACGCAGGGGCTACCAGAAGGGTTTTCCATATCAGCCTCCTCGCTGCTCACAAGTACTCCGCGAGGCACTGCTGTCCTCATTAGGTCCAGAGAGGCTCAGCCACAAGTTCCAGCAGTGGCAGAGCCTGCATTTTCCTTACCACGCTGCACCCCCTCCTCTGTCACTGAATCTGTGCCCTGTGAAGACAAGCGCTTGGAGAGGCTGCAATCATGTTGTTCTGCCTAGGAGCATCGTAAATGAGGCCGTCCCTGCCAGGTGCCAGTACACGGTCACGGACCAGGTCTCCTCCCTAAATAAGGAGGCAGGTACTCAGGAGTGGGAAGGTGCCAGCCGAGCCAAGGAGCAGATTTTGGTACCTACCTTAACATGAGTTTTGCTTTTGAACAGGGCTTAGGCCAAGTTTTTTTTTAAAGGAAGAACATTAAAAGGCCAAGTTCATCTCAGGGAGGTAGGCCAAGTTTTTTAAAAGGAAGAACATTACAAGGCCAAGTTCATCTCGGGGAGGTAGCGTTTCCTGTCTGTGCTGCATTTTGCAGGTCAGCACTTCCTGGCGCCCAGGCCTGTTGGTCTTGAGGATCTCTCCCAATAATGATTTGATGTTTCTGCATCATTCTCTCTGGGCCCTGCTGAGCGGCCGGTGACTCAGATGACCGGCAATCAGAGTTTCGCTGTTAGCGGATGATGGCTTACTATGTTATTCGGTCCACAACATGTTCCCTCCCAGATAATAGTTTTCACGTAATTGAAACAAAGGCTTCATCCAAGTTTACCACTGGTCAATGCAACCTAAGGATGTTCAAGACCTCTGACTGCTGTGTAAATATGTTACACTACACTCCAAAAGGGGTGCACTTGTCTTGTTTAAAAGGCATGGAACCAGGGCTTTCTGAATGCCCCTATCAAAGACTGGACATTTCATTGGTCAAAAAGCAGGGTGGGGATGGGGTGGTGCAGATTTTAGAACAAATGGGGGCCTTTGACGCTTTAAAACTCATTGTGCTGCCCTGGCTGATGTAGCTCAGTGGACTGAGTGCTGGCCTACAAACCAAAGGGTCACAGGTTTGATTCCCAGTTAGGGCACATGCCTGGGTTGCGGGCCAGGTCCCCACTTGGGGGTGTGCAAGAGGCAACCAACTGATGTTTCTCTCCCTTTCTTTCTCCCTCCCTTCCTCTTCCTGTCTCTCTTTAAATAAATGAAGTTTTCAAAAAAATGTTAGCTTAAAAAGAACTTATTGTTCTTGTCTCTTATGTCCATAAAGCTGATTGAACCTATAATCCAGAGTAAAAATTCAACAAATATTTGTTTATTCGATTAAATCTCTCATTTACATCTGTTCTACCTACTGCATATTTTCACAAACAACTTAGATTTACTACATCTAAGCTGAATATTTAACTGAATGACTCACTGAAGATCTGATGCATGAACCTGACCATGGCGGGCATGTCATAAGGACATGAATAGTTACAATTCAGATTTCAAAAAACTTAATGTAAGTATGCTTGAGACAAGCTCAGAGAGAAACACACATTATTATATTAATCTCTCTTTCTCCTTCCTGTGCAAAAGCGTATCCTTGGACAGTGAAGTGGGGCTAGGAGTAAGATGATTTCACAGCACCTCCTCTTCAGAGAAGAATTTTAAAATGATGTCGACATTCAATAAGCACTTTTTAAAGAGCACTTCTCACGCAACAAAAATGGAACTTACGAATCTCGCTGTGCAGCAGAACCTGTGATGGCAGGGCCACGCGGAGCTCCTCCTTTCTGAGCGCAGTGAGCACCAGCCCCCGGGCGCCCCTCGGGAGCTGACCCGGTGGCCCTTAAATTTGTCGGGGTGAGATCATTGGGTTGCTGTGATTGGATGTAGTGCACAGATGGGCTCCAATTCAAAACATTTTTAAATCAAAGAAGGAGAACATATATCTGCTCACAATACCTCATTCTGTTGATAGGAGTTTGTGTTTTGTTTATGGTTGACTCCCAGGAAGACGCCGAGTTCCCCTCGAGGACAGAGGCACCTTCTCGGAGTTTTTTCAGGCACAATTCCACCATAGCCAACTATTCTGCTGTGTGTTTCTGAAAGCAAGTCCTATACAATGTCTATCCTGTGCTTGATCTGTTTTGGTGGATGTCACGATATTCTTGTCACCACTGTAGGTACAAGAACACAGTTGGGTTTTGGTGTTTTCTTACCTGGCACTGGCGCAGGACACACGGTTCCGTGGGACTCTGCCACTTGAAGGAGCTGTTATAGGTATTTCCTTCATAGGTACAACCTAGATGGGAGACACAGAAGCAGGAAGACAGGCGAGCAATGAGTGTGGGTTTATTTCCTCCCCTTTGCAGCAAAAGAAGTCACGTCCCCTAAGCCAGGACCAGGGATCTCAGGAACCATCGTACTCCTTGGTGACCTTCCCCAAAATATAACTAAGCTTTTTAAACATCCACTTGACATTCACTTATGTTAATTCTTTGACGGCCGAGAAAACTAACCACACAGACTATATTTTCAAATTAACACCATGGATTGATAAGCTCTCTTGACCAAAACCCATAACCTCGTGCACGACTTCACTTCTGCCCAGTGAAACAGGAGGAAGACTGGGGCTAAAACGCCATGGGGAAAGGAGATCTTACATAAGACTAAATGGACTCAACGTTGATAAAGGTCAAGAGGAAAGTTTAGAACACGGTAGGAAATAAAAGCAGAAAATCAAAATTTAGGAACTGATTGTAAAATCCTATACCCATCTAAGACTCTTGACAAGTTCACCAGATGAAACTTTCCAAGTCTTGCCTCCCAGTTCTAAGAGCTATGATTTCATGTTTGACTTTGATTTTACTTTCAGATTGTGAACTAGGTTAACTATCGATGTATACATTATCACACATTAATTCCAAAGCAGAAATCATGCTCACACATTGAAAACAACAGAAGTCAAAGGCCAGACATCCTCAGAAAGGCAACAAGCCACTTCATTTAAGTCCCTGTAGAAAGAGCCAAAGAAATAAAGGTGCAGACCTGGGCGGAGGGCTCAGTTGGTTGGAGCATCAGCCCCGTACACCAAAAGGTCATGGGTTCGATGCCCAGCTGGGACACGTGCAAGAGGCAACCCATCGATCTTTCTCTCATGTCAATGTTTCTCTCTCTCTCTCCCCTCCCATTCCTCTCTAAAATCAATAAACATATCCTCAGGTGAGGAGGATTTTTTAAAAAGTTTTAATAAATAAATAAGTGAAAAGAAATACCGGTGCAAAGGTCACAGCCTAGACCCTGATTTAGTTTGTAAATAACAAACAAATAACAAATAACAGCCTCCACCCTGTGTGACCCACTTCTAGGGGTTTCTGACCACTCATTCCAAGGAGCGCAGAAGTAGGAGCACACACATGGGGTAAGGCAGAGATAAAGGAACCTGCTGCCTCTGGTACCAAGGACAGATGTCTAGCAAGCTGATCAACCCCCATGCATGTCAGTTTTACTCATCCAAAGATACAGAGAGAAGATTCACCTCCTTCCCTGAATTCTTTTAGATACTGCTGTGGTAGCAACAACAGCAAACTCTCTTAGTACATACAATACGAACAGAATAACAAAGGACTTCAGAAAATTTCGATAGGCATGTTCATGGGCTTGGAACCGTGATCTGAATTCCCAGGGCATTATGAATGATTGCAAAGAGCTCTTCTCTCTAGGTCCTACAAATCAAACCACTAAAATACACAGCAGATTGGAAACATATTAGGGAAATGCTTTCACTATATATTTTTTAATTTCCTTGGAGTGAAGTGTTACAGTGATAAAATGTTCAACCACAGGAACCCCTGTACACTACAAATGCTTATGCCAAACCGAGAAAGAATACAGTGAATTTTCAACAATGAAAACCAACAGAAAACAATTTGGGCCAGCATAAATCTTCCTGAACAAACGCACTTACAGCAGACGAGCCACGTGCATGTCTGATCCACTCGCACAGACGCACTTGGATAACAAATAGCTTGTCCTGAGGGGGTGTGGGGGCAGGGAAATCAGAGGGCCAAATCCAATGTACGCTAAGTCCAAGTAAATATGAAACGCCTGCCAAGTCCGCCAGTGGAGTCTCCAAATATGTTATGTATTTTCATCCTCTGGATTAAAAAATAAATACCTGAAAGAAGGGGCGATTTTATGCTGCTAAAAGGGCAGGCAAAGCTCTAGCCTTTTTACTGTGGAGGAGGAAGTGCTGTACAAAACCCGTATAGACCAGGAAGGAGCTGCAGGCCAAGAGACTGTTCCCGCGGTGCCAGGCCCTGCACTCAAGGCTCCCCGGGGAGGAAAGGCCTCTCTGAATGATTCCATTCCGTGGGAGGCAACAGGCCCTGGGGCAACCGGTCCTCAGTGCAGGGAGCCCAGCAGTGTTTTCTGCTTCGAATAACTGCCAGTGGGGAGCCTGGCTCCTCTCCACGTAAAGACCAAAGTCAAGTAGTAAAGTGCTTTATTGCTTAACTGCCCTTGTTCACATGTCAGTCTGCCACACCTGACTCCATGTCATAGATTTTCCCAAATGTTGGATGAGTCCAAATGATGGAACAGCCTCGTTATTTCTCCAGTGAGTCTAATCCATCCCTCTTCCTCCTTCGCGTATCCTCCCAGCCTCAGCTCGTGATGGAGACTCCAGTATGCTGAGCCTCTGGCAGGTGTCATATCTAAAGGGATTCTAGAGAATAAAATAATTTAAGAAGGATTTGTTCACCGCTCTTCAGTTCACGTCCTAAGAAAAACATGTTCTTATGTCAATCACTCAGATGAGCCATGGGAAGGCACATCACATGCAATCAAAAAGAACCTCCGATTTGTTCCAAAAGTACTTCTCGTTTTCCATATGGCAAATTTCTTCGTAATAAATTCTATTGGCCACCACCTTTATGCTACTAATATGGCAGACAGGCAATATCTTGCCTTTGTTTTTATTTAAACCCCAGAGGAGTAATATACTAAATATCTTGTACAGGCCAGGGTAGAAAGGGAGGCAAAGAAAATTTTCCATCATACGTCGAGACAGCGCTTCTCAAACTACATCTGGTGAAAGACCAATTTGTTTTGTTTTTGTTCTTCCCGTCCAATGTGAACTAATACTTCCATAAAATATAATAAAAATGAATTACTAGAAAAATTACATTTAAAAGACTAGCACAAAATATAAGCCTAATGTTTTATTATTCTATGTAACAGGCATAGAACTGCGCTGTTGAATTATAAAAAGCATTTCTGATGGCTGACTCTTCATTTCTGCCTCTATCTCACTGGAGACCAGCGCTGTAACCTGTGGATCAGTGGGGACATGCAGAGCACATTTTGGTTCACACTGCATTGGGGGCTGGATCGTGGGGTCAGTCTTAGGTATTTAGAACTAGCAGCAAATTTCTGGATTATATAGATTATCTCCTTCATTTTGCAGGTGAGAAACTTTGCACAGAAAGATTAAAGTAGTTTGCTCCAAGTTAGAAGGCATTAGGTGTAAAACTCACACTAGAATCCAGGTTCTGCATGAAATCCACATTTCACACCCAGGTCTAAACTGGCAGTATTAATTGGACACTTCCAAATTCACAGTACCCTTTCCATTGAGGACTTAAAGGTCCAGGAGAAAAGCCAATACTACCCTTATAAAATGAAATGTGAGCAAATTCAGGAACTAAATGAAAGAGTGGGTAAGTAGGGTAAGCAAATGAATGGTTAGGCAACCAATAAAGCAGCTTTTCCTTTATCTTTGAATATTTTAAAATAAACTCTCAACAAGGGAATTTATAAACATTCATTAGTTTTCTTCTGGCGGTAAAAAGCTTTGCAGGTTCCACGAGCTTCAATAAAACCATCCGTACTACAGCAGAAGGAAGTGGTTATTCTCCAATGAAATTACTACACTCTCTGTAAGCCCATGATTCTCAATCTAGGGCGATTTTGCCTCCGCCCCCTTCCCCCACTCCCTGCCCAGGGGACTTTGAGAAATGCTAGGAAATATTTTCAGTTGTCACAACTAGAGGACAAAGATGCCACGAACTTCCAGTGGGTAGAGGCCAGGGATGCTGCTAAACATTCTGTACTGCACAGCAAGAACCAACCAGTTCAAAACACCAATCGGGCCAAGGTTGAGAAGCCCTGACCTAAGCCATCATCACACAGCCCTGGCCAGGTAGCTCAGATGGTTAGAGCATCGTCCTGATATGCCGAGGTCATGCCTTTGACCTCCGGTCAGGGCACATACAAGATTCAGCCAATGAAGGCATAAGTGGAACAACAAATTGATGTCTCTCTCTGCCTCTCTCTCTCCCTCTCTGTCTCTCTCTCATCACTAAAATCAATCAACAAAAAAATTAAATCATTGCATATAGCCCGAAATGGTTCTTTACAAAACTAAAATAATACAAAAACAAGCCTAGGCTAGGTATACTTTTCTTTTGTATGTAGTTTGCCTTTGTGGTGTTCTTATTAAATATTTTCAGAGTGAAGAAGAATTGCAGAGCCTTTTTTTAAAAAAAAAACATCTGTACTGTTAATAGAAAAACTTGGCCTAGTCAACAAGTCAACTCAGAAAACACGTGGCAAGGGAAGCAGGAAGAACACAAACAAATTGAATCCACAACTAAGCAATAAAATCCACTTTTCTTATTACTTGTGACCTTTTCAGTGGCCACATTTAGCCCAATGGAGAGAGAATGCCACACATTTTCATCATTCTGCTGTTAAAAAAGCTGTTCAATATCATCAGGGCTATAAAAAAACAGCATTAGCCCTTGCTCCGCCTACGTTGATCCTTCTAACCTCCACCCATTCATTTCTCAAGTTAACCTCAGCCTGAGAGCCGAGAACTGGGTCTTACCACTACCGATAATTTAACTGTTGGCACCGACAGGCCCCATGACGTCGCCCTCACTTCCTTTACCAGCCCCTTCCCTTCATTCCTAGATGTCCATCTAGGTCCCTGGGATTACATACCTTTCCTTGACCATTATGAACTTGAATGATTCTTAAAACAAGTTCAAGTTCTTGAACCAATGCTATCGAGCTTCCACCTCCACCATCTCGGGCTGCAGCTGCCTAAGTGCCCAATCCAAGGACACTCCAGTCTTTACCTTTTAGGTCTTCTCTGTCGCAGTCTGCACACACTTTTCTTCTGATACACCCCACGCATCTTCTAAAAGCTCTCTCCTACTTGCCTTCTCACTCCCTCTGCACCTGCCTCCCCTAAGCTGCTGGTTATTTCTCACCTGGACCATCACACAGGCTCGCCAACTGGTTCTCCTGGCAAGGATAGGGGCCTTTTTTCAAGCATCTTCCCGCACAGCTACAAGTGTGGGCTCTTTTCAATCCCTATCTCATTGTTTCATTTGCACCCTTGAGCTCTAGCAGTGACTGACGGTCCTCAGCGGGCTGAAGTGTAGGCTAATACCTATCCCCAACCTTTCATCTCCAGACCAACCGGATCAGAGTCTCTGGAAGAAGGAAGTAGACGGTAAGTGCAGAGTGCAGCCAGGATTCAAAACCACAAGCCAAACTTCTTGCCATATACAGCTCAGGCCTGGCCTGGACTCACTTCCTTCTCGCACCTGCTGCTTGCACACTCCCCGCGTGGCAGGCATGCCGCACTGAGTACTCCCCCCAGAAGGGCCAGGAGACTGCATCCTGTGGTTTTGCGAATGCCAGCACCTTTTTGAAAAACCCAGATCTTAATCATTCCCTCCATCTGCATCATCCCCATAATGACACATGGGTCACCCAGGTTCTTCTTTGCTTAATTAACGCCTCAAGTTCCAAGCCAAGGTCACAGGCTCCAGGAAGCCTTCTGCACTTAAGGTCTGCTCCTGTGCTCTTTCTCTGTGTACATTTGGCCTCTGAAATGTCCAGGTCCAGGTCCCTCACAGTACTTTGGGTGTAGCTGGTACTTAGTCATGTTTAATTTCACTAGTAATAAATAATAAGTCTTAGACTTTAGCGAGTCCTGGAAACCACAGAGAACTCATGTGGGACGACATTCACTGGACCTCCTGTCTTCTGCTCTCGGCAGGTGGACCATTTCAGCTCACTATTCCACCTCCAGAACAGCAAGCTTTCCTGGATCAAGTCAGAGGGAAAAGCCATGGTCTTCTCCCACCAACCGCCTTCCTCCTCCATGGGCCAGGTGGGCTGGGACTGAACGCAATGAGGACAACACTGGAGAATCCCAGCACCTACCAAACCTTAGGAATGAGAAGCGTATCAACACTTCCTTGTCCCTTCCTCCCATGCTGTTCAGGACTCACATTCAGATAAGTTCAGAAGGTGTCTTTTCTTTCCAAAATTCACTTTTGCCTCTCAAATCACTAGTTCTTTCTTGCCTTTTGAGGGCAAAGTTAGCATGCAAACTGTCAAAGTTACTTCAATTAAACCAAACTGGGGGTCTTTGAAGTCAGTTCACACCACACGGAGCAGGGCAGCAGAGCAGACAGCTCTGTCAGTCTCTGCTGCTTCCGGGCCGCCCGATAGGCACTCCAGCCCCTGGACTTGGCCAATACGCCCCAAATCGCTCCAGCACCATACAATGTGCGTAATGAACCACTCTGCAGGCACTGTTGTCCAGAAACACGCGGAAGTATAATCAGAGGGGATAAACATAAAATCCGACTAGCCATTCTAGGGCTTAAATCATGTCCTTAGGAGTTCATTTAAAACAGGCTTTTATTACTCTTCAAGGCTGTACCTACCATGGATCCTGCAGGCAATTTTACTGATTTGGGGCTAATGGGAATTTTATAGTCAAACCATTTCCTCGATCCCAAAGGAAAAAATCAGACCCTCGAACCGAGCCCTGAAAGAGGGTGCATGCCTTTTTGCCACAACACTCTTTCTCATAGACTCTGTGTTCTGTTTTCCAATCAGGAATTAAATAAACGACTGAAGTAAAATAATCAACAATAGAAAAGTGACTTAGAGAAAGCTCTGGTACTTCATTTTGATGGCTTTATGAACAACATCCCCAATACACAGAAATATCAGATGAGAACGCATGACTTGCCAGTTTGGCTCACTTCACCAATAAAAAGGAACACAAAGCCTCCATGTGACTTCTTGGGATTTCTAATCTATGTGTTTATTGAAGACTGTAAAGTGATGGAATTGGGGTTTCCAGGACCAGCCTCGTAACTTCCTAGGATTATGATATATACAATATCTGGCATTGATATTGAGGTAATAAAACAGATTCTATGAGCCATAACTAATTCAGGACTCCATTGGGTAAAACATGCTTTCAAACTTTTAATTAATACAAGAAAGGAAACACACAATGCATTAAGGGACAAACATACTTGCAACAACTGTTTTCCATGAGCCACATGGCCCAGTGTGCCTGCGTTTGATCAATGGTTATCACTACCATGCCTCAGTGTGGGGGCGCTTCTACCCCTGGGCAAAATCAACATGGCAGCTGCCCTTTCACCCCCAGCACCCCATTGTCAAAGAGCTGGCACCCACTGCTTCTACGGTCGGAGGGGAAAGAACAAAGTTGAGCCCATACTGCGCAAAAACGGGAAAGGAAGAGAAAGTGGGCGAGACTGATCTGTGGAGGCACAAGGCTGGCTTTCTGATGTGGGCAGAACCATGTCAGCGGCTGCGGTGATTTCCAAGGATGTGTCCCAGAAAACACGCTCATAAACCTTACCTAAATGCCCCTCCGACAGGAGACAAGGAAAGGAGGGAATGAAAACCATCACGTCATCATTTCTAGGTGAGGCATCGCACTTGCAAGTGTCACATGTGATCTACAACATGTTATTCTCCTCGAGTGGCCCCCTCGGACAGAAAACAGTTCAACCCTAGCTTTTAAAGTGAGGAAAACAAGCCCTGGCTGGTGTAGCTCAGTGGATTGAGCGCGGACTGGGAACCAAAGGGTCCCGGTTCAATTCCCAGTCAGGGCACATGCCTGGGTTGCGGGCCAGGTCCCCAGTGAGGGCCACGTGAGAGGCAACCACACATTGCTATTTCTCTCCCTCTGTCTCCCTCCCTTCCCCTCTCTCTAATAATAAATAAATAAAATCTTTAAAAAAATAAAAGTAAATAAATAAATAAAGTGAGGAAAACAAGAGTCATAAAAGCTAAATTCCTTCACCCAGGCCCCTCAGACTTTTAATCTGACTCCAAAGTGCATGTCACACTCATGGTCTGAGTCTGGCCAGGCACCTGTAAGAAGCTCAGAAAGCAGTATGTGCGAGAGTGGCAATGGCACCCTGGGGAAGACGACACAGTGCCTTCCAGGAATACTTATCACGTCCCAGCGATGTCTGAAAATCGATGTGATAAAATAAATGCAGGTTTTGTGGCCGACGAGGCAGAACCTGGATTTGCGGATTTATGATGAAACTGTTCTAAACGCCTGTACCTTTGGCCACCAGTCACGCTAGGCCTGCGGCCTTCTGACATTAAGAAGCAACAAATAAGAAGATCGATAGATTAAATTCAGGTATCTAAGGCTGGAGTCGTGCGTTTTTCAAACCAGGCACGGGTTTCACAGTTCGGGCTGCACGGCAGCAGCCTGAGAAAACAGAGTTTATTTGAAGACAGCGGACCCACCGGCAACCTCATAGAATAAACGATGGTGCCTAGCGACAAAAAGTTGTGAATGGGCCTGTCAGCTTCCCTGGAGTCATTTCAGAGACGTCAGTGAAAATCTCTCTGACAAGCATGAAGGACGAATGAGTTCTACACGACACACATATGAAATGCCATCTGTGTGATGAATGCGATGTCTGGCACAACTTTTAGCCTTGGAGAAGTGCATTACACAGAGGCAACCTTTACGCCCTTGCGGTTGATTAAATAAAATGTTTAAGGCTCACTGCAAAAAAAAAAAAAAAAAGGCAGAAATATCTTATACCTCTTTTTGTTTTATTTTTTCTTTTGCGATAACTACAGACTCACAGGAAGGTCCAATACCCAGGGAGGTTCGACACGCCGTTCGCCCAGTCTCCGCCGCTGGTACCTCTTGCATCGCTCCGCCGCACGTCAAAGTCAGGATGCTGACACTGATGAGGTGCGTGCGCACAGCTTGTTCAGGTTTTACTGGGTTTACATGCACTCGTGTGTGTCTCTGTATCTGTGGTTCTATGCGGTTTTGCACGTATGCAGATCTGTGGAGCCAATCACCATGCAGAATGGTACCATCCCCTCGAAGCCTTCCTTTATAACTACACTCACCAGAATTTGAGGTTATCACACTATGTATTTTTTTGCCATGTGGACAGGTGAGTAGTGATATCTTCCTGTGGTTTTGATTTGCATTTTGTGAATGGCTAAGGATATTAAATATCTTTTCATGTGTTTTATGACCACCTGCATTTTCGAATCGTATTTTTTGTTTTCTTCACAAGGTCTTCCACAAAGCAGTTTTTGATGAAGTCTACTTTACCAATTTTTCCTCCTTATGAACAGTGCTTTTGGTATCAAATCTAAAAACTCGTTGTCCAATCCTCGGTCCCAGAGACTTTCTCCTACACGGTTTTTATACACATTTTATAGTTTGACATTTCACATTTACATCCAGGATTAATATTAAATTAACATTTGTTTAGCATATCAGGTTTAGATCACGTTTATTTTTGCTTCTGTATGTCTAATTCTTCCAGAACCGTGTCTTGAAAAGGTTAGTCTTCTCCCATTGAGTTGCTTTGGCACCTTTGCCAAAAATCAGGTGGGCCCGCTCGGATGAGCCTGTTTCTGGGTTCCCCGTTCTGTCTCATTGATCTCTGTGTCTGTCTCTCTGCCAGCACTGCCTTGTCTTTGTTACTGTGGCTATAAGTCTTGACATTGGGTAGACAGATCCTTCCTACTTTATTCTTGTGTTACAGAATTGCTTTAGCTACTCTAGGTCCTTTGCTTTTTTATATAAATTTTAGAATAAACCTGTTTGTGTGTACAAAATACCCGGGCTGGGCATATCCCCTTTATATCATTTTAAGTATTACCTACATAAGAAAGTCCGGCTTGATGTGCACAACCTGCAGGAGCCTCGCCCGCTGCAGGACGAAGCCTGCCTTTTGACCAAGTCCACTTTCAGGAAGCATTTGTCCAAGAGCAGTCTAAGGACTAAGGGCATCCCTAGGGGACCTGCCAGAAGGCAGATCCCTGCAGCCTACCTTTCTCCTCTCATCTGCCACCCCTTTACCCGGACTCTCTTCTAGGAAGCTTACACGGGGCCCCACTTGCCTGGGATGGTTTTCCAACCATGCGGCCAGCAGCGTGTGCCCGATGAAACAGCCCCACGGGACCCGCAGAGACCCCTGGGAGGCTGTGTGGCCCCCTCTGATCTCACGCCATGAAACCAGAGGGAGGCCTTTGTTACACGGGAAACACGGGTAGAAAAGGGGCATTGAGGCCAAAAACTCACCCTCTCTAAAGACAGGACAAAATTGAAAGGGACCTTAATCGTGGGGCAGAAGCTGCAGAGGAGACGGCCAAATATCCGGCAGGCAGAGCAGTCGCTGACCAGCGTGGTCATACCTGGAGACGGATGAGGAGAAACCCCACCTCATCCGACGTGGAGTGGAGGGCGGGGCCCTAACGGGAGCTCAGTGCCATCAACCTCCTGAACCTCCTGAGTCAGGGAACCTTGGATTCCGGGTGTCGGCTTGTCAACAAAGGCTTATCTTTGAAAATGGTATGTCTATGGTTAACGACAGTTGTTAAAAAGAAGAAAAATGCCAAACGCCTGGCACGTACCCGGTGGTACGCTGCTGATGGTGGACAGCCAGCTCTACGGGAGAGAAAGCCCTGGAGTTCTCCCCACAGGGTCGTTTCGAGCCACCACACATCCCTGAACAGGAGGCTGGGAAGACAGGCAGCAACACGCCATTCTCGGCGGAATTATTTCCTTTACCAGCAGAGGCTGTTGGGCCTGTGAAAGCTCTTCTCCGCCTCACGGCAGGCCATGAACATCTGGCTGGGGTTTAGGGTGTTTTATGAGCACGAGCGATCGTGCTGTGCATTCTGTATACCTAGATAAAATACGTAAGAATGCCAGTACTCACATCTTTTCAGTTATGACGTTATGTGTGGCCCTCCTTCTCCTAAACCTCGTGTATACAAACTCCTAATTTAACCAGGAGAACATCCGTTCCAGTGGCTCCCAAGCTCCCTACCTGGAGGCTAATTAAGAATGCAGGCATCTATCTGGCTGGTGTAGTTCAGTGGATTGAGCACGGGCTGTGAACCAAAGGATCGCAGGTTCGATTCCCAGTCAGGGCACATGCCTGGGTTGCAGGCCAGGTCCCCAGTGGGGGCCAGGTGAGAGGCAACCACACATTGACGTTTCTCTCTCTCTCTTTCTCCCTCCATTCCCCTTGCTAAAAATAAATAAATAAAATCTAAAAAAAAAGAATGCAGACATCTAGTGAAAACAACCCAAATATCCACTGATAGATGAATGGATAAACAAAATATGGTATATGCATACAACGGAATATTATTCAGCCTTAAAAAGGAATGAAATAATGATATATTCTACAACAACAATGAACCTTGAAGACACTATGTGAAATGAAATAAGCCAGACACAAAAGAACAAACATTTATATCTGGTGAAGGTCAAGTCCCTGTAAGTGGCAGAGCAGGAAATAGATTCCACGTCCGATTCCAAGTCCAGTCCCCATTTCACTTCACCCTTCAGTGACTGAGGGTTGCTATGACTACCCTCCAATGCACAGGCCCCAAGACACAGAAATTACCTATCTTTTTCACTTGTGGCTTGCTTCTAGAGGGCTGACGCTCTTCCCCACGCATCCACAGCCTCATCATGGTGGACATACCATAGTCTCCAGAACTCAAAATATCAGAACCTCAAAGTGCATTTTGAAATCTGATGCCTCTGCCTGTCCTAGGCATGGCTCAGAGAAGGACCAGACATTCCCAAGTAGTCGGAAGGCTGCCTCTTGTGTTGAGCATCAGCTGCTGGATGCCCGGGCATGTCTGCAGATAAACATCTTGAGCCCTTTCACCACTAAGCTACTGGAAACGTAATTAGCTGGCTCCGGCGTGAATAAGCTCATCTGAGTGAAGAAGGCACTCAGGTTCATAGACATACCAATGTACTTTGTTCACCTTCATTATCACATCGGTCCTGGTAAACGCAAGCCTCTCTATCAGATGGAATTTCATGGCAGACAAATGCACGTGAGCTTCCAAGATGAAATCCCTTTCACAAAGCAAATCTAGAACACTTGATGTTAAAAAAAAGTGCCCGCTTCTGAAGAGACTGAGGTTATTCTCTGATCAAAGTCCAATAAGAATGGTTATAATTGCATCCTGATGATCATTTTTTAAATAATAAATGGGTGCATTGTATATACATCTTTATAAATGGATACCAGTCACTCCTACAAACATACATTCAATGTTGCAGTTGCCAAACTTAACCAGCAAATACAAGGGAACCCAGACAGATGCTGGGGGCTACCATAAGAAATCACTTCTTTCCTGTAGTTTCTGATGATGCATCCCAACTTCACATTCAGAATACCTTGCTATATTTTGCCCAGTTTGGTAGACTCCATGAAACAACGCCAGTAGGAGCCTCAGAGGAGATAATGTTTGCATTCTAAGACATTTTGTGGTGATAAGCATCGCTGTGATTTCATTCCCATAGTGAGTACAAGAAAGAAGGGGAGAAATCCTCCTCCAGTGCCGAGCAGTTTGCTCAGCACGGCGAGCCAGGTACCGGCAGTCACAGAAGCTTTAAGAGCAGCTGCAGAAAACTCAAAGCCAAACTAGAAGTGCATTTTATGTGATGTTATCAAAGAAAGAAGGTAATCGTATCAAAATGATGGTAACTAGAGGACCTGAAGTCATAACTGCATAAAATATTTGCTAACTTTTCAGAATACAATGAAAGATCTAAAAGTCGCATGTAAGGTATCACTATGTCCATTAGTACTGAAATATTCCACAGCCACCACCACACGAAAATACCCAGAGGCTGTGGTGATGTGGAGGATTTTTTTAACCTCTATGGAATTTAAGTGAAGAAACAGTAAAGTATTTCTTTACTAAATAGGAGCTGGGAGTGGTGTATAGACAGTCAACCATTTTTCTTCCCAGATGAGGTGCATTCAAAGTGGTATGGCCGTAGACCCAACCATTTTTCATTCCTATTTATCCACTCTTGCTCCCCCTACAATCTCACTCAACTTCTGTAAGCCCTGCTTCCAAAAAGGACACAAGATGTGTTAAGATGCATATGGCTCAGTAGTAATACACTAAATATGCAGCTGACATCATGAGACACGCACAGAACTAGGAAGACTGGAACTTAGCCCCCATTTTCCTATCTTGTACCCACTCCCCTTTCCCCACAAGTATGTATTTCCAGTAGGATATTTAACTGCTGGGTGCCGAGCACAAGCACCACGGCTGAGAATACTGTAGTCCCTGCCCTCATGGAACCTCCAGTTCAGTGGGAGTTACAGAGAGACAAAATGCTAAATCACAATTGCACCAAGTATTAAGGACAGATCCTTAATTTTATGGCTGGCAAGTAACCCCGAAGGCCAGGAAGTGGCGCCTAAAGTGAGAAGTAAAGAAAAGGTACAAGTTAACTCCATGACACGGGGTGGAAAAGAAGCCCAAGCAGAAGGAGCAGTATGTGCAAAGCCCCACGACAGGGAGTCTCCTACCTGAAGGAGTCCAGAACAAGAGGAGGAGAAAGGGATAACTAGGAGCCAGACCGTGCAGGGCTTGGTGGCCACCGAACCAGGGCAGAGGGAATGAATGGCCAAGAGCTGGACTTGCCAGCACTCACTGTATGCAATGATCCATAAGCTCTATGCGCTACGCACAGTTCTCCACAGAAGTTTCTACCCGCTACGCATCCCGGAGCTTCTCTGAGTATGGCTAGTAGAATTCTAAGGCGGTCCCCAAGATTACCACTCCCTGGTACACTTAGCATGTGAAATTCCCTGCCCTTGAGCATAGGCAAGCCTTGTGCATGGGATGGATGTTCCTCCCTCGGTTAGATTACATCATGTGGCAAAGATGAAAACATTTTGCAGGTAAAATTAAGATTCCTCATCAGTTTGACTTTGAGTTATTAAAGAGGACAATTATCCTGAGTGGGCCTGACCTAGTAGGTGAGCCCTTAAAAAGAGTCTTATGGGCCAGAAAGATGATTTCCTTGAGGAAGCAAGCCATGCTATAGCTGCCAGGAACTGAGTTCTACTGACAAAGACATGAGCTTAGAAGATGACCTTGAGCCTCAGATGAGACCCAGCCCTGGCTAACCTTGTCCGCAGGCTTGCGAGACCCAGCTGGGCCATGCCCAGAATCCTAACTCATGGAAACTGTGTGATGAATGAGCATTCCTGTGGCATAACTTGTTATGCCTCAGTAGAAAATTCATAGACTGGGCATCAGTAGCTGAAGGCCAGGGGCCAACAGAGAAGACACCCAAGTTCTGACGGTGGCACTTTGCCTGTAATTCAACAGGGAGACCAGGGCCCCCAGCCTCCTCTGTCACAATGAGGAACATTCTCAACTTGCCCACTTCAGACAAGCGAAAGCCAATTCGCCCCAAGTCGGCAGCAAGCCTTGGAAATCTGATCTTCTAATGCAAAGGCAACCACAAACTCTCCACTTAAACAGCCTTCCAAAATCCTACAGAATCTAAAAATGAGAGGCCCTGAATAAATGGATTGGGACAAATTTGACAGGCAAAGCTGATCTCTGTTTTAAATTTTCTTGCTAGTTTTAACAATAAAAACAGATTTTGTAAAGGATGACTTTAATGTTCACAATATCTTTTCAAACAAATAGGGTCATTTTTATTTAAATACCAAAATAGCCTGGTTTATATTATGGGAAAATAATCTATGAAATGTAGCTTTTTATACATCTTTTTTCAGTTAGGGAAAAGAAGAGCAAAAAAGAAACCCCTGTACTTTGTAATTTTGTTTTGTTTTTTCTCATCTTTAAAACATATTCACAACCCCCACTCAAATTTCTGGGGTTGGGTAGATAAAATTAGTCATACCGTTACAGGTTAAAATAGTCATTGGTTAAAATATAGATGCAGGCATTCCCTAACTTAGCAATTTTCATCAAAAAACACAAATTCTTTTAAGCACCAAATCATGGTAAATATAACACTGTTACTAGAACTGTAGCTCAATGGTGAGAATGTTTGCAGGGCAGTGCACCTTCCCAAGGTGTATTAAGTGATAGGTCAAGGTCTCCGTGTTAAAATAGCTAGGAGTAAACTAGTGAAGAACTTCCGTGTGGTTGGAAATGGAAAAACGTACACAGCATGCAGAAACTGGCTCTGGCAGGATCCCCGAGAATCTGGTAAGTGGCAGTCTCCAGGAAAAGGTACAAGATGGCCAAGGTCAAGAGTGGGAGGAAGCCTTACTTTTTCTATAGATGCTTCTGTATGCTTTGAATTGCCTATGAAAACTAGTTTAGGAAACCAGGCACATACTACCTCACAGAAGAGTAAAGCTCATCATGGATATTGAAGAAGAAAAAAAATAAGTTAGGGTTTCCCAAAAGAATGTTAATTAATAAGAAAAACCACCACCTCCTAAGCCACATGTTGTCTTCAGTTACCCCCACAAAGCTTCATGGCCACGTACTTCCTGTGAAATTGCTGGTCCATCCAGAAAGACTACGGTAGGCTGATGCAGGCAAAGCTGAGGCAGGTCTCTGTCTCCTTTGTCTCCAGAGCCCTCTGGCCTCTCCGCTCCCTCCTTATCTCCCAGGGAGGTGATGTCAGCAAGAAGAAAGAGCTTCAGGGCTTGGGCCCTGCAACTTCTCACAGCCCTGTGATCCTGAGAAACATCACTTGCCCTCCCTAAACCTGTGCTTCCCTGTCTGTTAAATCAGAATGATAACCATCACCACTGCAGGGCTGAAGACGGCAGTATCTATGAATATCTAAGGACTGGGGTTTGTGCATATCAAAACACTCTCTAAGTGGAGTCCCCAGTGTAGACAAGATGATGATAGTGCATTAACCTTAAGGCAGGGTAAGCCCTGGCTGGTATAGCTCAGTGGATTGAGCACGGGCTGGGAACCTAAAGGGTCCCGGTTCGATTCCCAGTCAGGGCACATGCCTGGATTGCGGGTGAGGTCCCCAGTGAGGGCCATGTGAGAGGCAACCATACATTGTTGTTTCTCTCCCTCCCTTCTCCTCTCTCTAAAAATTTTTAAATAAATAAATAAATCTTTAAAAAAAAAGGGTACCCCTTATTTGAGATGTGAAACCTGGGACAAACTGCATCCAGGACTACCATAGAGAATCACTACGTAGAATTTGTTTGCAACTGAAGGAAGAGAAAACAGGAGTTGGGGGAAGAGCCCCTCTTTGGTTTGGGCAACACACGGTCGCAGGCCCGCAGTCGAAGTTCGTTTAAAAAACAGATTGACCCTTGCACAGCTAACTCAGCCTTTCCATCTTAAACGGTTGAAACAATAAGACAGTTTACTTGGTCAACAGACTGTGATTTTTTTTTTTTAGTTTTTTTCTCTCTTTTTTTTAATGCTCATTCCTATATATGGTAAGTGGCTGGTTTCCTTCAAAACAAACACATCGCAATGTTCTGAAAAGCATGGTCACCTTCCAGGCCATTCTCAAGGCCACACAGAGAAAAGGACTCTTATTCATGACCTTGTACTGTATGAAAGGCAAGCTGTAAGTAATGAGGCTCAATCTTTTGCCATTATTCACGGCTCCCTTTTACTTTGGACAGTACTTGGTCTACACAAATGAGAATTCTCCATGCGCGTTTTGGTCTCCAAATCTTATTTATCAGAACTTAGGGTGGTTGCCTTCATTTTGGGATGTGGTATGCAAATATTTATATTTTACCTCTTCCCTTTCATTTTCTAAGACATCATACGGATGTTTTTAAAGCAAGTTGAACTATTTAAAAATGCAACTCATGAAATCACAACTCCTAGAAAAACCAGACACAGCACAGAGAAACCAAAGGCAAGGGAAGATGGTGGCAAATACACCCCACTTGACAAATGAAAGACTGTTTTCCTCTATCTGTCATCAAACTATTGCAGACAATCAATATTTTATGCTTTACATAAAGGAGATGGAATTTGACTTATAAGCCTTTGAAACACACCTTGTTTGTTTATATCCACTAATAATAAACACATTCATATTCAGATAACAAACACATCATTGTTTATGAAAGCACCCCAAATTAAAGGGCAATTCTCAATCCAAGTAAATACAGAAAAGCTGCCAAAGCTGCCTGTTTGATTCTTGATGATCTCATTTGTTCCCATCAATCAATACTGAGTTTTTTCAAATTAGATTAATCCTTTGCACAGTTGTTAGGTAGCTGGATAAAAATTTATAACCATTATTAGCATAAAATAATCTGAAAAGCCCACTAAAACAGTTGCGGAGAAGAGTTAGTTATAATTTACTTACTTTGTTTTTAAGGAATATTCTGGCTTCCTAAAAGTTAAGAACAACTGGTAAGCCATCCAGGCCATAAATACCGGGCATGTGGGTTAATAAATACTTGTTCAGTGAATGACTGAATGAACAAACAAACGAATCACAGGAGCAATCTGAAGCAATCCGGAACACAACACAAGTGCATCCACACACACACGCACACGCACACACACACACACACACACACAGCCTTAAGAATCCTTTTGGAAATAGGAGTTTTCATATTTCTGCCCTCAGATCTGCCTGTTTAATATCAACATCTCTTTCAGGGGACAAGAAGTAGAAATCTTGATCGAATACTGTTATGTTTTTGTCTGACCCCTCTACCCTCCCCCAGACGACCAACAACTTACAAACAAAAACTTCTTCCAGACTTGTTTTAATTCAGTAGGTCTGGAGGGAGGCCCAGGAACTGATATTTTAACAAGTTCCCTAGGTGATTATAAGTGGCAGGCGGTGCCTAAGAACCATTTCGTGCCTTTGTGCCACCATGGTCCCCTCCCCCAGCCCTGCCCCCGCACAGCCCGGTTGGATGTGATTAACTCCTTCCAGTTCAGCAAAGTGAACAGCTTCCCAGCACCCTCCCAACCCTTAGCCCACACGCCGTCCTCCTTCCTTTGCCCTCCTCCCCTGGAGAATGGCCCCCACCCCCACCAAAAGGCATTTCTTTGTGCCTTCTAGTTCAGCGATCTCCTTGAAGACATAGATACCCTCTGGTTGATCTTTAGGTTGATGGTTTAACTTCCTCAGGCCCTCGGTTTCTTCACATGTGAGATGAGAGAGACAGACACTACCTGCTGCGGTGAGGACTCAGTGATGAGCAGAAACCACCTATCCCAGTCCCCAGTGCTGTGGGATGGAAACAAGTCCCTTTGGACTCTGTGAAGATAGCAGGTGAGGGTAAAGGTCTTAATATCAACCAGGTAATTCACACCTACAACCCACAGGGCCCGGGTCTCTCGCAAGCGCAGGGTCCTCACTCAGAAGCTGTGTTCCTGACCAGCAGCTGGGTCTCAAACAAAGAATAGGACTGACTCAGGGGAAAACCCATGAAAAATGGCCGTGGTCTGGTTTAAAGAAATGAAATTAGGCTCCAATAATCATAAATAAACTATTAACACCAATTACAGAAGTGGCCCCAATACATGGTAGTACACAGAACAAAATATAAACACAGCATAATAATGGGAATTTTATTTTATTTTTTTGAGATTTTATTTATTTATTTTTAGAGAGGGGATAGGAAGGAGAAAGAGAGGGAGAGAAACATCAATGTGTGTTTGCCTCTCATGTGCCCCCTATTGGGGACCTGGCCTACAACCCAGGCATGTGCCCTGACTGGGAATTGAATCTGTGACCCTTTGGTTCATAGGCAGGCACTCAATCCACCAAGCCACGCCAGCTAATAATGGAAATTTTAAATGGTCCAAATTTCTTAGTAGACTGTCCAAGAAAGAATAAGCTAATAATATGCCTCCTTCTCTGCCTGCTTCCCCCAACACTGAAAGTATCCAAATAAACAGGCAAACAAACAAAAAGTAATAACCTCCAAGAGCTTTCAAATGCCTTGAATGTGGAATATGTTTGATAATTAAGATGTTGAAGGGGATGGTAATGATAATTCTCACTGAACTAAGAAGCAAGAAAATCATTCCCCCCTTTCTCCCTCCAGCCTATGCTCTACATTGAATTGGTTCTGTAACTGCCGTTCTTCAGCATTGGGCTAAATTTTGCAAAAATAATATCATACAAGTTTTAACTTGTTGACAGCTGTCAGGAATTTCTATGTGTAACTGAAAAACATAAAAGTAGCTGATGGCCTCAGCTACATTCTTTCCAAAGAGCTTGATTCCATTTCCCACCGAGCCACAGGAAGGGGAGGAAAATACCCAGAACAGGCAAGAGCTGGGAGGGAAGTGTGCACAGGGCAGTCGAAGTTGAGGAACAGGCTGCGTGAGCAGTGCCCGGGCAACGTGGCTGCATGGGCAGGTTTTTAAGGAAAAATCAGCCAATTTGTCTAAGTGTCATCATGTGTAACACCAGCCCTCCCTCCTCTAGTCTATCTTCTTTGGGGAAGAAAGAGTTTAAACTCTTAAGGAATGGGAAAGGAGACTAGCCTTGCCGTTTCTGCAGGCCACTGAGTCCCGTCCACTACAAGGTAAGTAGTCTCTTCCCACAGCACTTCGATATCCAGGTTTCTGTCCTGGAGAAACCTACACCTGTGGCCACGACAGGAATGGCGAGTGGGTTCCCTGCAACCTGGCACGATGCTGAACCCCTAAACCTCTACCAGTAAGATGTTCATTGAATTGCTGTACATCTGTGTTCTGGAATCCAAACAGCAGCAGAAGTGGCATGGGGAAATCTCTAAGTCATGTTGTTGCTGGGATATTTTTTAGCTGTTACAGAATCTATACAGTTTCATTCTGTTTGTGCAAAAATAAAACCACACAAACAAAATTACACGTGCACGCGTGCATCTGAAACACACCCAGAAAGGAGGTCTGGGAAAGACACAGAAAATTGATAACACTCGTTATTTCAGAGAAAAGAGGGGTTTTGTAGCTCAGAAAATACTCTTTTCCCCTTTAATGCTTAAATTTTTAGTATGATACTATATTAATATAGTCATCCTCTAACTAAAGCTAAAAACAAAAAGAATTATGCTAAGGAGGGGAAGAAGGAAGAGAGAGACATTGGGAGGAAAAACTAAAACAAAGTCAAAGTCCCAACGAGTGATGGGAAGTGGTGAGCCAGGTTTTGGGCTCAGGTGCCCTTGCCCCATTTATTTACACATTTGGAAGAGTTTTGATAAGCATTCACCAGCACTATAACATCTGAGTTCCATTTTCTTGGTCATTATCTATTTTACTGTGTTTCTTACACCTTCATTCTAATAATAAAATTAAAATAAAAATAGGAGGGCAGCAAAGGGTCAAAGAAAAACCCTGCTCCAAAAGGACTCAGAAAACGTGTTTTTATAGTCCAGTCTGTCAACTATTTAAAGAGCACCTACTATACTTATATCAGTTGAGAAACATTTACACACCGGGCACTGCGCTAAACACTTGGACTGTATCTTCCCGTTTAGTCCCTCCCACAATTACTTGCTATCCTCGTGTTACAGGTGAGGGAACTGGGGTAGAGAGAGGTTCCATGTCTCCGCCTGCCCCAGGGAAAAGACGGGGTATCAGTGTGCCAGGGCTGCTGTAACCACTGACCACAGCGTGGGGGCCTAGGACAGCAGAGATTGATT
The DNA here is from genome assembly GCA_004026765.1 of Micronycteris hirsuta. NCBI lineage: Eukaryota > Metazoa > Chordata > Mammalia > Chiroptera > Phyllostomidae > Micronycteris > Micronycteris hirsuta. Next base: position 25,709 of record PVJI01001121.1, on the reverse strand, counting down.
CTCTCACACTTCTGCAGCCCGCAAGTCCAAAGTCAAGGTGTCAGCACAGCCATGCTCCACTGAGGGGTGGGGGGAAGATCCCCACACCTCCCCCTGGCCCCAAGCATCACCAGTCTCTCCTCGGCTTGTGGGACCACAGTCCCATCACTGCCTCTCTTGTTTTCGGTTTGCTTATTTGTTCATTTTGGGGGTTTGTTCAGCAAAAAATTATTATAATTTACAACAACTGTAGCTACTAACAAACAATTTGGTCTTCATACTGGACATGCGGATTTTTTATGAGTGTGTTTTGAAAAGTTCACAGGGTCTTCACAGGAGATAGAGACTCATGGGTTGTCACTAAAAAATGGGCTTTAGTTTGTTTACCTGGTTTTTGTAAAGCTTTTTTTGACTTTTTTTTTTTAAAGCTTTCCTCGTCTTACTCCCCCCACATGTATACTCTTCCCTGGGGACAGAAGTCACCTGGTACTAACTAGGTCAAGAACTCTTCGGAGTCCCACCCCCAGCCCCAGGCTACACATTAAATCTCTCGGGAGCTTTTTAAAGACAGAGGCCTCAACCCTGCCCAGCACCAGTGAGTCTGACTCTGCGGGAACAGAGTCCGGGTGTTTACATTGCTCCTCCCGTTACATGGCCACCTTCTCATGTGTCTCCGTCTGTCTGTCTTCTCTTCAAATAAAAACAGCAGTCGCGTTGGCTCTGGGGCTGCCCTAATCCACCAGGATGTTAACTGATTGCATCTCCAAAGATTCCACTTCTGAGTGAGGGCACACTCTGTGGTTCCGAGTGGACACGGCCTTTCGGGGAATACTCTGGACCCGGGACTGTCAGATTAGGAATTGCAGTGTGGCTCCCGAGTCCACACCTGGAACCATGTGCTCACTTTGCCTCTCGAGGACCCCACTCCGTGGGGCACCATTTACACTCACACTAACGCACACCAGGCGATGTCCAAGCGTGACCTGGGCCCTGCCCTCCCAGAGCAGGTAACACACCACTGGAGCACGTGTGTGAACCTCCCTCTGCCACAGAAACTTAAAGGGGAAAGTGACCCCTGAGCCCTGCGGGTCCTGCAGCACAGGCAGCACCCGAGCAGGCTGGCGCAAGGACCTGAGCAGAGCGCCGGATGCCAGACTGGGAACTGGCGTTCAAGAGACGCATGCACTGCAGGCCGTGGGAACCGGGACCAGGTGGGAGGAAGAGTCATTTAAGGATTCTTCGAAGACGAACAACGTTCATTTAATTTGGAAGGACAGAGAAACTTTAACGGGGACCAAAATGATAAAATTTGGGTTTCAAGACTCTGGCTGAGGTGGGCAGAGCAAGGGAGGGGCTGGAGGAGAACAGAGTATTGAAACTTTCTTGCAAAAAATGCCTGCACGTGTGTGCACCAGCGAGCCCAGGCATCACATTCCTCTGTGCCGTTTTAATAACTTGCCTTAGAACACAAGCCCAATAGGCAGATGCTTGCCTTACTTTCAGACTTCCACTAACTAGCAGAGTCCCCTTATCCACCCCCAAAACACACACACACACACACACACACACACACACACACACACACACACACACCATTCCCTCCCAACACCCGTTTGCACCCAGCCGAGGGCTGAGGGAACAGGAAGGTGAGAGAAACAGAAATTGAAATGTCTGGAGCAACAGCCAAAAACGCAGGCCCCCTCCTCCCCCCCGACATCAGTCACCTTTGCACCGCTCACAGCAGGCTCCCCGCTGCTTGATGGCCAGGGCACAGTCTCTGGACAGCACAGGGCACTTCTCCCTCTTACAGGTCACCTCCTTGTTCTGGGCAAAAAGAGACAAGAAACATGTGAAACCAGCTTCCAAGGGAAGCCCCGACTCCCAGCACACGGCCCAGGCTCACCCGGCCTCCCTCTCCCTATCTGGCCTTCATCTTGGCACAAAACTCCTGCGACAGCAAAAGCGTTTTGCTCCCTCTGGAAGAGAAATGCCCGTCCAGAAACACAGGACTCTCTTAGATTAAGGGCAGGCGAGAGGGGATGAAAAGTCCCTTTTTTTACAAGCCAACTTGACCTAGATAACCAAATGCAGAGAGAGGGGGGCTTTCTCCCGCTCTGTTCTAGGGTTTCCTTTTAGTATGCACAACAGAAACCATAATATTTGCGTAAACCATGTTTTGCCCATTGGGCTACCTGGGCCAGGACTGCATCGTGAGAACAAAAATATTTGCACACGGCCATCCAACAATCCTGAATACTAGAGTGCATTAAAATGCAGCAATCTAAAGTTCCAACTCAAATAACGACAAAGTTGAGGATTGAATCGGCTCAGTAAGAGAAAAAAAAAATACTCCCCATGCCAAGCTGAGACACAGCCCTCAGTGTTGTGCAGCCCAGGGACGGCTGCATTACATTAGCCGCATGCTAATGAGAGCAGGGTGAGCATTTGCATCTTTGGTTTTATCCCGGAAGTTAGCGCATAGGATGCCTCAGAGAAGACCCAAACAGAACTCCCATTCCTGCTTGCGGAGGGAATGCACAGGAACCAAGTCACCCTGCCCCAGACCTTCCACGAGATCGGCGCCTTTGTTAGCAAGCAGCTCGCAAATGCTGGGCGCTGAGGCTTCCCTTCTTACTCAGATCCCGTGAGGCAACTATTATCCCTGCCCCATTTGCAAACAAGACCACTGCTGCTCAGAGATGGTCTAGGGCTTTTCCAAGATTACACGGCTTCACAGTAGGAGAGGTGGACTTTGAGTGGAATTCACAAATGTGTGTGGCCCGAGCCCTACACGGAGCTCAGGCTGCGGGTCCTAGCACATTCCTGGCCCGATGAGGGGCAGATCGGAGAGGAGGGACTGACCAGCTCTCTCACCCTGAGACGAACCTAGAACCTTCCAGGAATATGAGCAGGAGAAATTCTACCTCAGCTCTGACAGTGACCTTGGGAGAGTCACGAGTGTGCCCAGTAGGCTGCAGTGTCATTGCTGGTCCCAAACCAAAACGAGGGGTGTGTGTGTGCGCGTGTGTGCATGTGTGTTGGGAGCCAGGGGTCCAAGCCAAGCCCCTACACCACATTCCAGCCCTGACACCATTCTAAGATCAAGATCAGCTTCTATGCTGCCCTCATATTCCTTAGGAGTCCCACCGCCCTCCAGGTGCACCCAGGGCCTCCTTCTATAATGAGTCCAGATTGTCATCTCCTCCCCTTTCAAGTGATGGGTCCTGCGGAGCCTTCCAGAACCCCACTCCCTCCAACCTCCCAGCTTCTACTCCCCCAGCGTGAGCTATATGGAGCTTTGGGCCTCACTGTCCCCAAAGCTCTTGTCATTTCCCCAGCTTCTCGGCTTTGCGAGGCCCCGGAGGCATGGGAATAATGAGCCCACCATGGGCTCAAACTTTTCCACTGGATGACTCACAGAGGGAAGGACCGTCCTCTCAGGGAAGGACCCCTGAGGCCAGTGTGGTACATACACTGGCGAGGCCGTCCCGGGCCCTGCCTGGCCACCCAGAAAGAGCATCGGTGCCCAGCCACCTGTACCAGCTCTTGCAGGCTGGTCATGCAGACCTTTCAGGTTTTTATTTATTAGTCATTGGTGTATGATTTTTGGTGGCTGACCCAAGTAACCCAGTGTCCCCTTTTCCCCCTTTCTGGGCATCTGAGCTGCAGTCTGAACCCAGGTGCCCTGCCCCCGAGCCCTCCAAAGCTGCCCCTGAGCCCTCTCATCTGCGTAAGGATGGGGGCATGAAGACACTGTGAGTCACAGCCCTTCGGTTCATTTTCGGAATTCTTCTTACATTACAAATGCAATACGGAGCCATGGTCACAATGCCAACTAAAGAAGCAGACGTAAAAACTTCACAGTGCCCTTCTGCCACCACCAAAGGGATCGGAACAACGACTGGGTGCGTGTGCTACTTGGCACCGTGAACGGTGGCTTTGCTTTGCAAAGCATGCTTCCTGCAGCCATTGCTTAACACCAGCTCCCTGCACTCCAAGGCGCCTGTGAGGTGCACACCCTTCCCCAGCAGAGCATCTGCAAACCTGGCTGCAGCCTTAGGCAAGGACCACCCCCCAGTGCATCTCCTCTCTGAAGGGCAGACTCAGGCGCAGGGAATGCCGTGCCCCAAGGGCAGCCAGAATGGGTATGACGTCTCCATTTAGGGTTTGATAAACAGGCAGGAAGACACACATTCTCTTAAATACAGGAACTCTTTGCTAAATCTGAAACCTGGGAGCCAGTCAAGATCCATAACAGGATCCCGAGATTCATAATAGCTTGTAATTACAGTCCAGCACAAAAGTTATTCCAACCAGATGGTTTACAGAGTCGCTTCTGGGATTTTTTATTTTTTTTTTTGTACACACACACAGGGAACAAACCTAGACCTTAGCTGTAGGTGAGTGGGGGTTCTCTCTCTCCCTTCTAATAACACTTGTGGTTTTCTTTATATTGTGCCATTGGTCACAGTGGCCCGGAGCTACCATATCTGCTCATTTCCCTGGTGTTTGGTTGGCATGGGCAAGGAGCACATGCTTAGAACCCCAGGTCCCCAGAGAAAGAAAGACACACTGCAGAGGCCCACTGGCGAGACGCTGATTCCTCCACCCCCTTAACCGGGTCCAGCAGCTACGCAGTAAAGACAAGCACAGGTTAATTAAGACCAAGCGCATCACTTTCCCTGAAAATGCAAAAACACGGGTCGTCAAGCCAGTAGCTCGGGGAGCAGCGGCGTTCACAGAGCCCCTTCACTCGTCCATCTCCATTGGCACCCTCACCCCCCACCCCGGGCGCCAAGTGTCCCCCAGCTCTGATTCAAGGTCACAACTCATTCCGTTCACTTTTTCGCTCAAGAAGCATTTTCTGACACTGGTGCACACTTACTGAACATATTTGTGTAACAGGCTCTGGGCCAAGAACGTTACAGGCACTATTTCACCAAAAAATTCCTCATCGTCCCCATTTTACAGAGGAGGCACCAAGGTTAAGAAATGTGCCCAGGGCCACACAAGCAGACGTGTGCCTGATTCCAGAGGCACATTATACATTCAGAAGTTACACGTTCCTACTTCCCAGGCATTGGGGTCCAGACCGGAACAAACGGTGTCAGGCCCTGAGACCCCAGGGGAGATCAGTAGCTTCTCGGTGGCCCTACCTGTGTGACATGGGCTCTCTAACAGGAGCGGAAAAACTCCAAGGAGCTGCATCATCCCCAACCCCCGGGGAGGTCTGCAGACACTCGCTGAATCCTGGTAGCAAGGAAGTTGTACCATTTTGAATATTGACAGGTAACTCAGCCAATCACACCTCTGAAAGCCAGGCTAGCATCCCCAAACAAACTTTCCCCGAATTCCTGCTTGGGTTGGAGTCTCCCCAAATCTAAGCGACAGAAACGGTGGCAAACAGGCCCTGGAAGAAAACACTGGAGCACTTTAAAACACCCACCTAACCAACGCACAAGCGGAATAAACCGCAGAATAAACTGCATCGCATGCTTTATTCTTCCTCTCTGTCTCCCCGAGTCTACCACTTTCTGGGGCCGCCCAGCCTGTGATTTACCGGTTGTCAAGACCATCCGTTTGCATCAACTGCCTCCTTTCTGAAAGACCAAACATATCAAAACCCAAAGCGTAGCCTCTGGAGACACATGAAATTAAGTGTCAACATACAAAAATGAAAGGGGGCATAGGGAGTGAAAATAAAAAAAAAAAAAAAACCCTCCATGGCTGGCAACAAAGCTCTGTCAGGATGCACGCCAAACCACAGCTCCCGCCACAGCCAAGTTCAAACGAGACTCTAGCGAGCAGTTTGCTGTGTCGGAGGTCGGCCACTAGATGGCAGCACGGAGCCCCGGCTCCCGGTGCGTAAGACCTGCGAGGGCTTCCTGAACCCTTTCCAGGGTCTGGTGTGGACGGAAATGATCTCTCCCCGATGGGGATTGGGGGCTCGCCGGGATTGGGTGGGGGGAGGCTGGAGGCAGAGAAAGTAACAAATCACCACCGTCAGATTTTCCTGTTTGCATTCCTCCGAGAAACCAGAAAAATAAAACGTTTTGAGATGCTTTTGTTCTATGTCAAACCAATGTCTTGAAGATATTTTTTTCTGAGATTCGTCCAGAACCAATCCTATTATGGACTCTGGAAAGTATTACCTGACCTTCCATTTATATTTTTAAGATAATCATAAAATAGAAATCTGGAGAGGAAAACACGGCCGCTAATCGCGGCGAGTGATCAGGGAGGGAGACAGGTCAGCCGGCAGACACTGATTTTGGACCGAAACGGCAGGGCAAACCTCTTGAAATAAGAATGAAAACAGAACGGTGCGCTGCCAGCCGACCCTCACGGCCTCTTTAGGAAGGCAGCATGACTTTCCTTCAGGCCTGGTCTCCCGAAAGCAAAGCCTGCCTAAGAGTCGGGCAGCTGCCGTTTGGCAAACCAGCAAACTCGGAGGGCCAGCTCCTTCTTCGGAAAATCGAGAAGGCCCTGAAGTGGTCATACGCCTTCCTGCCCAGATGAACAATACTCCGTGTGCCAGCGAGGCACACAGGCCCGAGAGTCCTGGTGTCATACGAGGGATGAAGAGGCACCAGTGACTGCTCAGCCCGCCTGCTCCCACACACACCTACCTCTCTGCCACCTCCTCACTGCTGACTCCTTGGGGAAGTGGCCTGTAGATTTTGCTGCCTTGGAGACTGGTCCTACTGAAATGCAAATGGCCCTGGTGGGGGTGGGGCATATTAATCCTGAATAAACTACTCCCCTGGCCACCAGCTACTGTCAGGGGAAGGGCCCAGTGACCCTGAGAAGCCACGAAGCTTCTAGAAGCCACAAGTTCTAGAGCAGCCGAACGTGGCGCATGGGCCTTCATGTTCAGTGCTCTGTGAAAGACGAAGCAATCACCCTGCAAGTTGCCATCTCCCCTCCAGAAACTTCTGCGGTCCTGGAGGAAACAAGGCAGGTTGGTCACACACAGGCTGCGGTGGCTGCTGGCACCCAGCGACACCTACAGAAGACAATTTCATTTGACGCAACAGCCATCGTGGTTGGCGAGTACAAACAAGACACTCTGACCCTTAATTAAACTCTTTTCATTGAAGAGCTCACTCAGGGCAGACTCACAGTCGTGTTTCACTATTTGAGAGCCTCGGAGCGGCTCACGGATGAGCTCATTTTTAGGAACACGGATGTCTGCGTCGAGTTTCTCAGGGAAGGTGACCCAACGCCGAGGGAGAACACTGTTCTCCCTGGGATTTGGGATCTCCCCACGAATGAACTCACAGAGGTCAAGTTCTCCTTGAGGTGCCCCCATGGTAACCCAATGGCAGCCCCCAAATAGCCAAAAGGAACTTGAAGGTACTTTTGAACACAGGTCGGAATTTCTCCTAGGCAATATTATAAAACTTCTCATAAATAGAAGAATAATCCTTTATGTTTACCCAGTGCAGTTCTCTGCACATTATTTCATTAATCACATAGGTTTCTTAAGATTTACGGACCGGGGAACAGCACATAATGAGTTTAAGGTCACAGGTCCCTCACAGAGCTGGCTGGCAGTGGACGGGGGAATGCAGGCTGGCTCTCAGGCCTGGCCCCAGGGGCCAGCCACGGAGGCTAGTTGCTGTGGCACCGCAGGAAAATGTGGGAGTGCGTCACGTTAGTATTCGGTTAGCTCCTATGTGACCGCTGCAACTTCAGGAATAGATGAGCAGGTACTTGAGCAAGCCTGGAAACTTTCAGGAAAGACGGGTCACCTGAGTCAGCCCTGGCAGGTCTCTGGCCACATTCCTTGCCCTGTGCTAAGGGAACCCATGGACCAGAACTCGGGGAACCAAACCGACTCGAAAACATCCCTACAGAATGCAGAGACGCAGGCGAACGCTGAAAGAAAAGACCCTGAGGGGGTCAGTTCCAGTGCCTGTCCCCCTTGTGGAGAATTAAAAACGTCAAACAAGGCGATTCCCTCGCTGGAACGCAGGGTCAGGGGAAGCCTCTGCGAGCGAGCACGGCCTCTCCAACAGGAGAGGACGCAGCCTTGTACCTGCCCCAGCCTGCCCCTGAGGACACCCTCTGCTCATCTCTCAGAAAACAATCCCCGGGAGCCGGAGGCGCCGGAGAGCGCTCGGTGGTTGCCAATGGCAGTATTAAATTCGACTGATAATTTATTATTTTAATTAAGCTTCTACTTGCTTGTTCTTTGTTACTGATAGTACAATTGACGTCCCCATAATTCTTGCACAGAACGAGCTGGGAGTAAAAAAGAAGGCAGCCGAGTCCACTACAAAGCCCTCGTGTCCAAGTACCCGACTCTGGGCCACGACTCTCGGCTCAGCGAAAGTTGGGGGGAAGGGTTGGAAATGGAGAGAAAGAAAAAAAAAACTAACAAAACCACTTCTAAGTGAAGAAATTATGTTTGATAGGGAAAACGACCCAAACTTCCCCGGCAGGAGAATCGTTTTCAAAGCTCTCTTCTCTTCCCCAATTGAGAAAGGTCAGCAGGAGAGGTGGGAGGTGCCCAAGCCCTGGCTTGAAACATAAATTAGCATGTCCAGAGCTTTCTGAACCCCCACCTTCCTCTGCTTTTGCAAATCCCTTCAACCGTCAAAGCCCCAGAGCTGAGCCATCTCTAACCAAAAAATGAAGAGGCACAGAGTTTTCCGGGCTGGTTGCTGAACTCTTAAAAATACTAACAACTGACTGTTAATGGAAAATCTATTATTTTCCAGATGGTGATGAACACCTATTACGTATGTCCTTCTTTAACTCTTGCAAGAAGCCTGAGGAAGGCACGGATTTGCCCTTCTTTTAGGGGTGAGAGAACACTCCTCCGTGGCACCGCGCCCGGGCTCACGCCGCCACCCAGGGCAGGGATTCAAACCGAGGGCAGAGGAGTCAGAGCCGGCGATTTGATGGCTGTGCTACGTACGCAGCTTGGTTCAGAGGCTGGGCCATCTCCTCCCTGCAGTGAAGAATGTAAGTGTGTGCCTTCATTAAGCACTCCTCGTTCTCAGAATTATCAACCTTAGTGGTTTCTGGTTTCCTCTGGAACACAGGAGCAAAAATAGTGTCTCCTGGGAAAGACAGATGAAGCCTCTGACTTAAAAACTCAAAACGAGTCTCAGTGTCCGAGTCCCTGGTCATTGGTAAGACGGACGAAAACCTGGGCCCGGAGCCTCCGAGTCCTCCCGTTTTTCTCTTGATCTGAGCAGAGGGGGCATCTCTCCTGGGCCTGGCAGCCTCCTGTGGCCCTGCTTTTGAAGTCTCCGTGTGGAAGCGTCTTGCAAGCATGTCCCACAGCTCACTGAACTCTGTCTGCGAGTGTTATTCTTTCTCTCTCCCGTCTAGGCTCAGCGAGCCACCACCCCCCAGACCCGGACGCCGGCACACCCGGCCCCCTCCGGCCCAGCACACGGCACGAGCGCCGAACAAAGCTGCCCTTGAAGCCCGGCCATTTAAAAGACTTTATGGAGCCCACTGGGGCCCCCCGATTATTTTGCAACAAGTCATATCCCATGAAGAAATTCACTTCTCTGCAACACAAAACAGAAGGAGATTAAAGAAAAAGGCGGGGGGGGGGGGCGGGTGGTGGAGAAAAGAAGTGAAGCCCCCTGTCGTTCTGTCTGGCCAGAACCGAGTGCTGCAGCGCCCACACCCGCCCCGCAGACAACGCGCGGATGATACATGGCCCTCATACATCACCAGGTGACAGCGCTCTCCTGATACTGGACCCGGAAAATATGACACGTGCCAGCAGAAGCAACGGGGGACCAGTAAGGAGGCCCCTCATATATTTGACGTACCTAACCTTTCGATTCCTTTTTAATGGGCTTTCGTTTGTTGGAGGGGACGTTTTGGATCCTATGCGGTTTAAAGGTTTAGGCCTGGCTTTTTTAAATTTTTATTTATTTAATTTTTTTTTTTTTTTCCTTTCAAGGAACACTCAGAACAAAGGAACACAAGCCATTAGACTGGCCTGGACAGCCAAGTGCGGCCCTGATCTAAACCAGGGCAGCATCACACAGCTCGTCCTCACGTGTCATCGTCTTGTGCAACAGAACCGAAGCCCTCAAGACGGCAGGACACAGAAGAAGTAACCCCCACATGAAAGGAGGGGCCCCAGCGAAGGCCGCACCGCCTGGTTTTCATCACAGCGTGTGTCCTACGGGAAAGGGGTCGGGGGGCCCCACGCCAGGGTGGCTGCCACGCCTTGCACACGAGGCCACTAGTGACTTCACCAGTGGACCCTGCCACAGGGCGGGCCTGCCACCACCCTCGGGCCCCCAGGAGCAGCCTGGAAAACCAGACGGTGAACGGCAGCCCCGTCGGCCCAGGCACAGGCGCCAGATGAGGGCGCCGGAGGAGCGACTGTGAGCATCCTTCATTGTGACCAAATTCCCAGGTCTACCCTGCTGAAGGGGACCCGAACAGCGAGGGTGTGACGTCCACCGGAAGGTGTGAACCGGGGAAGGGGAACAGTCACGGGGCCTCAGCGCAAGCAGCCCAGCTGCCTCTCCCAGCACCTCCGATTACTTTCCACTGTTGGGCACCCTTCAGCACATGACGAATAATGGATCAGCTGCTTCTTCTGCCCCCAAAAGAAAACAGAAAAGAGAGGGAGATGAAGTTTTATGAACATTGGCATGTCTTTCCAGTGAGTTCTCTTGAACTCTCAAGAAGATGTGACCACCAGTAGGATCTACGGCTCAGGGGACATCAGCCGGGCTTCCCTATGTCAAGAGCACGGCCTGGAGGCTGCCGGCCAGGCAGGTGGAGGCACTAGCGTGTGGGCGGAGCAAGAGTTAAGGAGTGAAAATCACCCCTGGGAGAGGCTGTTGAGGCAAGGTTGAAGGCAGGAGACCTGGAGGGGCTACCCTGGCCACCCCTTTTCATACAAGAAGCTGGGCTCCCCGGCTTTGCAGAAACACAGAGAACTCCATGAACCCCTTCACTGTGCACATAAATGGTTCTCTGCCCAAGAAGGGTGAACACGTCTGAAACAGGGACACAGGATGTCTTGGCCCCCACCCGTGTCCTGCCCTGGTGACTGGAGGTGGCCAACCCCTCCTGGTTGGCACGCGTCTCTCCCTGCGTCACCCAACGACGACGGGTGGGACTCACCGGGTCCTCAAATGCCCCTCCCCCCCCCGGGGCACCAGCAAGCCACCGAGCCGATTTTTCACAAAACAGAACAGACTGTCCGCGGGTTGCCCGGAAAAGCCCGCGCGCTGCGGGAGGCCACAGAAATGCCTGATCTGGACAAGTCAATGGAGCTGACATCTCGGGGACTGGGCCAGCAGAGGAGCTGCTCGCGGCCCATCCGTCATCTTGACAGAGTAACTTTCTGGTCACTGGTGAGACACTTTTAAAGACATCTACACAATTGACCCCCGACCACCAGCAATCACGGAGGCTTTCAAAGGGACCCCGGGGACGGCCAGCTGCAGAGCCAGTTCCTGCCGTCCTGCCTCCGGATAGCGGTCAGGGCACTGTGATGTGCCGAGTGCTGAGAGGACACCCTGCTCCCGGGCCGTGTGCACACGGGTGCCCACTGCAGAGGGTGTCAAGCTCCCCAAGGAATGACAGGCAGGGGACCAAGGGGGCAGCAGCCCTCCAGCTGGTTGGACAGGCACAGCACTGAAAACCCCAGCCTTCGACAGCATCCCCCACAGGAGGGCAGGCCTGCGAGCGTGTGGGGGGAGGGGTTGGTCGGACCACTCACCAGGGCCATTAGCAGCCTGTGCTCATTGCCCTGGCTTCCCCAAGGGCCACGTGCAGACACCAGAAAGACCTCGGGAAGCCGCAGATGTATTTCACAGCTTCAGAACATGATTGTAACCCATTAGCTTCCACTTTTAAACTCATTAAACAATCAACAAACACTAATTTTACCAGTCACCCACTTCTGATTAAGGCGTGATCCAGAAAGTGACTCGTCACCCACAAAAGATGAACATAAACTGTTTGTAACAACATTTATAATATGGGCCCAATTCAAAAATAAAGAAATTGGTTTTTTAAAGGATTTCACCATAAAAGAGCTTCGCAGAAGGTTTAACATCTAAAATCAGACAAAAGGGACATCTTGTCTACCAGGTTGAGCTGTTCGGCAGGTTAAAACTTTGCAGCACAGAATTCGAATCCACCTGACTGAGGCTCCATGAATCTGTTCAACAAGTACTTTTTTGAGCGCCTGCTGCGGCCAGGTTTTGCTGGGAAGAGAAACTGAATCAGATCCCCCTTCGGCCCTGGAAGAGCTTGCAGTCACAGAGGGAGAAGGCTGGAGCAGAAACACAGCGAAGGCACCTCACAGGCGGCAGCGGGAGTGGCCCGGGGCTGTCGGGGAGCTCAGAGGAGGAAGAGGTCCGTCTGGACCAGCCCACACTGCCACCCCCCCAGGGGTCGTCCAGGTCATCATGGTTCTGAGACATGACGGGAGCCCCTGACTTCGCCTAAAATAAAGCCCTGTTACACAACTGTCTCGCGGAGGCGGAATCTGACCCACATGTGTGACAACCCACAACGGGGACCCCTGCCGGGGCGACATGCTAGCACATTGCATGCGGGGAGCTTTTATCGCAAGCTAACAGGTGGAGCGGGCCGTTTTTTGCTAATGTTTTGTGCAAATGGCAACATTCAGTAAAATGACGATAACTTTAGTTTTACATATTTTTTTCAATGAAACTTTTTGATTTACTATAAAATGTATACTGAATTATTTTTCTTAAATTTTAAATAGACAAATACTGGAAAAATCACTGGAAATTGAAATAAAAGTAATAAAATATGTAAAAATTCCGATTTATTGAAAATATTTTGGAAAAAAGTATGTAAAAATGTGTAAAAAAAGAAAGAATGAAGTTTTCTTTCTTAAACTTCATTGTAAAAAAAGAAGAATGAAGTTTTAGTAGTGTTTTTTTGTATGATAATCATTAAAACAGACATACATACGTAATTCACCATTGTCTGTGTTAAAGAGACCCAAATTTTGTCCTTTGGAATTCATATATCTGCATGTTAGCATCCCTTTAGAGCAATAAAAAAGTATAAAAATAAACGTTTTTATCCGTTACCCGCATTCTACCACTAGTCTACAAAACACGTATTTATACGTGTCCCGCACTCCACTACCCGTCAACGTAAGACGTATACGCACGTTTCCCACATACAATGTGCCAGTAGCAAACTCCAGCTCAGGGAAGCCGCATCGCTCTGACTGTGAGCGCGGCGGTCCATGTTACGTATCTCGTGGGAAAAGACTTTGCGCCACTTTTTTCTCGCTCTGTGAAATCATACAGCTAACACACTCCGCTGGCCTGTTGTCTGGACGATGTTTTAGGTGAAGCATAAAATGCCACCGTCCTGAATTTTAACTTACCTTCGAAAACCCGCCATTTCTGTGCTACCAAGTGGGGACAGTGATATCTATCGTTTAAGTCATTTTCTATAGGAAAAAAATTCATCTTACAAATATTACTGCATGTGATCTATTTTACTGCGATTGTATTACTGGCCCCTGGAGACAACATTTCCTGTCTCAGTCCCTGTATTTGCATAATTTTCGCACCACCAGAATTGATTTGCAAAGTAACGTGAGCAATGAAAAAGGCAAGTCAGCACCACAGCAAAAGCAGAGTGTAAAGTAGAAAAAAAAATCGTGATTTATTTTGGGGGAAAAGAATTAGATCTCCACATTATTGAGTAAAACAAAGTAAGCATCAATGGCACATATCCGTCCGTGTAAGAGTTCTGCACCGAACGGGCCCAGCACTGTCCCCGCCCTGGGGCACAGCGCGACGGGGAGAGAGTCGGCCTCTGCCCAGAGCGGCGCTCCGGGAGGGAAACGGTACAATGGGCACTGACGGGGAGTTCGGCGGAAAGGAGGCAGGATAAGGGAACGGAAGGACAAGGCGCGGTGCTGTGGGGGAGAGCGGTAGAAAGAGGCCCTCTAGCAAGAAGACATTTGCTCAGACACCAGAATGAAGGGATGAGAATATATAAAGATAGTGGATAGGCGTGTTGTGGGTGCAGGAAAGAGCAAACCCAAACGCCCTTGTCGAGAGGGCGTCGGGAGAAGGAGCAAGGAGCCGAGGGATGCGGTTGGAGCAGAGAGTGATGGGAGGATGCACTGGGACGTGAGGCCAGAAACAGCATCAGGACCAGTTCGTGTAGGACCTGGGTGGACCCAGTCACACTTCAGACTGCATTCTGACGAGATGAGAAGTCACTGGAGGGTTTTCCATCAAAACTGTGAAATAACTGGATGTCTACTTTTAAATGGTCCCTGGTTGGTCATTTATTGTCCTGAGGCAAAAGTGATCATGGAGCTAGTTAGACACAATCAGATTGTGTCTAAATTGTCAAGGTCTTGCCATCAAGATTTGCTAATAAAGCCCTGGCTGGTGTAGCTCAGTGGATTGAGCGCGGGCTGGGAACCAGAGGGTCCCGGTTCGATTCCCAGTCAGGGCACATGCTTGGGTTGCGGGCCGGGTCCCCAGTGGGACCATGTGAGAGGCAACCATACATTGCTGTTTCTCTCCCTCTCCGTCTCCCTCCCTTCTCCTCTCTCTAAAAATAAATAAATAAATAAATCTTTAAAAAAAAAAAAGATTTGCTAATAAACAATCTAGAGTGTAAGAGAAAGCAGAATAAAGGGCCCGTGGTTGACGGCCTGAGAAAATGCAGCTGAGCTTTCTGGTTGGAGGAAAGTAGATTTGAGGGGGAAGGAGGAAGAAAACAAGATCTCTGTTTGAGCCATGTTAAGTTTGAGATGCTTCGTAGACACCCATGTGACGATGCCAAGTAGACGTTTGGATACACAAGTCCGCACTTGAAGGGTAAGGCAGCTGTGAACATGAACCTGGGAAGTTTCAGTGTAGAGGTGGTTTTTAAGTCCTAGAGCTACATAAAATCACCCGGGGAAGGGCTGCCAGGGGAGAACTGAATCTTGGGGCCCTCCGACATTTAAAGTTAGAGAAGATGAGGAAGACCCAGCCCAAAAAGGTCTAGTAAGGAGTAGCCAAAGAAACAAACTTCTTATAAATCCATGAAGCGCATGCTGAGAGAACTCCATGCACATACGTCCTTACACACACACAGCTGTACGTCGTTGCTGGCTGAGATTATTACATTAATCCAGTGACCACCAGTACCAGCTGGTGTGGCTCAGTGGATTGAGCGCCGGCCCGTGAACCAAAGGGTCACTGGTTCAATTCCTGGTCAGGGCACATGCCTGGGTCACAGGCGGGGTCCCTGGTTGCGGGTATGTGAGAGGCAACCAACTGATGTATTTTTCACACATTGGTGTTTCTCTCTCTCTCTTTCTCCCTCCCTTTCCCTCTCTCTAAAAGTGAATAAATAAATTCTGGGAAAAAAATTTAAAAAAAGAAGTAATCTAGTGACCACCAGAGGTCACCTTCTCTCAGCACCAGCCACTGTGTCAGCTACCCAGAAACCACGAGACCCCAGGACCGTCACTGTCCACCATTTGAGCCTCACAAGAGACGCCACTGCTGGCCATTCCTTGCCTCAGGGGCTAATAACCCCCAAGCCTGCCAAGCTACACACCTCTGAGGGACTAGACTCCAGTTCAGGAAAACTCTGATGGCTGGAAGAGCCGAGGACACCGGGGGAAAGTTCTAGGACCAATGTCTCCAGCCCACAGGCTGGGACCCCCACAGTCTGGTGACCAGAGGCTGGGGAAGCGTGAAGGGTGGCTCGGGGTGGTGGGCGAGAGGACCCTAAACCCTTAGGAGTCATGGAAAGAAAAGCGGAAAATCCCTCATGTTAAGTCTTCCTTCTTCGTGACACTTCAAGATCCAAAGACAAAGCGCTGGGATCAGCAGAGCCCACGGTCAGACCCGCTTCCCATTTCTGACACCAACGCACGTGGCTGGAAGCTGGGAGAATGCGCTCCTCCGCAGTGCAGTCCCCCGTCTGCAGGGGTCTGGGGGAAACGCCGGCACTCACAAGGAGGCACGGGCCAAGGAGCCGCGGGGCCAAGACCCCACAGCCACGTTGGGGCTCCCTCCGGAAGTGTGCGCAAGGGGCAGGGGCCAGCAGGGAAGCTGGAGCTGCAGACATGTCGCAGCTTTGGGGTTCGTACTCCTCTCCGTCCTTTCGCGATCGCATTTCCTTCCCACGTGTTTGCAGGCTGTTAAAGTTCCCCTGGGCATTCTCTCCACCAGGCTAAGTTACATCAGCACATCGTCATGAGGGACGTTATTGGCTAACCCCCCACCTAGACACTTACTTGCCTCTGCCCAGCCATCCTCATCCTGACCCCTCCGTCAGGAGCACAGACAGTCCTGCTCCGGCCTTGCACCAGCTCGCCCAACGCTGCCTGGGTCGGAGAGCTCCCCACTGGGCACTCCACCCCCCAATGTCCCACCGAATGTGCGTGGAGGAAGAACACCCACCCCCTGTGATTCTGTTTGCGCATGTCATTATCAGTCTGCAGCCCAGAATTAAAAACGGACACCGAGAAAAACGAGCCGCAAGACCTGGGCAGAGGTGACATCATGGAAATGCGGGGTTAACAACAGAGAAAGAAAATAACATGGTAAAAAAAAAAAATAAAGATGGAGATGATAAAGGAACGATGGAATGCCAGGCTAATTTTATTTTTCCAATTTTTTAGGGATTCTCATTTAAAGTGTGGACAACAGTTTATCAATGCGACCAGAATCGTGCAAAGGCCCATGAGTCAGAATCAGTTCAGCCTGACTTTTTTTTTTTAATGTTTTTTAATCCTCACTAGAGGGTATGTTTATTGATTTTGACAGAGACAGAGACAGAGAGACATTGATGTGAGAAACATTGACTGGTTGCCTCCCGCACACACCCCAACCAGGGACCGAACCCACAATATTTTGGTGCACGGGAAGATGCTCCAGCCAGCTGGGCCAGGGCAGTTCAGCCTGGCTTTACATTCTCCACGACCAGGTAAAGTTACGGGTGGGTAGAAATCCGGGAGACTAAAGAAGAGAACTGAAGTCTCCCAAGACGGCTCTGCCCTGGATGAAGAAGGTACTGCCGGCTGGGCGTGGCCAAGAGGAGGAACCAGCTTCTATTATACAGGTTCAGCAAAGGAAAGGGTGGAGGCGGGGCATCTCTCAACCCTGCTTCGTGTGGCCATCAACTCAGTCACTGCTAGTCCCTGGCTCCTCCCGATGCTGCTGGAGCCCAGCTAGTCAGCCATAAACCCTGGCTGCTGTGTCACATTGCTACATCAAGCTGGCTCACGCTGCAGAATCCACAAACACCAGTCACATCAGCTTCGTCTTGCAGCTGCTGCCTATCACAGAAAGACCACAGGAAATGGAGTGGATCCCCATGGGAGTCCATCCCATGAAGAGGCTGGCAGCAACCCAGGAGGCCAGCCTGTCCCACCCAACGGCACCGGTCAGGGCTCTACCTAACTGAACCGCAAGGACTATTAAAACCAGAATCCCCAGGGAAGCGACTTGCTGGGTCTTTCTCTCTCCCGCCCTCAGGGGCTTTCTCAACCCTGCGGTCAGGAAGCATTCCTTGCAAGATATCTGCCTCCCTGGGACCTCCCTGGGAGAGTAAGGATTCCCAGGCTTGAACTGTAGCCCCAAGTCCCGCTGACGTGCAGTGTGCGTTTGCCTGGCTTTACTTTTCCGAGCCTTGGTGATCTCAGCTGCGCAGTGGGTTTCCTGAGGAAGCCCGCCCTGCCTCCCAGCCTGGAAAACGGCGTTCCGGCTGGCCCAGACTTACGAACACGGCATTTCTTCGTCATGTAGTTGTGAAGACTTACTGCGTGCAAGGTGCAGTTCTGCTGAGAAGAATCAGACACTGCTCCTGCCCCAGAGAAGCTATAAGTTCAGTCGGGGAGATAGCCATGCTAATGACTAATAAAACTTCAGAGTAGGCAGGAGTAAGGGATATAATATGAGCAAGCAACATAAGGATAAGTGGTTCACGCTGATCTGGTGGCTGGGGGAAGCTTGACTGGGGAGAGGACGTGAGAAGCAGCAGCACTTCGGTCACACGGTGACCGCTGGTGCACACGCTGCTGCACGGGAGAATTGATTTGTATCTGTACAGCTGTCCCTTTCCCCAGCCTCAATGGGAACGGGTTTTCAAACACTGGCCATGGAGTCCCTGGACGGGTCGATGAAACACGGGCACTCTGTGGTCTCCGTCAGAACTGCGGAGTCTCTGGAGGAAGGCCCCAGAATCTATATTTTTAACAAGTTCCCTGTGGCTTGTCTGTACATTGAACTTGAGAGCCACCATGGCTGGGACCCTGGGAGGGGGCAGGGGAGCACAGAGGACACTGAAGGCAACATTGTCACCACTGACTTGTGAATGACCTACAGCGTGTGACAAAGGCAGGGGTCAGATACGTGTGTGTGCACGGAGGCAGGGAGAGGAGAGGCCTCAGTGCCAGGAGCACGCACGACTAGTCCTCGTCCCCCATGCTCAGAGTGTGCACGCCCGCCCCCAGCCTGTACACAAGTTCCAGTTCAACTGTATGGTCACACTTTCTTTAGGCTCTCTAGTTGAGAGAAGGTAGTTTGTAGACTAAATCTATCACCCAAATGTTATATTAAATACAACACACAAGGTCTATCAGGAAAAATCCAGCCATTGTTAATATAACGAGAACAGTTTGTGGGACATCGATGTAACCTGGCAGCCAAGGAGAGTGGACTGGAGTGAGCATGTGTGAACAATGACGACTTCACTGTACTAGTCAGTGGGGGCGGTAGATGCTGTTGAGTGAGCATGTGTACTGTGTGGCTGTTGCATTCAAAATGACTGAGCGAGTAGGGCAATGAATCTGCATCAAATTTTGTGTTAAGCTTGAGCATTCCTCCGTGGAAGCTATTCAGATGATTCAGAAGGCCGCAGCTATGGACAGCTGGTGATTGGCAGCTTCATCACAACAACGCACCTGCTCATCCATCACATCTCATGCAGAGTGTTTTGGTGAAACATCACACCACCCAGGTGACTCAGCCCCCCTTACACCCCAGATTTGGTGCTGGCAACTTCTGGCTTTTCCGAAAACTCAAATCATCTTTGAAAGGGAAGAGATTTCAGACCATCAGTGACATTCACGAAAATACGACGGGGCAGCTGATGGCGGTTGGGAGCACTGTATGAGGCCCTCAGGTGCCTACTTCGAAGGGCACTGAGATATCACTGTCCTCTGTACAGCGCTTCCTGTATCTTGTATCTTCTTCAATGAATGTCTCTATCTTTCATGTTACACGGCTGCTACTTTCTGGACAGACTGCACGTATACTTGCATATGTATGTGTGCATATATGTGTTCATATATATTCATATATGTAATCTAGCACAGTCAAGGACTAACGCTTTGCTCTGATTAATCAAATATTCAAACCAAGGGTTAATATCTATGTTTGAGACTTCATCAGTTTTCAAAGAACTCTAAAGCAATAAAAGATATCTACCGTCAAAACTATCTGGAACATAATTTAATCTCTCTTTGTTCACATAAAAAAAGTGTTTTTTCCAGTCTCTCAGGGCCTCAGGCCATTATTACCATAAACGCTCAGCAAAGTGAGGAGCTGAATGACCATCAATCATTCTCCTACTTCAGTCCTGCAAGCATCGCCACATTTCCCGACAATCTCCCCCCACCTGCCCCCTGGCATTGGTACTCAGGCAGACCTCCCCTCCCCCGCCACCTTCAGAGGGCTTCTGGGAATGAGCAGAGAGGCCCATTCGCTCAGAGATGGGGTTCAGAGAGTAGGGGTGTTCGCCTTTTACTCTATGGCCACACTTTGTTTCTAGCTTATGAACCCAGTGTGAGGTTACCCTGCGTGGAGAGTCCCCCCCATGGAGACACGTGGCAGTGACTTGTCAGGGTGACTCTCTCCAGTGGGAAGAGTCTGAAGGTGTTCAAAGAGCAGTTGGGTTGAACCGCGAGGAATTGCTGAGTCTCTAAGTCAACACCAAATACCAATATTTCCATATGCTTCAGTGTAACACCAAGATCTGAACTTAGCCAACTAGTGTTCAGAGTCCTTTAAGCAAACTTTTCTTAGCCCTTGTCCAGTGTTAGATTTAAAGGAAACAGAGATTTAAAAAATCCTGTTTTGTAAGCCCTGGTTGGTGTAGCTCAGTGGATTGAGCGCGAGCTGGGAAACAGACGGTCCCGGTTCGATTCCCAGTCAGGGCACATGCCTGGGTTGCAGGCCAGGTCCCTGGTGAGGGCCATGTGAAAGGCAACCATACATTGCTGTTTCTCCCTCTCTTTCTCCCTCCCTTCTCCTCTCTCTAAAAATAAATAAATAAAATCTAAAAAAAAAAAATCCCGTTTTGTAATAAATCCCAGCCACTCCCCTCCACACAGGGGCACTCACAGGGAAAAGGAAGCTGCTGCCATTGGCACGGGCACCCCCAGCACACCCCAGCAAGGAGGAGGAAAAGCCCACCCCTCCTGGACTGACCAGATCCCACAAGCGCAGTTCCCGCCCCCTTCCCTGCCACCCAGCCCCTCCCCAAATTCTAAGGTAAGTCACTTCTTAGGGGACAGGAATTTCCCCGCCGGGTGGTCCCCTGTGTGCTAATGGGACTCAGCATCAGCACACAGGTGGGTGGCACTGGGCACAGGAAGCATCGTTCCATGTGGGCCCGAAAGCAGAAATCGCTCCACCGCCATCCGACAAGCCTGGTGCCCCCCAAGGAGCACCCACACGGG
This sequence comes from Micronycteris hirsuta, assembly GCA_004026765.1. Classification (NCBI taxonomy): domain Eukaryota; kingdom Metazoa; phylum Chordata; class Mammalia; order Chiroptera; family Phyllostomidae; genus Micronycteris; species Micronycteris hirsuta. Next base: position 5,032 of record PVJI01001121.1, on the reverse strand, counting down.
GACTTGGCAGGAGCTGTTTTGGCAAAGTGCCTCTCCAGGGGGGACAATCGACTCATCTTTCATGTCCTCGCCATCAGGAAATGAGTGCCCCCCGAAGACAGGAAACTGCTGTGGGAAACATTCCACGCCACTGCTTTTAGACCACAACCCGCCACGCGGGTGGGACCCAGGAGGCCGTGAGACTCCGTGAATTTCTGAGAAGTAAAGGCACAGAACGAGGCCAACATGGCACAGTGAGGTCTCAGAGAAGCAGAAGCTTCGAGCACTTTCCACCATGGGCACGACACAGGGCCACCGGAGCCAGAGGGAGCAACGACCAGTCCTAGCTTGGTTCCCACAGTCCTCTTCAATGAGAAAATAAGCAGAACAGGAATCCCCAGGATTTTTTGTTAATAATAAGCTCTGAGAGTAAATATGGAAGAGAATAAAAAATGCCATTTCCTTTCTAATTAACAAGAAGACAGTGTGAGGTTAAAGGAACCTTAATGCTTTGGCTGCTGTGCCTAGATTTGCCTCAGAGAGAAACCTGGGAAATTCAGTTTAAAAAAAAAAAATGTTTACGTAGAAAGAGGAAAGGAAACTAAGATAAAGATGCTAAAAATGCCTCTCGCTGAGGCCGGAGGACATCCGAGAGCGGCCTTGGGCCTTCCAGTGTCCGTGCCTCCTGGGGACAGCCCTCCCGAGGTCCCTGCAGCGGGGAAGGCGGAGGCTCAACCGGAGGGACTCAGCACGCGGGGACCAAGAAGAGGAGGCGCGCCCACCCCACGCCGCCTCCACGGCCACAAGCAAACGTCTGGCCGACATCTCTTTATCTGACCAAGGCCATTCTGGAGGCCCGTGCTTCTATACACTAAAACAGGGCACTGTTATCTCCAGTATTTTGATGATCGCTGTCATTCTCTTTGAAGTGTCTCTGGGGCCCCCTCACTCACGTTGCAGGTCCTCTCTGAGGGTCGTTTACTGTCATTCCATCAAAGCAAGTCATCCGGGGGACCTGTTGTGGTCAGGGAAGAGGCCACCACGTACGTCCCCCTCCCCCCACTTGCTCCTTCTCTTTGGTTGAGTTGCCTGAGTGAAACCTTCAATGCCATTCAGGCTACAGACCTTTGACTTCCTCATTTGGCAGATCTAACTTAGTACCACCCATTACCTAACATTTAAAAAAAAAAAAAAAACCTCATTATACTACACGACACGCACATACAATAAGGCCTTTGTCCTTAAAAGAAAAACATAATTTTTGACAGAGTCAGCTCCCCAAAGCCAAGGGAGCTAACATCCAAGACCTGTATAAACATGAAGGCTGGTGTCCAGGTTTCGGAGTGAGCCTCCCTGGAAGGGGGAGGGAATGACAGGGATGCGGCCACAGGGATCAGAGGCACTTTTCACAGCGACTTTGGAAAGCAGAAGTGACATAACCCCAGACGCTCCTGCCCTGTCTCCTGCATCGCTGCTTTTGCAGCAGGCTATTTCTAGAAGAGGGGATGTTCCTTCCGTCACTGATAAAAGCAGGTCTGAGGTCTTATGATTCTAAATTTTCAAATGTGAGTACCTTCCTTTCAAAGGACAGAAAAATGTCTGTGTAATGATTACTTAGGATGTCTTTTATAGAGTTGGTTGACCTTCTGGGACAAACTTTCTGGGAGGAGCCTGTTTTGGAACTCAGAGTTCATTCTGGGGGGGGCTATCCCAAGTGTTAACAACCCCAGCTATAAACAGGAAACTCCAGGCCGACTCCCACTCAAGTCCCAAGGTTGCAGACCTCTCACTGAAGCTATGGGGCTTACGGGACGAGGTTCTCAGACTCCTCTCTTGAGACACGAGCTCACCCAAGTAACCACACTACAACACGGAACGTGACTGAAGAGAAGACAACGCAGACTTGTGGAGAGGTGGACAGGACTTCTGGTCTCAAACACAGAAAGCTGTGTGGGTCTGTCGGGTCCACGTGTCCAGCTTGCCACATCAGTCAGTCTGGAATTATGCTGTGAGGCCCCATTCCACGGGCACGCACAGTGATAGTGGTCGCCCACACAGCACAGTGCCGCATGCTCCAAACTGGGAAGGCTCCAACAAATCCGGCCCAGTGCGTCCACTCAGGAACTGGTTTTACATCTTTGCCACCCATTGTCACTCCCCAATTCAGTGACAAGTGCCAGGAAAGGACAACTAGAGCTCAGTGCAAAAGCAACGCTATGATTAGCTGATGGTCACCAGTCAAGCAGGTGAATCTGTTTTTTAGATAAAAATTGAGGAGCAACCCATCATGCTAAAACCCAGTACCGCCAGGACTACCCATCTTGTAGCAGAAAAGCCAGCTGTCACCTCTGCTGAAGTTCAGGTGTCGATGCAGACAGAAATGCAAAGTAAATACAGTTCACCTGGCCAGGTGGCTCAGTCCGTTGGAGCACCGGCCTGTGCACCAAAAGGTTGCAGGTTTGGTCCCCAGTCGGGGTGCATCCCAGGGGCAACCAATGGATGTTTCTCTCTCACATCAATTTCTCTCTCTCTCTCCTTCTCTCCCTTCTTCCTCTCTCTCTAAAATCAATAAACATCCCCTTGGGTGAGGATTGAAAAGTAATAATAAAGTAAATACTACATTCCATAGACGTTGACAATAAACTGTAGTAAGTTCATTTAATCACTCTTAGACGTATCGCATGGGCAGTGATTGCACACAGCATGTAGATGCCAGCAGGAGTTATCGTTTCTGGAGTGCTTATCATGTTCCAGTCCTTGTTTTGAGATTGTCATGTGTTTTAACTTACAAATCTGACCGAAGTACTAAGGCGAAGATAAAGATGTCAAGACACGGAAATATTAGCCAACTTACCCAAAGCCATCCAGCTATTAGAAAGGCAACATATGAACCACTGTATTATCATTCCTAAAAAGTATACATCCATTTAAATGATGTATTGGAAATGCGTTTATGGCCTACAACTTCACTTATTCAAGCTCTTGTCCTTAAAAGTAAATCCACTCACACTATTTACAAACGGCTTTCATAGACATTAGCAAATTTAACCCAGTCATATCCGTCCCATTCATTGATACCACCAACAGTTGAGGTCTGCAATATTATTCCCCCTGAAAGGTGAAGCTGGAGGGCAAACACACGCACGTTGTGGCTTGCCCTGTGCTCACAATGAAGTCAGTGGGAGAGCAAGGCGCCTGCTCGGTGATGTGCAGCCACCAGGCGGCCCAGGTGAGACCTGAATCCATAATCTCAGACACCAAGGCTGCCACTCCATAGCTGTACTTCAATAACAAAATGGACTTCAAAAATTCAATGAAAAAAGCCCTGGCTGGTGTGGCTCAGTGGATTGAGTGCCAGCCTGCAAGCCAAAAGGCCGCTGGTTCGATTCCCAGTCAGGGCACATGCCTGGGTTGGGGGCCAGGTCCCCAGATTGGGGGAGTGTGAGAGGCACCAATCAATGTATCTCTCACACATTGATGTTTCTCTTCCTCTCTTTCTCCCTCACTTCACCTCTCCCCCACCCCCAAAAAAGTTTCTTGAAGATCTAAGGGATTAAATTATATAATAATATTTTTAAAATGCCATTAGCAGTTTAATAGAGAAAACCTGAAAGTTTACAATGGTAAGTTTTTATATTAGACAGGCTCTTTTATATTACTACTCTTTTCATAATAAAAAAAAAAAAAGCCTCAATGTGGCCTTGTCCATTTTGCACTTAACTATAAAAACATTCCAAAGGCATTTGCGAAAATATATTACTTTTATCCATGAAATTAGTTTTGTTTTGGTACCTTTTAAAATTTCATGTGGTATTTACTCCCTTTTTCTAAGATCTTTTCAAATCCAAGTTTGGAAAATCTGTGAGTTTTGCACTCAATTTTCAAAATCCCTACAGCAATCTTAGTTTTGGATTTCTGTCAAAATGGGATCCACCCAAGCCCCGGCTCCCAACAATTCAATCCGCGTGCAAATGTGCAGCGCGGACGGGGAAGGCAGGCACCGTTACCGATCGTTCCAGATCATCCAAGACGAGGCAGAAAACTCTTCGAGATTCCTCTGGAACTTTTGTTCTAGTCTGCAATCACGAATACCACTGGACTTTCTCTTCCTCAAACATCTTCCGTCGTGGCCTGTGCTTTCCCGTTCTCCTCCTCCTTCTATAATTACTTTTCCATCTCTTCCACGGGTTTCTCCTGGTCTCTCCTCTTAAATACACCCCTTCTTCTCATCACTGTTTTAGACTCATTTCTTGACATCTCAGTTTAGACCCCTGCCCAAGAAAAATAATTTATTCCCAAAGTCTTGAAGTGTATTTCAATGCAGACGGCGAACAAATGGGTGTTTTCTAGTCCTGGTGTCTCTACTGAAATCAAAATCCGCATTTGGAAGAGCCTACTCAGTTTCCCTACTTGGAAGGTCTACCCAGCGCTACTCCTCAGGCCTAAACGCGTCACCCCCCACCCATGGTCCTGGGCTCGTCCCTTCCTACACTGGCTCTAAGTGTCTCAAAGTTCCCTTCAGTCCCCTCTCTCTCACCTCTGCCATCTGTTTTATTGCCAAGGGCTACCAGCTGGGGCCCCCAAACTCTTCTGCAAGAGTAGGGGACCCAGCACACTGGGACACCTTTAGGTAGTGAGCCACCCAATTTTGATTAGTGCATAAAGTTTGGCCAACACCAAGAACACACAGTATCATGGCAATAAAAAGTTTGCCAAATGGGTCGTGGGACAGCGTACAGCAAGGTGTCATGGTGAGTAAGAAGCAAGAGCTGACGCCCAACATAGAATTTTGAGAATGAGCTCCAGGAAGTGACCCGTTGGATTGAAGTTGCAGTGTCCTGCTCTAGAGATGCCAAGTGAGGCGCAAAGTGACCGCTACAGAGACACCCTAGCATGTCGCTCCACTGCAATGACCATTGCATCTTAACGACTGCGTCTTGCTGGGCATGGTTTAGAGTGTTTTCATCCAAATATTCCAGAACTAAAAGGTGCTTGAAGAAATTCAGATGGGTGAGCCACACTGGTCATCGCAATGCCTTCTTTCCATTCCTGC